>RCTC02000010.1:0-600000 GCA_014898485.2 Botrytis squamosa | reverse complement strand
CTCCTACCTTACCAAACGCACCGGTCCTCTCGCCCAAGCAGCTCCCGACATCGGCCCCATATTCTGGGACCAAGTAACTCCCGGCGACGGAATTCCCCGCGCCATCCAGTGGACTGCCCGCGTCGAAGGCGACGTTCCCACCGCCATGACTCTCTCCTCTTATCTTGGCCGTGGCCAAGTCGGTCCACGAGGACGTACAACAATCAGCAAGGGCCTCACAATGTCCGTTTCTACCATGCCTTGGGGAAATACATATGATCTCGCAGCAGTAGCTACAGCTATTGATCATGTGGTAGCCGCACTTTCAACAGTCAAGAATCTCACATTTATCTATCCAAAACCGGGGATGACGGGCGCACAGTACGTGGCGAGTGTACCGCTTACATATGCGAATATTGGGGCGAGAAGAGCAAACCATTGGCTAGGAACTGCGAAGATGGGAACGGATTCGGGATTAGCAGGAGGTACTTCTGTGGTTGACCTCAACGCGCTTGTTTATGGCACGGATAATATTCATGTGCTTGGTATGTATCCTATTCCTCCCCATCTCTTTCGTCTTTCCTACAGAGCAAATCCCCAATTTTCTCCATGAGTAAATATCCACTAATCAATCCAGACGCATCAATCTTCCCCGGCATGCCCTCCACAAACCCCTCCTCTCTCATAGTCATCGCAGCCGAACACGCAAGCCAGAAAATCCTCGCATTACCGGTACTCAAAGCGCTTCCGCGATACGCACAATGCGGAGGTCTGAGTTTCGATTATACGAAGGGTGGTTCGTGTGCCGCGCCTTATAAGTGTATGGTTGGGAATTCATATTACTGGCAGGTAAGTTTGAACTATTGTTTTCCTTTCTGCTTTGTGTGTGATGCGATGAGGTTACTCGACTAACGAATCACACAGTGTCTCTAAATTCCTGGAAATAGATGAGGAGATGCACGAGGAAGACTAGGAGAAATCGTGGCAGATACGAAGTTTATAGTTTACATTTCCGCTTCTTTTCTTTTCTTTTCTTTTCTTTTCTTTTCTTTTCTTTTCTTTTCTCTTCTCTTCTCTTCTACCTCCTCTATTGTACATAGTTCTCCAATCTCAATCTCAATCTACATTTAAATCTCCACCTATCTCCCAATTCTAAATCCATACCAGTGTACCGGTTACAGAAATCACACCCCGCAGTAAACTTAACAATCATCTATCGCTACCCTAGCCTAGGTACCCCACGCAATGCAATGCAATAATGACATTCTATGGAGTACCCCATCCAAATTCTATTTAGCCTATGCACCCCAGATCACAATATCATCTTTAAACTCTAGAATGCTTAAATGTATGTCCCATCACCGAGTACCTAAAGGTATAATTCTCCGGGATATATGGGGTGTGATGAGTGAGGGTGTGATATGTCGTGTCGTGTGGTGTGGTGTGGTGGTATTTATCAACTCTCGGGATTCAGGACCGTAGGATCGCTTTCCTTTTCTCCTTGTATGGTAGGTGTCTAGGTAGATTTGATTTTTCTTTTGGTTTTTGGTTTTAGTGAAATGGGGATGTGGAAATAGGAAATAGAAAATAGGAAATAGGAAAATAAATGTGGTGATTGTAGGTACCTAATTCTAGGTAATCATGTATCTATCTACATTCTTAGTTTGTATGGTATGTATGGTATGATATGATATTTGAGTACCTATGTAATCTTATATTAGTAAATAAACCAAACTTGGAGTTTGAAAAGGAAGGTCGAGAGAATTGGAAAATTAGGGATGGGATTTATTTATCATTTATCATTTATCATTTATCCGGGATTTCAGCATAAAATGCGGGGGGTGATGGGGGGTTGAATGGGAGGTGGAGGGGAATGGGGAGGGAGGGGGAATTGGAGGGCGGATGGAAGTGAGAGATGGAAGTGAGAGATGGGGGTGAGATAGGGATGAGATGGAAAATTGTGAGTATGCTTAAGCTTTGTTTGTAGATTGTAGATTGGATTGGATTTTCTGGGGTATGTGTTTGGTTGGTAGGTGGATTGATTTGTTTTTTTGGGGAGGGGAGAGGGGAGAGAGGAGAGAGGAGAGAGGAGAGAGGAGAGAGGAGAGAGGAGAGAAGAAGCTGGTGGGAGGGGATAGGTTGGAATGTATTGAGATCGAGAATTGTGCGAAGGGGGGTGTACAGTTTATCCAGGAAGGAAGTATAAGATACAAACGTGAAGTGTGGTAGATATATTATTAACGACTGTAAGAATATTTATATGAAAGCATGAGAAAATGAATAAAAAAACAAATAAAGAATCGCAACTCGAAACCTCAGCAGATGATAAGAATGCAGAATCTGTATACATATACAACGACTAAATACTAAATATCATTCCAGACTTCCTTGACAAGAACTTGCATCTCATATCTTCAACGCGATAATGTCTTCACTCAACACTGTTATGTTAGATTCCTACCTATCTATACAATATCCAGATAGGTAAGATTTTACATATAGACAACTATCAAAGTTGGAACTTGATGTGTTACCTGATGAATATACACAGTGTTCTGAGGAAGAGCTTTCTACCCTTTTCAACGTGATTACAAGGCCATCCATACTTTCTGAATCTTTTAGCAATAGGAACAACCTGGTGTTGAAGTCTTCGATTGTTCTGTTTCTCTTCCCGATACTTATTTTGCTCCGTAGAAGTAACTTGTACTCTGATCTATTGGACTTCGGAAATAGTTTCATCGCGTGAGATGTCGAGAGTGATGCAAATTCTCAATCTTCGCTATAGAAAGAGAACAATTTTCTTCTCATGAGCTAGGTACTTTGATAAACCTAGCTGGAACTACTGGGTTATATTGTTGGACGAGGTGAGGGTTTGGTGTAGTAACTATGTGATCTGAAAAGTATCAGAACTGCATAGTATTTTGAGAGGCGAAAGCACATACATGTATATTTCGTGGAATGCTGAGTTTCAGAGAATTTCTAGAGCTGTGGTACTCTTGGGACATTGAGAGACACGATTCGATGTCATGGCGAATGTTTACTTTCGAGGAGAGGGTTGATGTTGTCTTCAATGCTTCATACACCCTCGAAGGGATATTGCATGATGTTCTTCCTTGATCTACTCAATCCTCACTTCCTCAGCCCATTCAGTTCTCACTATACAGAACCCCATTCCGAGAGAATCACGAGAGATAATACAAATGATCCAAAATTCTTGACATACCCAAGTATATAGAAAACTCTGAATACCGCGTAGCATAACTTCACTCCCATCACATTATCTTGCTATTCATCTAGCCGTCCCATCTTCCTCATAACTTACACCAACAGTCTCCTCTCATCATTCTTCAACTCATCTATTGCCCGACCCATAAAATTCTCCTCACCACGTTAAATTATACTGCCACCACTTCCAACTAAAAAAAACCAATCAGTCCTAACTTTAAACTCAAATCCAAACCCCTAGCTCTCACTTCTCTTCTATTTCCTAAACTATTCCTATCCGAAAATACTATAATGCCTAACGATATAATCCCATTCAAGAATCAAGCCTCATCTATAACCCATCCCACCCGATACAAGAAAATATAGACTTTCCTCTCTTCAATCCTGATCTCAGTCCCAGTAAGCCCCCCAATAAACGCCAAGAACCTTAATTTTCCTCTCCTCTTACCACAACGCCCTCTCCTCTCCAATATATATATATACACATCAGCAACCACAGCAGTGAAACAAACAACCAGCCACCATCCCAACAATTCCCAGCACGCTTATTTTCACACGCGACTTTCTTTCGACTATAGCAACTCAAATGAATAGATAGGTCTATCGAGTGATGAGTAACCTCTTACGCATGGGTCTATCGTGTGATCATGATGAGCAGCCTCATACGCCTAGACTTAGCGAACGATATAAATATATTACGGGTTCAGAGAACAAATTGTCGAATCAAGGAACGTAGGATTGTTGGTTATTATATAAAAAGATTAGATACTGAGATATTCTTCGTAGTAATCAAAGTCTTTGGTGGGAATAGTGAGGGTAGAGTAGATGGTGAGATGCATGGTAGATCCCGTCTCGAGAGTGACTTTTCAAATAGGCCGAGTACTCTCTTTCTATGAATTTGCTATCGTTAATTCCACCCCTTAATTTATTCAGTCCAAAAAACACATGAGAGGGAATCCAAATCTCACGAGACTAAACAAACGAGGTTCTCTCTGAGAAATCTGATCGTCATCTTAGGAGTACCTAGGTAAGCGTTACCTTCAGCTTCCGATGACGATTCCAATCAGCCAGCCTGCACATTTTTCATTTCATGACAGCATCTGGAGACCCAAGACACCAACATTGAAGTGAGTATGTAAAACGAACACTCTGAAACGAAAGTATATAGACTACCTACCTCGAGACTCGCACATTCCCTCCAACGATCTCCCCCAAAAACCCACAACGATCAAAACCATCACCACTAGATGAACAGCTTCTAAATAAGCATAACAAACAAACAGCTCCCTATCTCCATCATCAAAGCAATTGGCTTTCTTTCCTATTTCCTCTCCCTCTACCAATCCAAAGAACAATCCAAAGAACCATCCTCCAAAATCCCTTCTTCAATCCCCTACGATCCATCACTAGTAATGGCCAACATAATCAGCAACAAAGCTCTCCAAATCGCATCTCAAATCTGTGTCTTCCAAGCTCCCATCGACGCCGCTCAAGAAGAACCGAATACCCTCTCAACCGCCAAACACAGTCTCGAAATGTCCCGCACAGAACTAATCTAATGAATCTCGACATCGGCACCAGCAACATCAGCCACTCAATCGAGAAACTCGACTCCCGCATCGATTCGAAAACGCCGCATCCAAATACGCAGAGGAGAAAACTAAACTCCAAAGAGAAGATCCAGCCGCTTCGCGCACAAATCAAAAGCGTGCATGTGAATATGGAAAATCCAGTAGATGAGGTCAAAACGCAAATCAAAAGCATGCCGTTGGCTTCCGATTCGATAAACATGGATGTCCGGAATTTTACCAATGATACGAATAGTCAAGAGTCGAAATCGCTGGCGAGTTATGTCTCCGCATATGTATTGGCCACGATGAAATGGCTTGGCAACGATGTTGTGGCGCAGATGACTCGAGCTGCTGCAAATCGGATTAGTGATTAAGTATCCAAACACGGTATTTCGGGTACTCGTGTGATTTCCGTTTCTTGTACGCATAAGAATGCATCCGTTCTAGCTCCCTTCGCGCTCAATGTCGACAGAGCAATTAAAGTCTGCAATCATCTTTTTAAAGACGACAAGATTGTCCCGACTAGCACAAGCAATATGTTGCAACTTGCTCAACAGGACGAATCCAATTCTCCCGATGCTAAGAAATTCAGCATCATTTCAGGAACGTCGTGTGGATCCAGTTTCATGGGTATGGTGCATATCTTGAATAGAACAAGCACGATGGCCGGCCAGCGACAAGATGAACAACGTGGCGAAATCGCTTCAACAACAAATGGATCTTGCCAAGTTCTACGAATGTCAAGCTGGCGGGTTTGTTTGGCGCAAACTCGTCTATGGCAAACAGCGTCAAAAGTCTGCTCAGTTCCCAGAATACATATTCTCGCGTGACCATGATCTGCATGGGAGCTATTCCCTCTACGGTGTCCAACGGCGTCAAACCGGGTGTTGAAAAATTTGCCAAATTCGATCCTCAATCAAGTCTTGACGGACGAGCAGCCCTACAAAACGCTACCCAAGCCAATCAAGGCACACTCTCGCAGGCGGCAGAGGCAGCGCGCACAGGTGCCCAAATGATGTCCATGAAAGCCAGCGACGTCAAATCCTCCCTCCGGCTCTGGCGGAGATAGATGATGGTTCGAATACGATTATCGATATCAATTCTATGATGACTGCACTTGAAGATTATCTCAAGAAAGCTGCAGAAGGTACTTCAGGTGTCCCGATCAATTACTACTTGAAAGATATTTCAAAGAGTATGCTTGCAGAAATGTGGGTGGCTAAATACTATCCTGGAAAGTATATGGCTATTTCATATGATGATGTAGCTCCATCATCGGGACCTCCGGGTGCTTCAGTGACCGGAGGAAGCTCCGCCGAACAGACTGCTGCTCCAGCGGCGGAATAGCTTCTTGAAAGTTAAGATTGTTCTACAGTCAAAAAATCGGGTTGGATATTTCGGTATGATATCAAAGATATGTGGAATTTTTTAAGAATATAGAAACGATAGAAATAATTTAGCAATTTAATCCATCATCAATGATTATAAAGATCGATTTCCGTTTTGTTTATAAACATCCACTCAAGGTCCATCGGTGATATCTCACAAGCTTGAGTTATAAGTAATCTGAGTTCCAAAGTAGAAAAACAAAAACAATTTGGAAACAGTTTAGCAACTCTCCCTACATCCAGTTCCCACTTTTGAAGAATGACAAGCCTCTCTCTTGATATCTAGTATGTGCATTAGTATAGTGTAGTCAAAGGATCACTTGGTGTCGAAATCTACTTGTTGATCAATCCTTGGGAAAAGAAAAACAAAGGTGAGCGGACGATAAGAAGTGTTGAGAATGAAAGACTGTGATAATTCATTTTTTAGTTTTGATTGGATCAGGTGGAATGGTGAAATGGGTAAGGGTTTGGAAAGAGGGCTTGCTTGATATAATTTTCTTGGATTCGGGTTTGAAGGTTATAGAAGAGCGAGTAAAGAATCGAAGGATAAATATGCCAAGGTGCAATCATCTAATTTTTATGAATAAATGAGTTCATAATGTCATTTCGTTCGCATAAATTTTTGTTGAATGGCCACTCCAGAGATTGAAAATACATTGTTAACCCTCAACTAGAGAGAAAGGTTGATACTCTCGTGATTTGTCAAGTCATTGATGGAGCCTCTTGAAATCAAAGTCAAAAGATCCTTCAGCAGTATAGTCTGGGGGAAAAAATAGCTCAAATATCCAAGCAAACAATGCTTTGCCTCAAGAAAGACAACTCATGTATACGTTCTTGTGTGCAGCTTGGTTAATTTGGCAAAGACTCCCATTCAGACTTCAGCCAGTTCTTGTTCTGTCCCAGTGAAAATAAAGGCAACCTGCCTTGGTATCCTTATCGATGTATTTGATCTGAATCCATAATTTAGAGAAACTAAGGTAGGTGATATTTGACATGGTAATGATACGTCATCACTTGCTAAAGCGATGTTCATGATTGGACGTGAAATGAATGGAACCATCTCTGCCCTATGATGTGTGAAACTTTCCACAGCTATCTGAAACATTGTGTGAGAATCATCTGTGGAAATCATAGTCCATGGAGTAGTATGAGGCTGCTTTGGCACATGATTGATGCCGGGTTATTGCAGGTGCGTACGTTCTGGTTCAAGAGCCCGATAGACGGCTGGCTGCATGGGCTAGATGGAGAAGTATCGTATGTCCAGATAAGATGAGTTGTACAAATGATGGGCGATCATCGGAGGGCTGAGAAACAGATGCTGAGAGGGCAGATATTTGTGTAAGCCCTATGGTGGAAGTACAAACACAAGGTGGGTTTGTTTGATATGTAGTGAATCTTCTGCTTAAGTTCTTACAGCATATAAGGATGGCCACAAAGAGGAGGATTTGCTGTTGTGCCAGCTGACAAAATGAAAAGCAGTGATGAGAGAGAAGAGCAACGAATAAAACGGCTACTTTGAGAGAAACATGGCACTGAAACAATTCTTGATTGAAGCAAGCTGTTGATTCGGTGACCTCCGAAGTAGCGTCGAGTAAAGCTCTCCTCGGAAGATTTTTCATCTTGAACAACACAACGTCCGTTCCGTTCCATGGAATACTCGAGCCAAAATGCAGATTATGCACCAATTGATATTGTACAGTATCCGGCGCAAGGCGACATGACATGACTGCTGCTAATGAGAGGGGCAAGGATGCATTTATCAATTCAGAAAGAATGTACGCGCCAGACATTGGAGGCCCCAAAAACCCACATATTGAAATACTTCGTAATCTTGATGATAGTCAAAATGTGAGATGTCAAACTGCCATGAGACATGGATACATAACAGGAAACGATTGATAACCGTAGGCTGATTGAACGGACAGAAAAATGCACACACACAAATCAATAGAGAGCTGACCAGGCAAGAACGAACGAACGAACGACCGAACGATTGAATCCAATCCAACGGATGGCATATGGATGAGAGCATTCCCAAGAGACGTTGTACAGAAGGAGCGGTGGAAGCTGGACGTTGAGCTCGAGGTTATTTCAAGAGGCACATTCACCAGATTATCGTAAAGTGGAAGCTGCAGATCCAACCATGCCAAGACATCGTTTTGTACCACCTTTCACACCTTCATGGATCATTTTTGTCCCTTTCAGCTGTCAATATAGTCGGATGTATAGTGGATGTAATGATTGGTTATGATTGGATAAAATGACGATTTTATGGAAAGTCTCCATGAATAAATGGATTTCATTGGGTTTTGACTATCAAAAATTATAATTAGAACGAACTAACTAATTGTCTAATTAAGCACGGTAATTAATTAGGACGACCTACCTACCTACCCTCGCTACCTTCCTATCTATCTATCTAAGTGTTAAACATCTATGTACAGTATTTGAAAACCTGTCACCAAATCTAATCTTCTGCCCTTCTCTTTGCTCTTATCAGCAATTACCTACCTAGCTAGGCCAGAGGAAAGCTCATACCCAGCTCAAGTGTACCAGGAATCTTGAGACATCTCTTGCCCAAATCAATAGTAGGTCGTCAGAGCTGCAATTTGTGCATAGATATGGACGGTATCCGGTATGGGGTTGGTGGAGAATGATCCGCGAGGCAAGGGATACAAAAAGAGGATGCACTCAACTCCAGTCTCACTATGTGATCAATGACCGGCAAACATCCCTCGCTACGAAGTCATCTCTTCCTTATATACCTAGAGGACTAATAATACTTTCAATCGCATTGACAGAAAAAGCTTGAATCAGGGAAATGGGGAAGAAACAATAGTTGATCGGAGGACCACGAAATTTAAGGTTTTATGCCGATTCTAATCTGATGCTGACGCTGATGCGGATGCTCATGATATATTGCCGTCTCGACTCCCAAATGAAGAAGTCACGATGATATGGGATCCTTCCTTTTATCGACCATAAGAATCGCAAAGTAAACAATAACCAAGTCTCTACATTGGTGTTCTCGGCGTTATTCATGAAATACATGCAGAAAGAAAGAAGTCTTACTTGCTCGAAAGTTCTTAATCATCCATCATATGCATATCGCTCTTGTGCTCGTTTGCTTCTTTCCATTTCCCCTTCATCAACTTTTCATCAACTTCTCATACCCTCGAAATTCTAGACTTTTCTGCTTTCACACATTCGTTTCGATATCCAAACCCTCTCTATTTACATTGAATCCCATCGAGAAGAACAACATCTCTGTACTCAATACATCGATACTTCGAGACTTCGACGTTCAATTCGACTTCATATCCATCGTTTCATAGAATACTCTTCGAACCCACTTACGAGTACTTGTACCATCTTGTATGCACAACATTTCCATAACCCCACGTTACTCAAAATCACCCCTCAGAGTTCTTCCCACATTACACTGCCGGTACTAAATACATGATGCAGCAAAAAATAGCAGTCGGCAAACTCTCCAAGAACCCAAGTAGCACTGCAGTCAAATTCTCGAGTTAGGAAGCAAACGCCGTTACATAAGATTTGACTCTTGGAACTTCCAAAAAAGCATTATACTGTTCCATTTTGCTTATTCCAAGATAAGGATCAGGGACTTGCATTTTTCATGCATTTAACTCAGCAATATTGAAATAGGATCTGATCGATATTCGCACTGGAAATCGATCTCTTGTCGAGATACTTGAAGCATCACGATTCTTGCTCGGAGCCTTATCAGAGTTATTGGAGCCTTTTCCGCATTTCCTAAACCGATATAAGGAGAGATAAATCTTCATTCTCTACAGGCCATTGTGTCAAATGGTTAGATTGACTTGACTTGTGGTCCGAGAAATTTGGCGCATCTAGAAGTCTTTGCTCTCTTTCTCCAAGGGTGACTGGGAAAAGTTGTAAATCCACGAATTTTGAAATTCAACACAATCAACTGGATGGATTGGATTGACTGGGTGCTTTAAGTGAAGATTGAATCATTCATCAACAAAATCGTCAACAAGCTCGGCCTTGAAGATTCTCCGAGCCGAGTTGTTCTCCTGCTCTTCAGACGGGAACTCCACTATAGCAACCCTGCTTATTGTTTGCTTCAACTTGAAGATTTCACAAAATACTTCTCAAAGGAACTATGATTTGAAAGATTGTTGACAAAGTATTCTCTAAGGAAGCACATCCACTCATAGTAAGTATTTCTTGAAGTGTTCATACTCTCTCTTCATCATACAGATGAGATTGAATATCCTCCTGCCTTGATCATTATCTCTTTTATGAGATTTTTGGAGAAAAGGCAAATAAACATCTCATTCATCCCCTCTTCTGTCTTTGGGGGATACATCCTATTACAGCATGCCCAAAATTATTGCTAACATAATTTCAGACTATCGTTCCTTGACTTGATCACCAAACCTAATCTACATCCTCTTTCAGTCAGCTCGAACCAAGAGTAATTCACTGTTGACGAACGCGTCCTAATAAATAAAGAGTTTGAGCAAAAGGTAAGCCATCTATGAAATATTCCAATAGGAACATTCCGAGATTCACTTTCTCTCCCCACCACCCACCTTGGCGTCGAACTCCTCACTCCTCTTCTTCAACAATTTGAATTTCTCAATTTCAAACTTTGATCTTTCTCTCCTCGACACACAACTATTTTAAAGCTTATGAGAAGCAACTGTTAATTTGATCAGATCCTTCCTCATAGCATGGAATGATGCTATAAGTTCATGCATTGCAATATTATACCATAATCTTGTACAATTCTCTTGAAGTTGTCAAGTCAAAGCTGCTCGAGAATCCCTCAAGCTACGCCTTGTTTTAAGAAGTTAAAACTGTGAGTCGCATTTCATCATAACTGCTAACTGCGGTCATCCTTTCAGAAAATAACAAGCATGAATGAGAAGTATTCTTGATACTGATCTCTTTGATTTACTTTAGTAGACCTCCTACAATCTGCCACCTTTGACACAATCAAGTCTCCAACAGCTTCCTACGAATTTCTGCAAAAACGATAAGACTCAGAGCCACTGTAAGTTACATACCAAATGAAACATGCTCTTGCCACCTGGTATCTGCAGCATATCTGTTGTCACTTGACAAGATAGCTAACAATCTGCAGATTCACCACTCATAGCAAAAGTTCATTTGAAATTCTGCCAAGATGTTAGGAGTTGGACCCATGACATGTAAGTTTATTGTGTCATTAAATTATGTTTTTGGCACCTATAGTCACTTGATTTATGGCTCTGCTTAGCATCCAGTCATAAATATTACTTCTCTTTTCACAATTCTGATCACCATCATTACCCGAGCACCGCAATCCGAGCACTGCAATACTCTCACCATCATTCCCCGAGCACCAACACTCTCAAATTCCATCCTCGAGCACAACCTCACCATAGACCTGTCAATATTCTCTTATCAAAATCACTTGATTTCCACACTTTATTATCCTCTCACTGTTCTCTGAAAATATTCCCTGGACGTGTTCGAATTTTAACTCAAACAGACCAAGCAACACCAAAACCAAAGAAGCCGAAGTCTCATGCAAGAGGTGCAACAATACCCGGAGCTTCAACACAAAATTCTATACCTATCCCATCGACACCCGGTTCATCATCAAGTGTCTTCAGTGGATATATCAATGCACAAGTTCACCAATCTTCTCAGGCTCCTCCACTACCATCAACCCCATCACTGCAAACAGCAGGCTCATTCGACAGTAGTAACTTTCACACTGGCGTCAGCGATGCTTCCACAAGTACAAAGAAATCTGGTGGTTTCTTTCGACTTTTTAAGAAAGACTCAAGATCTGATGGTGCAAGAAGTATTGAGGATCTTCCCGGTCGAGGAAAGACCTTGTATAGTCGTAGTGAAGATCGTTCTCAATCTGGGGCAGATGCCGAGCCATTCGATCCAATGGATGAAATGGGTGTCTTGCCAACACCAGCTTTCATTCGTCCTCTACCAGGCCAAAGACTCATTCCTCGAAGAGAGCCAAATGCACTTTATAAAGCGACATTGAGCCCACTTGCAAATACAAAAATTGGAAGAGCCAGGGCCAGGGCTGCGGCCAGACTGACTGAGTCGATTTCTGAGGTATCAGAGTCTGATTGGCAAACTACTAATGCTGGGGTGTCGGAGTCTGATTGGCAAACTACTAATGCTGGTGATGAGGAAGAGTCCGCAAGAGCTGATTCATCATCTTTCTATGATGAAACTTCTCGTGAATCCAATGTGATGAACAACCTTGAAGAGCAATATGAATATGTAGCCATAGCATCAGCACCAACTGGTGATGATGCTGCTATTGCTGAATGGATCAACTACATCAAGTCATACTCTAGCGTAAGTAATCACTCTCACTTTTCTGATTTGTGAATTATTGAGTTCTCTCCTCCACATCCTATTTGGATCGAGCTAATTTATTTGTAGGGTTCTTTCAATATCTCAAAGCCCCCAGCTCCACCCCCACGTAACGCGAGGTTTGATTTTCTGCCAGCCATATATCCACATGACGAAGAAACGAGAATTGCAAAGCACTATACCATAAATGTGCCCTGGACTCCGGAATTAGGTGGAAAGACTATTGCTCTGATGGAAGCAGCAGCAAAGAGATTTCGCCTCAATAGTGCTTCTGTCAGTATTTTTGATGAACGTCATGAGATATTGAAAGTTGAAGTTGGGTACAATCTCATGACACTGGAGCGCACCACAAGCATTTCAGCTCATGCTCTCTATTCAGAGGACGTCTTCGTCATCTTGGACACACATCAGGTTTGTTGCTCTGCTTGCTGTTACATGTTAACCTTAATGCTAATGTTGGTTTAGGATTGGCGTTTTGCGAGAAGCCCTTGGGTTACTGGTCCACCTCACATCCGATTTTTTGCTGGAGCACCTCTGATCTCAGATTCTGGTGAAATCATTGGGGTCTTTTCAATTTTCAGCAAAAACCCTAGAAATGAGTTCGCTCGAGGGGACCGAAAAGAGCTAGCTGAATTTGCAGCTCTTTCTGTCAAGGATATCTGTTTACATAGTGAACGTATGTCTGACCCAGATTTGCGTCGTTCTCCTGTTGTTTCATCAAGAAGGGATACAAAAATGAATTTGCTTCCAAATCCACTTCAACTTCAGAGGCAAATGTCTCCTCTGGTCACTCAGCCTGCTTACTTTCCCATGGGACTTCAATTTCAACACCCAAATCCTTTGGCGAAGCAAACAGATTCCTTAAGAGAGGGAGAGGATGTTTCTGGGAACGTGTCTCCTGAATCCTCGATTCGTGATTCTGAAATACTTTATATGGCCGCTCCAGGACATTACCGAAGCATTTCTGCGGAGTCCGCGTTTCCTACCCAGAATTCGCCAGAGGATTTCCGCCAGTATCTGACCCCTCCCCGACCTCAAAATCTCCCAGCTTCGGAGGACCCTGATAGCCGTCCTTATTCTACAAGCGACCTGACATCAATGGATATGCCGCGAAACAACACTCCAAATGACACTTTCAACGACACTTTCAATGACACTTTCAATTCTGAAGATAGTTACAGTCACCAATTTGACCTTGATGGACCAGCGACTCCCAAGCAACCGAAGTTTGTCTTCCCAAATACAATCTATCGTAACCTTGGTCCATCAACCAGCGGAGTCTCCTTGAATAATAGCTTTGGTCGTTTGTATATGGAGAATGATAGCATGGTAGGAAGTACTTATCAACAGGAGCTATCAGAACAAGAACCTGCAACGCCAAGCACCTTGCTCTCCAGACCATTTTCATCAATGAGTTCAACCTCAATTGGAACCACTCTTTCCAGCAGGATTGGTGGACCTAATCAAGGCGATGAGGTTACTCCTCCCAACGCTCCTTGGTCAAATATGGCAGAAGCAGTTTTCTCATGCGCCTTCAATGGCAGTAAATTTGGTTTTGATCAAGTATATGCTGTTCAAGTTGATTGTCCGTACCCCGGTATGTCGGATAGAGATCTTTTGGGACCGAATGGTCTTAAATTGAAAATCTTGGCATCTTATGGTCTACCTTGCGGCTATGAGTCTGAGCTTAACAACAATTTACCTTTGAAAGCAGCTTTCTTGAAAGGCTTGCGCACCAATGAGTTACGCTACACCTGGACTCCAGACGAGGCACCACAAACTCAAGAAGAGGGAGCTCAGTTAAAGTTCGGTATTTTAATGCCACTTTGCCCCGTTCACCAGACCAGATCTCGTGATCATGGTATTGTGTACGCCATGTTTAGGAAGGCGAATGCGTCGTCTCATAACAATCTTCAGCCAACTGAGGTGGATACACATGCATTAGACTGTGCAGCTACTTCAATGACAGTTATTCTCTTTAATCTTGATATTACAGATGTAGAAACTCAATTGCTTGCAAAGCAGAAGGCGCCAAGAAAGGGTACCCCAACAATTATTGGTGCTACTGAAGTTGGCCAGATCTACTATAGTAGACGCTCAACTTCAAATTACAGCAAGCATTCCTCTTTTTGATCTGGTCAATCTCCTGAGAAATGCTTCAGGCATCAAGAGAAACTTGTTTACGTTGAATCTGATCTTCATTGATTGGCCACTCGGTGTTTACAATGCTCAAAGCATCGTTGGCTCACTTTTCAGCCGGGTTTTCGATAAAAAGTTACTCAAATTTCGACTTCACATATTTTCAAATGGACATCACATATACGGTCTTTTTCTGCAAATGCATACAATTTCTTTTAATGATTTTCTTTTGTTAAAAAGACTACTATTGAGTTATGAGGATCCACGACGGCGTTGTTGTTTACATGGAAGGATAGGCAATTCTGAGGAAAAGGGCAATTTGATGATTTGATTGGCAACTAAATCGAATTTTACCACCTCTGAACAAAGCCAACTCTCAATAGAGTGAAGAAAAAAGGGTGGGGATGAACCAAAAAGATACCAAGCTCGGCGTTGTGGGAAGTGAATGAAGGAGTGGATGGGAATTTAAATATGGTACCTATGACAGGCTTCTAGGCAAATGATGTGGCGGTAGTTACAGGTATGGCGGAACTTGACAAAAAGCAGCTACAAAGGTCTCGAAAATGGTTGGCAATCTCTGTAGAGGATTCCAGATTTGCTGATCTCTTTACTTTATTTTACATCTCCATTGCTTGATATGGATTGATGCATGCATGGAATCTCGTAGTCGGATCGGTGGTCTGCTGTTGTCATTTACTGAGCATGTTTTTTGTGTTGAAGCTGATGAATGGCAGTCATTGGTGGATATGCGTTGCATGTGGATTGATATATGACATGATGGATGAGTGGGCTATTTGCCAGTTATTAGGTAGATAGGAGAGAATCATCGGGAATGAAAAGTTAATTTATTTAAAATGAATGCACGAATGAGCGAATGAATGAATAAACGAATGACTGTGAACTTCAATGTGCCATGCTGTGCTATAGAATGAGAGTTAGATATGTTCGCTTTGCTTTCCTCCTCGATCATTTTCCTTTCCTTTCCTGCCCTGCCCTGTCCTGCCCTGTCCTGCCATCTTATTATCACGTAGACTTCATTCAACAAAGCCAAAAATGAATAAAACCAAACTCATATTAAAGAAGCAGTGCAATGCAATGTAATACGATAAACAATACAATACAAATTTCATAATCCTCGTTTTTCATCGCTATGCATTCGTTCCCTCGCTCGTTCGCGTTCATAATATACAAACTCTTCCTCCCTCCCTTGCTTTCTTTCTTTCTTTCTTCCTTTTAGCTTCCTTCCTTCCTTCCATCCGTCCATCTCCATTTCTCTCCTCGCACATTCATATGAATTCCAATCGTCTAAAATACCCAATTCCAATTCCTACTCGTATGCCTATATCTAACTCATACAATTCCTTTTCTCCCTCTTCCTCCCTTGCAAGATCCCCCCTGAGCTTCCTTCAAACTCCCATCTTACGACACTAACAATACTACCATTCGATTCTCCGCTCCCTTTTCTTTCCACGCACCTCCTTTCAAAAAAAAAAACTAAACCTCCTCATCGCTATCTTCCCCGAGCAACTCCCCCTCATCCTCATCCACAACCGCATAATCTCCTCTGCCTCTCGCAAAACTGTCTCTAGTCGTGAATCTCCTATTCGGCACATTTCTCCCCAAAGCCCCCGAAGCTGAGCGCCATAGTGACGATGCAAGGAGTGGGATTGCTTGGGCGATTGCTACTGCTGCTGCTACGGCCATGACTGGGTATTTAATGTATGGAGCTTCGTCATTGAATGATGCTGTGAGGTGCGTTAGTAGGGAATTCTTAGGCAAGATTGGGGAAGAGGGAAGAGAAAAGTAAGGGGAGGGAGGTGAAGGAGGGAGAGATAAAACATACCTTGTTCACCCAACCTAATCTGACCGAATTTACCAGTCCAGTTTCTCCAAACCCAAGTACCAACCGCAGCCGCAATACCAATAGGAATCATAACCGCAAAGAAGATGGCCCAACCTGAAGCTGCATGTTTCCTATTGAATTCATCTTCATGACCCGCGCAAGAATGTGCTTCATCACTAATATCCATTTCTCTACCACCTTGGCATGTTGTGAGGGGAAGACGACGGTATCCTGTAGGTTTAAAGTATTCCACGACGTTTTCATCGATGCGACAGATTTCGGAATGGTCTGGTGGTGAGTAACCTTTAACGAGGACACATGATCCATCGCCTTGGCGCTCGTAGTTAAGATCACTGGTTTTGTGTTAGTTTTTGTAAATTTAATGTCAGAAAATAGAACTTACCACTCAAAATCTCGCCTAGTACAACTGCAATTCCTGGCGATATTATGAAGCGAAGGTATTAACCTTCCATTATAACATTCGGCATCAGTTCTCTTTCGATGGTATTGCGAGACATGTCCAAAGAGACAGTCATCATTTTGCAGAGGATGTTTTGGTTGCCAAAGATAATAATCTCCACCTTCAACGTCCTTCTCATCAAGATCACACTGTCTATCTCTCAAACCCGAGAAATCAAGATTGATAGCTGTGAGGGCACCATCGACCGTACCCCAAAGGAGAAAATTTCGAGCGTTGTCACTTGGAACCGTAGTGAGATCCTCAACCTTCATTTCCGCATCGGAGAATTTGTATGGAATCCAAGTATCTCCCTCATCTAGAGAATAGTGAACTTCATTAACCGATGCGCGTTCTTTCACGATGACGATGATTGAGCCTTGATCTCCAAACCTCCACATGTAAGGTCCCTTTTTGACCCACTTCCAGTTTATGCCAGCATCCGTGGAAATGAAGGTGTCGGCATCTTTGTAATCTGTGAGGAATTCGCCAACATTTCCAACGCCCATCATCAAACCAATTGCCGATTGAGAAGAGAATGCATGGCTTTTATCAACTCTCTCGGTATAACTATGAAGATTCAATGAGCACTTTTCCTCCGAACCACTGCATCCCCACTTCTTTCCATCTGGACCTTGTGCAGGAGCTTTTATTGGAGCCCATTCTGCACCATCATTGTGGGTGATCATGGTCTTGAGCTTCTTATTCTCCTTCTTGTAGTTCTTCGATTCTGCATTTGCAACAACGTTGACCATGGCAACTCCTTCGATTCCGAACATCTTCTCGAAGTCCACATAACCAGCGCTGTCTCTATCCACAGCATTCAAACTTAGAACGTATGAAGTACCGTTAGAATTACTCTTAATGATGGTTCCAAATTCCTTGCCCTTCTCATTGTTCGTTGTAACATGAAGAAAAACAGAATGAGTAGAGCTATCAAGCACAGTGTAACCAACTTGATGATCCATCTTGAAACCATGAGGGAACTTGGCATCGGCAAAGTTGACCGCATCAAAACTTGCATCGACTTTCAAAGTTTGGTGCTCATTATCTTTTGTTGCAACAACAATGAACTCGGACATTGTAGCGAAATCAACTACGTTGGTGAAATGCACTTTAGCCGGCTCACTAAAGAAGTCCGTACTCGAGACAAGCTGCCACGGATTGTTAGCGTCGTTGTTTTCACGTTCTTTGACTTCGCAATAAATCAATTTATCATCACGTTGTTGGTTTGCGGCTTCTTTGATGAACTCGCACTTTCGGACATATCGCTGGAGCGTTTTCCAGGTGCTATCTCCTCGGTCTTGGGTGAGTGAAGCTACCGTGTGACAGTTACCAGGACCATCGCACTTCTCACCCATCCATATAAACCAGTCCTTGTTTCTAGGGTGGAAGTTCATTGCGAGAGCTTCACGACTTGGTGGATGGGGAGCTTTGAAGCTTCTGATATTCTCCCCACGATCGACAGAGTAAAATACAGTTTCGGTCTTTGTCAAGAAGAATACAACATCATTAAAGTACTGATTGGCGTAAATTCGAACGATTTTCTCATCTTTCAAGATTTGCTTCCACGTTTTTCCATGATCGTGAGTGAGCCAGACTGTTTCCTGGTCGGTTTGTAATACGATTGTTTCGTCCACTTGGGTGCTAACGCCAGTTCTCTCAAGGTATTGTTTATCCAGGAATGCTTGGCCCTTGAATTTGAAATCAGTCGAGTTTCCTTTACCCGAAGCAGGAGGCGCTGCGGAAGTCGAGCATTTGTGTTCGACTAAATCGTCCTTCTGCTTGCCACTGTCTCGCTTACAAGTATTTCCTGGAATTAGACGCCACCCGGAAGATCCTTTAAATGTGTCATCGGGACCAAATGCTTTGCATTGACCTTCCGGAACGATCAAAGCACCTTTTTGTATGCATTCCTTAAGATCATCACTTCTGATAAAGTTATAATCGCACTCGAAATCGGCGTCTGTACAAGCGCAATCGTCTGTTTGAACAACTGGGTCTTTGAATTCTTGTTTCATGAAGCAATCTGCGTCGGCTTTGCGGCGCATATAATATTGGGTGTGGCCCATAAGACAAGCTGGTTTACCGTCATCATCCAGCCTTGCGTACCACTTTTCCAGATCATCATCCTTTTTGCATTGTCTTTCATGCATCTCGTCAAAGTTAAGTGCAATCATGTAGAAAGTCTGCTTCTTGTCCGACTCATCCACCCCAATCATAAGGAATTTAAGACTTGTTGAATCGGAGGTTGTGACCAATTGTAGCGGGCGGATTTTACCCTTGAGTTCGAGTTCCTTCCAATCTTTGCCGTGGTTAAGTGAGTACTTAACCACCTTTGTATTACCATCATGTACAGCCACAAGAACAGATCCCTGATCTCCAAATTCGTACTTGTGTGGTCCGTCGAGGGCATGATGCCAAGTAACTCCCGCATCATCAGATACATAAAGGTTAGATTTATCCCATTCCCCCAAGTAGTCTCCTGTATTACCATTTCCCATTACCAAACCTGGAGCCGGACTAGAGAAGACCCGACCAGAATTGTCCAACTCTGTGACGGAATGGAGGTGAAGATCTTTGTCTTTGACCTTGAGAGGTTGCCAAGTTCGTCCATCATCAAAACTGATTTTGGACTTCTTCTTCTTCACTTCCATGAAACTTTTCTCAACCTTTTCAAAGTTATCAACCACGTTAACCATTACAATTCCCTGCACTCCAGCCATCTTCTCGAAATCAACCAAGCCACCCATATCTCGATTTGTGTGCTCGATGTTCCGAGTGAAATACGTTCCGTTCGAATTACTGGTGAACATGACCCCCATAGCATTGAGTGGGCGCGTGTTCAAAACATCGATTTGGATACTGTAATTAGTTCCTTCCAAGATGGTATATGCCTCCTGGGTCAATTTATGGTCGTGTGGAAATTCGGCTCGATGCCATTTAATGGCATCATCAGACACGTACAATGCCATCTCGTCAGTGCGGTCAGCACCCGCGGCTGTGATCAAGAACTTCTTCTGGGGTGCGATTTCAACAATTCCCTTGACCGTTCGACCTGGCTCCAGTTCGGGCTCAAATTCTTGTATATCCTCACCGTCTGAAGCAAAGAAATCGTCAGAGACAACGAGCCGGTAGTCTGACCTCCATACAGAATATCTGCCTTTAGCCACACAGAGAATCCTGTCTTTGTCAAGGTCCTTCTGGCCAGTTGTAAACTCCGGTGACGAGACTGCCCAGCGGCAGCCCACAGTATCGGAACGTAGGAACTTGGTAGTTTCGTCAAATCCGTTAGTAGTGTACATAGACTGTTGTGAGAATAGTTAGCATTTGAATCGCCCAGCAGGAACTATCACTCCTCTTACCAACTCTTCGCAGAAAATGCCCGTGCAATCCATTGCATTGAAGATAATCCTATTTGGATCTTTTGCATGATAACTCAGCGCCGGTCTGAATACACTAGCTTGATTGTCCGTATAGAATTCCTCCCAGTGCTCTCCTCTATCATTGGTTGCCCAATGACTCTTCCCCGACGTTATGATATATGCCCTTTTCGAATCGAATGGATGCATCGAAATCTCCAACATTTTGCCTTCAGGAACGGCGGTGATTTTCTTCCACGTCTCTCCTGCATCCACTGATCTGTAAACAACCGCATCGTCTCTATCCTCATACAGCAACACATCGGAATCATCGAAGTACTGCAGATTGTGTGGGATATTTTTTAATTTGGCATAGCTAACTCCAGGCGCATCTTTCTTTGCCCACGCGCTAGTATAGAGAAGTGTTGATATTAGGAGGCACCGCCATCCTGTCTCCGAGCTCCGTAGCCTCATCTTCGCGGGTTGGTTGTGATACCGGAGCGCATGAAGCTTCGATAAGGATCACCAAGTGGCGACTCGACGATGGTGGTGGTAGTTTAGATGTTGTTACTTTTGGCAGAATCGATAATGGAAAGGGTTTGAAGAAGCAAAGATTGTAAATGGATTGCGTGTCTTTTGGAAACAATGATGATGATAGTGAGCCTAGGCAGGTACAGCTACTCGTTTCAGGGCACTTTTGCGCCACACCTGTGCCTCACAACTCGGACCTATCAATGATAACCTTGAGCAAGCAAGAGCACTCAGATCCCACGCCAAACCCAGCACTTTCCGCGCTTGAATGTTGGATTGACTCGATTGGTTATTGGTTGGGGGTTAAAATCTATTTCTGGTATGATGAATTAATTTCTGTGGAGATGGAGATGGAGAAGGAGCAGGAGGAGCAGAGGGAGAACAGAGAACAGAGACAGGACGGAGAACATTCATTGATTCTTCAACTCAAATTTGTATGTTGATAACCTTGGAAATCCTCTCAACCCTTATTATTCACAGTATCAATATCAGGCAACTCTCTTATATTCACTTCATTATCTGGCGTCGACCATCACTACGGAATAGGAATGGAATGATGACGGTTGCCGTGAACGTCTACGATATAGGAAGGAATGTTCTTTGTCAAGCACAAAATTGACCAACCATCAGTCACATCACAGCAGCGGCTAATACTAATGATTCCTTCTTTGCCTCTTTGCCTCCTTGCCGCTATGACGGTGTGATCGATGGTATTATAAATTGTTTACTTCCTCCCACAAGTCAAAGCACAATTCAATTTTCATCAGCGAATGGATCTTTGCTATGCCCATTTCGAACATTATGTCGACTTCAAACTTGATCGACAATCCAACTGATGGGCGAGGTAAAGAAGGCGAATTGCATGGCACATACACAAACATTCACATCATTCCAAACGATACAATCTTTCAATTCAAGACTTTTGTTCTCAATTATTGATTTAAAATCCCTGGTATCCATTCAATCGCTATGCAAAACCAGCCTGCCATGCACGCGAGCCTCCAACAAAAGAGAGGTAAATACAAAGCAAACGCTTCTTTAAAGATACAAGCTCGCCCGCTAAATAACTCCATCTGCAAAGATTCCCTTTTCTTCTGTTCTAGATACCATATCACGAAGTCTTTCGCTGACTCTTCACCCTCTTCCAAAACCTCTTTACCACCCCATTTTCCTTCTCGACCGGTGGCCCCCAACCATCCACTCCACCCATAGGTCCCCGCGGATACCTATGATTCTCTAGATCCTCCATTACAAGCGGCTCCTTCGATTGCCATCCATATATTGCGCTCTCATCTCTCAGATCCTGCCGTGTAAGCGTCATTCTTAACGTAGGTTCTCGATTTCCTGCCATAACTTGTGTATAAGGGTCTTGTTGTTTGCTAGGTAGTTTATTGGGCCCAGATTGAAAATCCGCAAGAGGCTTGCCAGTATAATAAAATGGAGATCGCTGTAGTGGATATCCGCTTTCATATTCCAGGGGTGTTATGGGTGCTTCAGAATCAGCCATCGATTTGTCGTCTTCGAATAGTGAAGCAGTATCGTCATTAAAGAATGAATGTTCAAATGCTGGACTCGATGCCTTCCGCCTCAACATATCTCTCGACGAACGTTTCGATATTAATCTTGAGGGTTTATTTTCCTTCTCTGATGCACCCATCGCTGCATCCATGGATGGAAATCCAAACTCGATTATCTCATCGAATTTTTGCGGTGACGCTAAGTATACTCTTAGCTTTAGTCGTGCTTCCGGGTCTTGGTAATAGGTGGCATTAGGGTCTATCGACGAGAGCGATGAATTAACTTTGTGTTTTGCGGCATGCCTTGGTCCTGTTATTGATGTAGCCGAACGGGAATGTGTGCTGAAGGCAGGTGATGTGGGATTTGGAGATTTGGGTGTGATAGAAGATATCGAGCTTCGCCCGAAAGGAAGCTTTGAAATCGACATTTGTCGTCGAAATGATGGCTTCCGGTCGCTTTTTAGAGAAGGAAATATTGAAGCATGATAATCATCCAAATGAAGATCTAACTTAGACTCATCGTCGATCCATTGGAAACTGTCAAGAAACGTATCGGCCATACTAGACATCGAGGCTCTCCTTCGAGTCCCGCTAGTTTTTCCACTGAAAACAGAACCTCTAACGCTTGGAGATAATACCGGTGGATCTGACGCCATGCGACGAGATCGTCTTCGTATTATGAGATTCTCGTCCGCCGCATCCAATATAACTGCTTCACGTATCCTGCTTGCTAATAATGCTTGTTCTTCGCTCGAGAATTGTTTTCTTTTGATTGTCTCCGGAAATGTTTCGTAATTGCTTAAAAACCAAGATCTATCATTACTATTGGATATTGAATGTTCCCTCTTCTTTTTTAATCGTCTCGAAGGTCTGCGTCGGGGCTCGAGCTCTGAAATCTTCAAGCCACGTCGGTCGGCAATAGAAGTTCTACGGGTATTCTGTGTGGGAAGATCATTGAGGGCATTTGACCTCGAGCTTTGTGCGAATCGAAGACGCTCCAGAGTTGAGAAATACTGCGAAAGGGCCCGGTTAGCACCCATCTTTTAACAATAATACCGTCGACAACCGCATGAGAAGAATTGCAAAACCACCGTCTCTTGTACCTGCATATAAATGTGTTCATAGCGTTTGCTGATCCCGCCGCCAGTATGAATTGGAAGGATCTAGCGTAGATTCACGCGGGAAGACACCACTAAATGTACTAATGAGAGACCTAACTTTCGACGGCGTCTCGTTGGCACGGGCTAAACTACATCTCTTTACTTTTTTCAATAGCTCAACCCTGAAATACGAAATGAAACCCCCAACCTTGTTTTTTAAATTGTGATGACCGTGGTAAAGTATAACAGCGAAAGTGATATATATACCTTTCGTTTTAGAGCGGGTGGAAGAGCATGAAACTCTTCATGAGTTGTAAAGTATTCCCCGCACAATGCCATTTCCTTGTGATTCCTGCGATATAGACTTGACGATGGAAGAGCCGGCGAAGATTCGGGACGAATATCGAAAGACGGTTTCGAAAGAGCAGTCGGTGAGAAGATATTCGAAGTCGAATTGTGTGATGGAGCTGGGAGAGAGTAGATGGGAGTGATGTTCAAGTTTCGTTCCTTCATATTGGACGCCATGACTGAATATCAAGTCCAGAAGGATTCAGAAGATGGTAAGACTGGAGTGGCTCTTTCAGATTTGTTGTCTCCAACTAATGCATCATGCAACACGATCCGAACGAATCTCCTTACGACGGGACTCCAGATATAAAGGCTATTGGGTTCTTGCCGCGTATGGTGTGTGCAACCCCGGACCTGAATCGACCAGGTAGCTCAAAAGTTTGGTACGGTATGGGTATGGTTCTATGGATCTTATGGATCGATATGGGCATAGAAAAGTAAGGTAACTTGATTTCGTTATGACTTACTTGGCATATGAGATGACGAACAGACGAACAGTCGAATCGAACAAATTATATTGCACAATTAAGAGCAATTCGAAAGACTGGAGAAAGCGGTTCAGAGAACATGTGGAGAGAAAGCAGAAGGATTGGAAAGACCCAAGAGGTTCATCTGATGATTCTGATCAATGATATTGAGACCCGTTGCTTTCGCTGATCACAGTAACCGCCGGCCCTGGGTCCCTCTCTTTCGCTGTCTCTCTTTGTCCATTTTTCCTCCATTGAGGTAAGGTACGGTTGTTAACCCATTATGTATTTTTTAATCGTCATGAATCAAAATTATCAATATTGATTCTTGATTTGCCTAGAGATCTCCACGTCCATTCTGGAAGCACAAGGGGTTTGATTCAAGGGTCTTGATATTCCTAGTATGCAGGCACGAGCTCTCACCAATGAATCGACCTTGTTTGCGATATCCATGGAAGATCCTTACTTGATCCAGTGCACAAAAGACCACAAGAAGAGGATTCTAAGAGACATAGACCAGGTCTTGATCATAGCAATATAGCAAACAAATGGCTGCTCACCGGATTTGCAAAGAACCACCATACATACAGGCATTTATATTGTTGCTCGAGAAAGGGAAAATCCTTGGCGAATTCTTTGGATATTCCATTTTTTAGTTGTTCATGCTCAAATCCGAAATAGTTGTTTCTCCTTGTACTTCGTATGTATGTCTTTCGTCTCCTCTCTTTTTTTCCAATGTTAGACAAGACATATTGTACGTATATAGAGTACATATTGTGCACAGCATATTGCTCTCACGGATAACGGACATAAACCCGTTATACAACAGTTATTCTGTAACATTGAATACTTGTGATATGATTGCAATTTGTACATATGTACGTATATGCAAACACGCCATTTATTCAGGCCATGCTCATGAAGGTGGCCCAACTCTGTACTGACCCAACTGTACCTGCCGCGCCGCACCCAACTTGTAATGCACCTTTATTTATGTGACACAGCAAACACACGCCGTCAACGCAATGTCAGCCTCGTGGGTTGTGATCCCAAAGCAATCGAGAGGCGTGCTGCAGCAAGGATAGGCCGGTTGGGCGAATATAAAAATTTCCCCTCTGTCGAAGCTGAAAATAAATCTCGCCTTGCATTCGATTGAGTTCGTGAAAATTGTGGAAAGTATCCAGAATCGCGCAAGCAGGCAATTATCATCCGATCTGTCGAAAATAGACTCGTACGCTGTAAATAGAATGTTTCACGTAAGGTCATGTACAAATAGGATTGTCCTTGCTGTCGGTGTGGAATCGTTGATGTACAGGAGAGGGGCGTTGTGTGGAATGATCCAGCCTCCAGCGGCGAGGAGAGGAGCGGTCAGATCCTTCCGCCCGCTTGCTTCCCCACGGCTAGCGATAGAGACTCTGATAATTGAATATAAAACGCGGGAACTTCACGAAATCAAGTGACTGTGGCCTCAGTGTCAAGCGGGATTCCTTGCTGAAATTGGGGCGTCCAAACGTCAAAAAGAAATATGGGCGTTTTAAATTTCCGAATGACATTGGTAAAAAGATTTCCGAAGCGAAAGAAGAAAAGAGCAGCATACAACGACTCCGAACGAGCGTAGCTAAACTTCATAGATTGTGCAGAACGTCCATACTCAGTATAACTCAAAGAGCGATTCCTCGGATTACCAGGTCCATCCCCTCATCGAAAATCTTATTCCATGGATACCCTAAGATATCTGACCAAGGTCATCACCGCCAATTTACAAGTCCACGAATATCTACCCCTTCATTTCGCTCGCTTTACTCGATCCAGCCGAACCTTCTTCTCTCACTCCAAACCTTCCTAAAAATATTCTGATCTTTGTCTTTGTGTCACTTTATCCCAGCACCGCTCCTCGAATTAGCCGTGACAACCGTATCATCTCCTTTCTTGAAATTATACTGTGCACTATCGTGGCTGTACAATGTACAGTACTCACTATACACGAAGTGAGTGAGTGCATCATGATCGATCGTCGGTATATTGTAATCTCAGACAACAATGTTTTCAAAGTTCAAACGCGTACCATGGAATGAATTTTGGAACGTGAGATAGAAAACAAATAAACAAACAAACAAAATAAGGTGCTCGAGCCCCTCCTCGGTCATCGCCGTCACTGGTTCCATAACTTCCTTCCATTGCCAGATGTTCTATCTCGTGTTTTAGTTCCAAGTTCCAAGCCCTCTATCTTTCCGGATTCCACAAACTCAACATTTAAACTCTTAGTTCTGACTGTTCCAACTGTTAGACATAAATTACCATGCAAAGTCAAAAATCCGCTCAAAATCTTGGTACTGTACAGACACGTCGCGAAGGATTCTCTCGGATTCCTTCCCGTGAAATTTCGAACTACGCTGTGCTAGCTAGGTATCTGTAGTGCATCCAGTTCCTCGGTATATATTTTGTCTCGTGATTGATTGATTTGGTTCCTTGAACCTTCCCGTTGCTATATTGGCGAATGCCAATATCGATTTCCTGGGGCTTCCATCATGAGCGAAAGAGTGAATGGGCGGGAAAGATATATTTAGTAAAATATAAAACATCAATGAAGGTTGCAACCAACAGTTGAATGGCGTGAAGTCGTCTTGAGATTGAGAGGTTGTACTGACTAAGTAGATATGAACGTTAATACTTTCAGTCAAAGAACCGAAGAACTCCGCCCATTCCAAGCATTCAATCCAGCGTATTCGTCGTATAACAAACAAGGAACTCCCTCCAAAATAATCCATATATCCATCTGACATCTTGGCAATGCTTAACCAAAGCCTATCAACGTAACCACATCCAAACCTCCAGATGTGCTTTCCTTTCCTCCGCTATCGAGACCCCTAACACACACACACACACACACACAAAACTTTATACATACATCATCGAGCAAAACGACTGTACACATGATGCCCTGCAAAGCTGTGAAGCCGCAAATCATGCACCGTAAATCAATATGTACGTGCCGAAACCTTATCACTGCAGTCATAACGATATCAGTTGCGTCTCGCCGATGAAACCCTCCATATCCTCCTCAAAATTGTGATTGCAACCCTATCTTACAATCTTCCGTAGCGCTTTTGTATGATTCACCACGCACGCCAGAAATCTCATACTACGGCATTTGAGGCTAGTAGTAATGAATGTGTAGCAAATAACTCTCTTGTATATATGTAAAAATTGGTCCGAAGTTGCTGCCCAAGGTGGCTTCAGCAGGACGGAAAACTGGACAAGTTACTCTTTTCAATATTCGATACCAACTCAGATAATTATTGTTCTGATACAAAGATTGAACATATATATTGATAAGCTATTATACAATATACTGTTTGAATCATTTAGATCTCAAGGTAAAGAGAGAGATAGTATGGAAAAACAAACTGCAAGATAAGTGTTCTCAACGTATGGATCCATTTGGGTAATTGAGTGTACGGCTTTTTTCGTCCATTTGGAGGGTGGATACCGTAAGCGCGCAGATTGAATTTCAAGTTGCTCTCAACCATTCAAATCACATCTATAAAATTCCATAACTTCAATGCTGTTGGCACTAACCCACCAATAACCCCTCTCCAGAAAAGATAAAGCGTCATGCTCGGCACCATATGTTAATCACATCTCCTCCGCCAAATGCAATGATACGGAATCGGACACATCTCAGACGTCTTAAGCCACTTATTCCTACTAAATTCTCATTCTCCAAGATATATTCCGTACAATATTGTGGATTTCAACATTTTATCCAACCCGAAGTAGTTATCCCGCAGACTGCGGCTCGCGAAATAATAAATATTATTCCGTCTACTATTCTCGTCTGAGATATTGGGGTCCCCAAATATTGATAAGAACGGCACGCGAGACGAGAATGAGAATGCGAAACGGCTATCCTCGTAACGTAATCTTACATCGAGTCGACGTGCCTAGATCCCGATGGATGGGTCATCGGATCTTCATAAGTGCAGTCTGAGACTTAACATTTTGAGCCTCGATGGAGGGAGGTAAGCAGAAAAGCGAATAAGGCGCAAGAGGCGCCAAGAAATTTTTAATTCTTTTGAAAGATGTATTGTGTCATTCGTCTGATCTGGCATTGAGATCTAGCGATTACGAATATCGATTATAGGGTAAACGAGGTTGGCGAAACTTGGCATGTATGTGTGGTGTATAGTGTACGGCTGGCACGGCCGGCTAAATGCGCAGCCAGTACATCGGAGGAGACTCCAGATTCGACATTCGATGATGCGGCCGCTTCAAGTTTACGCTGGCAGGTAGGCTCGGATCTTACTGCGTAGTACAAGATAGCTTCATGATCACTGTAAGATATTGGAAGAAATAATAACTTTTGATTCTCATTCAAACGAGTAGGTAAGGCAACTAATGACCGGATATTTACGTCCCCTCTTGTCAATTCCTCTCAAGCAAAGGTCTCCACCCATATGAACCATTAAAGATAGAGTCAGGAAAAATCACAAAGTGACTCAGTATCAATTCTTTGCCCTATTCGAGCTGGTATCGCTGTGTTTCCCTTCCTCCCTTCCAACCACTCTTATATCATTCACAACCATCCAACACCCCAGAAACCAAGCCTAATTAATTACTCAGAATTCGTGCACAAGCAAAAACGAATCAAATCCGCATTCAAAAAAGAAGCATGTACTGTGAAGTTGCCATATGTCCCAAAAGTGCCAAACGTGCCACCGAATAACAAACATAACAGAGAACAACAACAAAAATAGAGCCAGTATCTATATTCGCGCGCTCATATAAAACCAAATCAGGATAATAACCAGATACAGAAAATTTTAGACTGTAAAGCATGCGTTCGCGAAGAGTTCGAAAACTTGGTATATGTACCAAGTACCAACGAGCGAAATGATAACTCCGTAGGTGCCACCAAAGCAAATAACTATCTATCTACCAGCCATCACCTTACTTGATGAGATTGTTTTATTCTCTAGGAGGACGAGGTTGATTTTGGGAGAGAATGTAATGGATCCCAGTATTCGTAGACTCTGTTTTCTTTGTTTTTACCGGTGACTGCGGGTGCAGTGAAGGTTGAGCGCCCAGTAATGGGATCGTAGGTATCGTATGATGCGGCAAGACGTTTACCGCCACCACCAGGAAGATCAACGACGAAGTTGGGTGTTACGAAACCACCAATAGAACCGCGGATATGACGTTCGAGTTGAAGAATTGTGGAGAGTGGTGTCCGGAGATCTTCCACGTATTGTACCATGTCAGCTTGATAGACATAGTACTAGGTAATGTTAGCATGTACCCCGGCTTGGAAAAGATGAGCTAGGTAAGATATACATACGGGAATGACGTTGTTGTCGGCCACAGTTTTAATGAGGCTACTCATGGTGGCCACATCATCGTTGACACCCTTGAGTAGGACAGTTTGGTTTCTCACGGTAACATTGTTCTCGTGTAATTTTTGGAGTGCCATTTTTGAAACCCAGGTCATCTCCTTGGGATGATTGAAATGTGTATGAATAGCCATACTCTTTCCGGCCTTCTTAGCCAATGCTGAGAGTCTAATCATCTCAGCTGCCCATCCATCGCTATCGTCAAGGATCCGCGCAGGAGAAACAGCAAGACCTTTCGTGGCAAATCTAAATCGTTTGATATGAGGAATAGAAATAAGTCGTTCGCCGATTAGACGAAGATTATCAGCGGTTAAGATATAGCAGTCTCCGCCAGAAACAACTATATCTTGGAGTTGAGGGGTGTCTTCAATGTAAGTGAAAATGTCTTCCCAACGTTTTCGTTGAGGCTTAAATGTGGTTTTCTTAACGTTTTGCATATCAGGCCCGATAGACCATGAACGAGTACAAAAACGACAGTATAGAGGACAGGTTGATGTTGCTAGGAAAAAGTTAGTGTCATAATAAATACCATAAAACTAAAGAAGACTTGCCTAAGAATAAAGCTTTATCATAGTACCTATGAACGAAGCCTTCCACCGGAGAGTCATCAGACTCATGCAATGAGTCCAACTCAACTTTGGGATGATCTTCAAGCTTACTTGACTTCATAGGTATAAACTGGCGACGAATGGGATCTTCAAACGGATTTTCCCAGTCGATGATACTGAGAACATGAGGTGGTAAGCGAATCGACATAGGTGCCAACTTGATCCCTTCCTTGACGTCCTCGATGAAGTCCTCGCGAGTGACAATTCCGGGAAAATCGGGGTGTCTTCGAAGGACTGGGGGCAAAACTTCCAACATAAAAACTTCTAACTGCATTATAGTGGATATGGTATGGATTGTCTGCAGAAATATATCAGTATTGGCAACCCCTACATAGCCATAGGGCTGAGGTACTTACATGAAACTTGTATTTTAAGAATTGGGCTTCTGTGACATTTGCCCAGCGAGGAATCTTTTGCCAGTACGCGGCCCTGTCAGTAAGGGAAGCATCATAGACTGGTAATCCAGGTACTTTTGCTGTATTTGGAGGCTCGTATGGTGCTGGGACAGGTCCATCATGGAACATAGGAAGGTCGGTTACTGCTGCTCGACCTGACGCATTTGATCGAAATTGCCTTGTTGAGATAAGAGGTACTTTAGGCTTCAAAGATAAGTTTCGTGCAGCGACGTGAAAGCATTTCCGAGGTACTGCATCACTCTTCACCCCTGCTGATCTTGTGAAAATAAAGGGGCAGCTTTTCGCCGCTGGGGCAAATTTTGTCCGTGATATTCCTCCAAGCATTTTGAAATGTGACTTCCAAGTCAGAAAAGTGCTTGTGAAAGTTAATTGAGTTCTGTAATTGATCAGTAATTGCGAGGATAGACTTGAAAGTGGTGGTTTTTATAGAGAACAGTCAAGGCAACTGAAGGAATCTGTTGGGGGTGCTTCACACGGAGGCAAACATCCACCAAGGTTGTACTGCGTATGAAAGTTGATGAATACTCACAAGCTCGTATTTTTCTAATTCGAGACAATACTGTTATCTCGATGTAAAAGATAATCCACGCACACAAAGGTGAATCAAAATTATGGACTGATTGCAAGGTCAGGTGACGAGGCGAAATGTTGGAAGCAAGCAATTATATTAAATGCAGGTCTCTCTCCCCAAAAGCTGTGCTGCTATGCTGTACTCGAAAATATAACTACCCAAGGGGGGTATTTATGCTCGGAGCCTCGAACGACCAGCTGACCCAATTGAACAGGAAGATTGGCTCTAAAGAGGAGCACGTTGGACAGTTTATGAGTATGTGACGTGAGACGCCCTCGATTGGTGAAATACCCAGGAGAATAGGAAAATTTCTGGAGTTCAGGACCCACTACAGTGTTGCCTATCGAACTGTGCATGCGTTTATTCGTAAGTGCGTAGATGTGACTGATGCAAGAGATGTCGTTGGTCGTACAGTCTAGCAGACTCTTCGAGGTCAGTCGATATGAAATTCGTGCCTCGACTTTCCAATATGTGCAAAGATATCTTCCCAGCAGTTTGGGCCTCCGGCCGGGGAAGTTGTGATGCGTGCGGAGGTAAAGCCGGCTGCAGTGAGTTATGTTGTCTGTTGGATAATTAGGACGACCTTATTGGACAAATCGATATTGGCGATTCTAGAAAAAAAGGTGTGTGTTGAATGCAATGCTGTACAACCTTTGCAAGCGCGAATCATGCCCTGGTAGCAAATGAGGAGCGTCCCGACACCTGCAACTGCATAAAAACACGCAAACAAGGGCGATCATTGACAACTTCCATCAGAACAAGATTTCCAAGAGGATATTGCTCAACTTTAATACCAACATTTGCACTAAACAATATTACCGCCTACCAAAGCCACCACACTGTTGCTTTCTCCCACCTCGTAATAAGATGAACATGGTTATTGCAATTCTAGCCTTCGGAAATATAATTGCGTTCAATTACATGGTAATAACCAACAGAAGGAACAAGCTTCCACCCTCAATTGGGAACAGCGGAGGAAGGATCAGCTTCAAGCCTCCAATTTTTACCGATTACTTTATGTGGATGAGGCGGCATGGCGACGAGGTACTGCACCTGTTTCGACAAGATAGCTGCATGTGCTACTGCATTGGGTAGTCTCTCATTTCACTAAAATGATAGAATTTCAAAGGCGTCAGCACTTAAATTTTCGACGTTGAAGGACTTCTAAACGTTTATCGGCGATATTGAAAGATCCGCCACTTTTCAACAGCACACTTACGATAATTTTGGATGGGTCATGGTATTCGCATGATACTTCGCATAATGCTTGTACTTAAAGCAAGCCCCGAGTAGTACAGAAAAAAAATCTTAATAGGGAGTATAAATTAAGAATATTAAAATACGGTATATGCATGGAAAGGATTCATCTTATCTCATCATTTTTCTTGGATAATTGACGAGATACAGGTGCTTTGTGGAGTAGAACCAATGAAAAATAAAATCAACATTGTACCTGGCTTCAAATGGTAGAATAGAACATGCAAATCGCCCCCAATTAGGTAGTTCCGAAGTATTGACAACTTCTTTCGTGAATAAGCTCCAGTTTGAGGCTTGATGGACCATATTGTTGGAAAGCAGAAAAGAGTAAGGTAGGTAGATTTGAATGTCTCCATGGGTGCAATCTTCATCCGATTCTGCACCTTGGCAACAGCCACGGCCCGCTTGGTCCTCGTTTTGTGGAAGCTGTACGAAGCAGTTACATGTGCGATGACAGCAGCAATAGTGCAGAAAGCAGAAAGTAGTTTTCTACCCTTGCTATCTTGCTACCTATCAGACGTTCATCAGATGACCCCAGATGATCCCTCCGAGGCCAGGGGATCTAAAAGTTTCATGAATTCATGAAAAAGTGTGATATTTTCAAGAATTAATTGAAGAAAGAGTTTAATAAATGTTAGTATTCGGGTCCGTCTGAGAATGTTTCAAAGTATGATGTACGTACGAAAGAATCAAGGGGGGATTTTGATATACAGTCGTACCAAAAAAGGGAGAGGTTCTTGATATCTGTAGTAGCATGATGAACGTATATGTATATGTGGGTAAGTAGGTATGAAGGAAGAGTCTGAAAAGAGATGAAGTCCCGGGACATACGAGGAGTATACTACTTGTGTTGTGGGTACTCTGATACTTGGGTTGAGGGATACTTTTTGCTACTCGAGTACGCTGGTACTTGGGTACTTGAGTACTTGGGGTAGCTGGAGGTCACCACTCTTTTGAGCAGATGAGAGTTCGAACCCACTGCCCTAGACCCTATCCCATCCAGTCAGTATATGTGAAGACGTTGGTGGGTTGATTGGCTCGTTGGGTGGTTGATATCAATGTCAGCATTTCTTCTTACCAAAGCTCCATTACTCCATTATTATTCACCCACGCTCCCACGGTTTCTCCCGACACCGAAATAACACGGATGGTGGGCTGAATAGACAAATACCACGTGATTTTTCGCGCTAGTTCAGTTTTCCTGATTGTTTGAGAGTACTCTGTCTAATCACCAATTTCCTTCAGCAAGGTCTTGATACCACCCACTCTACCTCCACCATTTTAAATCTCCTCTCCATCAGTTGCACATCTGCAGCAATTGATTCTCCTTAATACCCTTTGACATATAGACGCTGGTCAAGATGTTCAGAAACGCTCTTAAGCAGTCCAGCAGGACGGTGGGCGCAATTTCTGCTTCCGGTAGAATTGCCACGGTACGTCAACAAAACAAAATTTCTCACGTCACTATGTCACTATTATACTTCGCCGCTATCAATATCTATCTACTTAGATATGGTCCATAGTGTCAATTGACATTGCGATGCCATGGTGTTGGGGCTTTTGAGCTTCTAGCAAGCTTTGCCAGCTTTGTTGACGAGGATTTTTCGGACTTCGGCTAACGTAAACGTTTTTTGCACCACAGCGAACTGCTGTTCCAGCAACTTTCAACGCAGCATCAAGATCAGTTCGAAGCTACGCATCTGATGCTAAGGCATCCCCCACCGAAGTCTCTTCTATTCTTGAGCAAAGAATTAGAGGTGTTCAAGAGGAGTCCGGTCTCGCCGAGACTGGACGTGTTTTGTCCGTTGGGTAGGTTCCCCCAACAATATTCTTATACTCGGGTCCAAAACGCTGCAGTCATATTACGTCGATATGGATATTCGGGATTATGGATTATTTGGGCGCAGTGCTGATTTGTGTTATGACAGTGATGGTATCGCTCGTGTACATGGTATGAGCAATGTCCAAGCCGAGGAACTTGTCGAGTAAGTTTATGAAATTCGACAATCATTATCTGGGGTACTGATGGAGAAAAAGGTTCGCATCCGGTGTCAAGGGCATGTGCATGAACTTGGAAGCTGGCCAAGTCGGTGTTGTGCTTTTCGGTTCTGATCGTTTGGTCAAGGAGGGCGAGACCGTCAAGCGTACCGGAGAGATTGTTAGTTCTTCAACTTCAAAGTATGTTTCGAAATACTAACATGAGGTACAGGTCGATGTTCCCGTCGGAATGGAGATGCTCGGCCGTGTCATTGATGCTCTTGGAAACCCAATCGATGGCAAGGGACCTATCAAGACTACTGAGAAGCGCCGTGCGCAACTCAAGGCTCCTGGTATTCTCCCACGTCAATCCGTCAACCAGCCAGTCCAAACCGGTCTTAAGTCCGTCGACGCAATGGTACCCATTGGACGTGGTCAACGTGAGTTGATCATTGGTGATCGTCAAACCGGAAAGACTGCTGTTGCTCTCGATGCTATGCTTAACCAAAAGCGTTGGAACGATGGAAACGATGAGACCAAGAAGCTCTACTGTGTCTATGTCGCCGTCGGTCAAAAGAGATCCACTGTTGCCCAATTGGTCAAGACCCTGGAGGAGAACGACGCCATGAAGTACTCCATTGTTGTTGCAGCTACTGCTTCTGAGGCTGCTCCTCTTCAATACATCGCTCCTTTCACCGGTACATCGATTGGTGAATACTTCAGAGATAATGGCAAGCATGCTCTCATCATTTTTGACGATCTTTCCAAGCAAGCTGTTGCATATCGTCAGATGTCTCTTCTTCTTCGAAGACCTCCGGGACGTGAAGCATACCCAGGTGATGTTTTTTACCTCCAGGTTTGAAATCCAATTCTTCTGAATGATATAGAAAAAAAAACTAACATTTTCGATAGTTTGACACCCCAATCCTTATGAATGAGATGGAAGAAAAGAAGAACTAACATTTTCAATAGTTCCCGACTCCTCGAGCGTGCCGCTAAGATGAACGACAAACTTGGTGGTGGATCCTTGACTGCTCTTCCCATCATTGAAACTCAAGGTGGTGATGTATCAGCTTATATCCCAACTAACGTTATTTCTATCACTGATGGACAAATTTTCTTGGAGGCCGAACTTTTCTACAAGGGTATTCGTCCAGCCATCAACGTCGGTCTTTCTGTCTCCCGTGTCGGATCTGCTGCCCAACTTAAGGCAATGAAGCAAGTCGCTGGTTCCTTGAAGCTTTTCTTGGCTCAATACCGTGAAGTTGCTGCATTCGCACAATTCGGTTCCGATTTGGATGCTGCTACCAAGCAAACTCTTAACCGTGGTGAAAGAGTAAGTTTTCCATTCGCATTCGCATTCCAAACCACATCCCCATACTTGCCATTGTTTGACTTATTATCATACATTGGTCTGCTCACAATTGTTCAACTTGTTGTCGTACATTGATCTGCTCATGATTGTTCGACTCATTGTCGTACTTTGGTTCGCTTATCATTGTTTGACTCATTTTCAAACATTGGTTTGCCTATGATTGTTTAATTCATTTTCGAACATTGATTTACTTATTATTGTTCGATTTATTTTCGAAGATTGATTTACTTATCATTGTTTGACTTGTTTTCGTATATTGATTTACTTATCATTGTTCGGCTCATGGTCGTACATTAATCCTTCGTTTTTCATACATGAACAAATCATACAAAGTACATAAGCTAACAATAATTTTTTTTATAGTTGACTGAGCTCCTCAAACAAAAGCAATACTCTCCTATGGCCGTTAACGAAATGGTTCCTCTTATCTACGCTGGTGTCAACGGTCATCTTGACTCCGTCCCAGTCAACAAGATTCTCCAATGGGAGGCTGACTTCATCTCACATCTTAAGACCAACGAGTCAGACTTGTTGGCAACAATTGATAAGGAGGGTGCTCTCAGCAAGGACCTTGAGGCTAAGTTGAAGGACGTTGTCACCTCTTTCACCAAGAGCTTCGTCTAAATCAAATAGCTAAAATAAAATCATGGTCATTTCCTCGTTATTCTTTTGTCCCTTAGCATGTGGGCCTGGGCGAGCTGTATTTTGAACGTTGTGATGAGGAAAGGAAAAAACTTAGTTATGGTGGTATGGAAGGCAGGATGAGTGATGAATGATCGGCGGAAGATTTGATAGATCAAAATCAAAGCTGTAAAATAGACCGTCAATTTTTCCGCGTGTTGTATGATTACATGATTCATTGTGTCAATTGCATGTTTGCAAAAGTGATGTTGCCGATGGTGACTCGCAGATGGGAGAAGCAGAATCCCAAAATCGAGTTCTCAAGTATTTCACTACATTTCGCTATTGCTATTCACCGTTTGAATGGATTACAATATACAAATTTGTGCCAACAGTCAGAAGCTTGCAGTATCCAAATGCAAATCTGACAATCAAATATCCTTCCCCTTCAGATTTTGGGTTTTGAAAAATTCCCAACTTGCGAGTGCAGAAACCTGCCTTATTCGGCAAGCTTCCCCCGAAATGTGACAAAATATATTGCACGGCTTCATGCTCAGACCCTGCATAAATTGAAGCCGTCGATGTCATGTCAGCTTATGTTACGGCTTGGAAGAGGGTGCCTGGTATCTAGGTATATAGGGTTGGTAGGGGATACATGCGGATATAAAAATGCGGGTAGGGTGAGCGGGTATGGCCCGAGTACAATGCTACGTGAGAGCTGATAGGTGCCTAGAATTACACGCGCCGCACCGGGCCGAGATATAAACCAAACCGAAACGGAAAGGGAAATGAAATAGATAAAGGGTAGGCTGAGCTAGGTTAGGGTAGAGTAGGGGGATGGTGATTGCGAATTATGAATCGGGGGCTGTGGATCAAATTTGAAAGCGGAAGGGTGAGAAAATAGTTGAGACATAATCCGGGTAGGGTGGAGCAGGCAACGTGGGTAAAGGGTAGACTCGAAGTCTGTGTGAACCTGGAAGAACCTTAAATTAGATTGAGAGTCGAGATTAGGGTCCAATTCTAGGAAGATACTCCTCAGCGTGAAAGAGGAAGATGGCGCGCGACGGACAGACGAAGCATGCCGCACATTGAGATCGAAAATACTCACTGTCTAGGCCTCGTAGCATTCTTCAATGCTCGAATCTATATTCAGGATTAAACAGACTTTTAGCCTTGAACGAGTTCTAATTTTAGAATTTGTATCCAATATTGAAATGGACCTTGAGATTTGGATTTTGGGAAAACCACAATCCAGGCACCTCATAGTACTCTCCGATGATCAAACTCGGATTTGGAGTCATATACCCTTCCAGGCTTAAACATGTTTAGGAAATGATCTTAGTGTATGAGTTATCTCAATCTTCCATCGCGTGGAGAGAGGGGAGGGGGATAAGAGGGGCGATCAAGGTGGATATGGATATAGATGTGGATCCGGGACCTGCGTGGTGCAATGCATGAAGGGACCTCGTGGCGTTGGTAATAGCTTCTAATTCCAACGGCTGGGGATTATATATATCTCAAAGGCGGAATATTGAAACGATTTATTGAGATGGCTTGTCGACGTGGAAGATGTCAATAGTGCATGCAGTATGCAGCAGGGAATGCATTGCATCTCGGGGTCTTTGACCCACCTCACTTTCAATAGGGGTCTTTCTTGATGTTGGGGTTTGACTTTTGTTCGATTCGTGTACGAAACGTGGAATACGCGGCCCAGAGTAAGGTTCGCAAACTCATCGGCGTGGCGGTGGAAACTTAGAATGAGATGAGATTGAGGATGCAAAGGGTCTTGCCATGATACACGGGAAGTTCCTTTGCGAAATCCTCAAAGTCGCAAGGAATAATATGCCGGATATAGCTTTATCTCATGCCAGGGACTCATTGAGTTTTGTTGTAAACGTCGATGCAGTATTGTCCTGGGTCTAGCACAGCAGCAATGAGTGAAGGACCCGATATACATGTGAGTGTATCTTACCGCATGCTGAAGTCAGCATGTGAAGCTGGGTTTATGCTGAGGTGGGAAGATTACGAATCGTCGGGTCGACCTGGATGCAGATTGAGGGACTTGATGTAGTAGAAATGCATATGCTTAGCATGCATGTGCATGCATGTATGTGATTTGGATGCAAACTTCTCCCGTTACATTTGCTTATCCTGTCTTCTCAACTTCTTCCCCATGTTCCTCATAATCCTTGTGGGCTAGAGAAATTTCGCTTCTCCCTTCTCATTCTGTTCTATGGTATATCTCGAACGTCTTGCTGTCTATATTGAATATCGGTACCGTTCTGCGACCAGCTCTAAAGTCACGTTTCCAATAGCTGTCTCTAGGGCCATGGTAGCTCTCAGTGGGTTGTTTCAACAACTATGAACTTACTGGAATTTTAGGAAATACAAAGCCTTCGCTTCTTCTATTTCTTTGAGGAAGTTCATTTTGGCAACACGCGGAAAGATCATGTTCACGAATATATATTGTTGATACATGGTACTGCACAACATCGACCACTCCGAATCTTTGGAATCAGACCATTAAATAGACCAGTGTCAAGAATGATCAACAACCGATTCCAATTATGCGATGCGAAGAATTCACTTTGACATAATGGTCATAGGACTGAGATAAGTTTGCTTCACTCATCGATTCACATCTTCCTCATTGATATGTTCACCTTTGAATTTGCTTGATGCAATATTAGACATTCGTTGAGGTAATCCCCTTGCAAGTGGCATGAAAGAGACAAGAAAATCGAAGTCCGGATTCTGGTAGAAAATCAATTGACGCCGAGTTATTAAATCTACTCATCTCTTCATTTTTCGGTAAAGTTCATGAAGACTTTTTCTGTTCATCATTCATTTATCTCATCACACCGCGCCGGGTTGATTTTCGCATTTTTTCATATATCACTCGACTACTGGCCAAGCTAGGTAGATGACTTGCTGCCAATTAGACGACTCCTCACATTTTCTGTTCGAGGTGTGTGCAGCTGTAGCAACTTATATTTCGCGGGTAGTCATTGGTCATGTACCGAAGGATTTTGCCGAATCCAACACCGGCCCAACTTGCGACCCTAATTGATTCAAATTACCTGTACTTTTGTGTTCTTCATCATGTTTTCTCCTCTGTGGCTACTTTCGAACCAATTCACTTTTTACATTGAACTCACAGGAATGATGAATCAACAGATGTCTTGAAAGCCCTTGCGATAATTTATTCGCAATTCCGGTTTTATAATGATTATTCGACTCCAGTCAAAAGAAGTTCCCCGCTGTAGGAATATTATAATCGGTCACTGCGAGGTATATCCGGTTGGGTTATATAGTTTGCAAACGCGCGGCTGCAATGCCTACTTCAAAGGACCTCACAGCCGCACCTTGTCGTGATCATGAAAACCCACATTTCTATAGATATGAGATATTTGAGACCAACGTTTTCATCATATTCATATAAGTACTTATTCTTTTAATTGGAGCATGATATGTTTTGTCTGCAGCCTCCGAGATATTGAACCGACCGATGGAGTTGGGTGTGGATCGTCCAATGGCTCTCATGCAGGCAGCTAATATGGAGAATCTGCTCTGTAGAGTGAAGAACTCTTCTCAAAAACTATGATGCTAGCTACGATAATAATTCGTCTTTATATATTAGTATCGAATGCAAAGATTGTAATCTTTCGTCATACATCGTCCCGTTAAAGAAAAAACAAATAATTGGTTCATATCTCAATTCGGGCGCCTAAATAGGGCTGTGATTCCTTCTTATCGGACCCCGACCTTAAAGACATCATACAAAGAAGAAGTAGATGACCAACGTCGGAAAGGCAGATAGACCTTATGGCTGAGGCGTATGATATAAGGGTTGTTAGACCTCAAATCTCCACCAAATTCGTGTCCTCATCAAGGTTTTAACTTGTAGGATCACTGTTCCATATTCTAGACCTCCAACTAACATAAGTATGTCTACATATTACAAGCCAACATTCGTTGCGTCTGCCTTGCTTTTGTTTGCATAAGTTTGTTCTGACTTACTCGTGCCACTCATTTACAAGCCTCCATTTTCTGTCTTTATTTAGCATTGTTATTATATCCTACCACAAACATTTCGTTTGTTTGTCTTCATCGTATCATCAAAGCCTTGAAAGGCTTCTTTAGATAACCTGTTTGTCAAGTATACTCAAGCTCTTGCTTTTAACAAACCTTGGTATCTTCCCACGCTCCTTTTCCTCTTTTCCTTTTGTCTTCCTTTTTATACGTCGAAATTGAAGTAACAAATTGCAAATATACTTCTTCAGTTATACTATAGTTAGCCTCAAGAAAGTCACAAGAATGGCTCGAGCTACACATATACTTGGACTTGGGACGATTATCCTTGGTCAATTGACACCTGCTTTAGCACAAGTGGTCACTGATGTAGTATCAATCACGGATACATCAACCATAATTTCTTGCGCAGATACTGTGACGAATTGTCCAGGAAAAACTACCACTTCCGGTTATGCGGCTGCTGTGATATCTACTCCAAGCGTGGCATCGGAAGTCACATCTAAAGCATCAAGTTGGGTACCATCTTCAGCTCCTGCAGCATATACAGCTCCAGCAGCAGAGGGCTCTGCTGTAACCGTTACCAAGACTGTGACTGGAGATTGCGGTGCTTCTGTCGGATCTGAAGTAGCTAGTTCAACTTCATCAAATTCTATGTGGTGGCCTCCAGCATCAGAAACAGGTAATTTTGCCCACATCCTCTCTTTCAAACTTACCCACTAAAACTTATTCAGCTGCCTCTGGTGTAGCTTCATCTACTCATGCATATACATCCTTAGCTTCCAGTTGGACCAGTGCCGCAGCATGGGGAACGGGAGCCAAGACCTCCTCTAAATACACATGGGGAACCGCTGTAACGTCGGCCCCCATTGTTCCAACATATGCCTCCGACATGACCTCCCACACTACCATCCACATTACCTCTGATCAATCAGTCACTCTCACAACTTACTCCACCTCCACCGTCCAAACCAAGACCAGTGGGTCTACAGTATGGACCACTACGACCGGATGGCTCACCGTTGTGACATGCGATGCCTCCACTGGCAGCGCATACGCCACCGGTTACGGATCCGGTTATTCAGCAGGCACAGGCTACTATGGAACCGGGACTTTAGTCGGCCCTTACAATAACTCGACCAAGACAAAAACAGGAACTGCAGCTTTGGAATCTTCAGCCATGACCACTGCAGGTGCCTATGATACCTCCGTCTTATCATTCAGCACTGCGACTCCTGCTTCGGGAAGTACGTCTAAATCGACACTTTACATCAATCCACCTTCCAGCACGGGAATAGCAAGTGACGCTACGGGAATTAACGGGACAACGGGGGCGCAACAAACTACCATTTCGGCGGATTCGGATAAAGTGAGGATTTCATTTGTGGTATTGGGAGTGGTGTGTTTAACGAACTTGTTCTTGTTTTAATTTGAGGAGTTTGAGTTTTGAGAATCTCTTTCTGGGTTCTGGTGAAATGCATGAATTGCATGGATTGCTTTTATGGTTTCCATGCTTTCTATCCTTGAGATGGTGTCGGGTAGAGTGAGATGTGATTGTTGTATTTGTACTCCTATATGAGAGGAATGGATAGGACGAAATGGTCTTCATCAGGTCTCATCTTGATTTGTTTCCTGCAGATTTCAAGGGTTATTCTTTTAGTGAATGTGGGTTTGAAGATCGATACCCGGGTTTGTGAGTGTTGGCTTGGGGGTTGAGATATACGATGTCTATGTTTGTTGGTCCTTTGTATATCCATAAATGAATAGCTGATTAATGGAGCTGGTTCATCCAGACATGATTTGCAATCCTTTTCGATTGAATGGGGGAGTGATTCGAATGAACAAGCTAAGGAAAAGTGATTTGAATTCGAGACTTGATGAGCCCAAGTTTCAGGTGCTCAACACTTTTCTTCTCCAATGATAATTTTCAATATCATGGCGATGGCATGATCAAACAACGAGGCATGACCAATAAAAATCATCGGTTATTCTAAAAATAAGACTGAACGAATCGCTCATCCTGCACTATCTCTAATGCCATTCTACCTAACAGAAAATGATAATCCGCTAGGTTCCTTACTTCCAAAATTGCGAAATCCTACCTCGAAGCCTACCTCACAACATTACATTACGCACCTTCTCCATACTAGTTACTCATTCGAAACTAATCACCTCATCTCTTATCCAGACACGCAACAAATCCAGATATTACAATCCCCTAAACGCTCAAGTATACTAACCAAGTAAGCGAGCTTAGGAAGCATTATCTCATGCCTTCGAGATATCTATCTTGAAGCTGATTCTTCTTATTACCTATCCAGATATGCAACAGATCTTCAAAATGATTCTCTAATCATATCAAGACAATCATGGAAGTGAGGCTTCTGAATCGTCTCCCTAGGTTTGAAGATTATAAACCGCTTTTATGAGTTATATCTAATCTGAATCTGGCATCTCATGAACAATTCTGACTTGTTTTTTTCTTTTTGGCAAATTCATCTTGCACATATTACAAACAATCAAACATACTGATGTCATTGTAATCGATAGTAGAGATTTAGCTTAGCTATAAAGAAGTAAGATGTATCTATACTCCATGAGCAAAACTAAAGCTACCTAGACAAGAAAAAAACACGTCTCACGATATCGATTTTGGCAAAAGCGAGAATTGGCAAAGTAATTTTACGTTTTGATGCAGCCAGCGTTCTCAGATCGACGAGCAGAAAAAACTTGGTCGATAAGCGGCAGAGTGAATGATCATGAGAGAGTGTGATGCATAGATTAGATTTTCGACCATGGTCCTGTTCTGGACTTGGTGAGGAACGAACTTTCCAGGCGCACTGTTGTGTCTCAATGTGAAGCTTTCTGGTAAGTACTGGTCACAGTAGATGTAATCACCTTGAGTAGAGTAATTCATTTTGGAGTGGCGATGATCTTGTGATGGTTGCTGTAATGCAGAAAAGAGGCTTCTCTGATCTATATAGCGTGAATGATGAAAGAACGCGGAGGTGTTTATGAGGACAGGTTCTGGACCTAGAATGAGAAAATATTTTACCGTTAGAAAATGCGATATTGAAAGCGTTTGGGGGAAGAGGGGGAAATGCAGCCGATTCGCATTGGAAGAAGAGTGCTTTGGAGACGTATAAGACTGATGCACGCCTGAAGAGCCTTATTAGTCATTTTACATAGATGGGTCCTGAACAGTGTTTCCAATCGCCAATGGTCCGGATTACAATCTGACAATTAAAAGCTCCCATTATCTGTACGCAGTTCAAGATTCAGAATAGATTCAATCTTAATTGTAGGACATATCCAAAAATGACGTTCAAGACAATCGGCTTTCGAGTATGGATAAGAAATTATATTGCTACCCGTCGCTCCGAATCCAATATGTGCGTTTTATATACAATCTGTCCCAGCGTACCTGTTCGTCCCCGATTGGGAATACACAGAAATCAAGAAATCCAAAGCACCACTTATATATAATTAATGTACACCACCAAAACCAAACCATTTCTCTTCGAATCCTTTCAATTCGTCGTATGAATCCCAATCTTCAACGACCACCAAATCTTCATCATATCCATCAAAAGTAGACATACTCGTTACCAATCTAGGGTTGACCGCTACATCTAATTTTACACCCTCCCCAATCCTATCATTTGGCGAATCAATATTACCATACGTGGTACCTTCCTTGAAAGAATCATCGCGGATTCTATGAACCTGCGACCAAAGCGGCCTCTCGAAATGAGAATGCTTAATCAGATTCGCATGTACGAACATCCACTTTCCATAGGGGTCTGCCTGAAGCATTGTATGTCCTCCCGATTGAGAACTTCCGGGAATTTTTGCAGCGCCAACAGCGTTCATTCTTCCTGGGCCGGTCCATGACTTTCCAAGAAGAAGTGCAGCCGCCCGAAACGAATCCCGATCACCTCCCATAAATCCATAGAATTCTTCATGATGAAGTGCAAAATACTCAATCAGCCATAGGATATCCTGGTGACGAGTTCGAGATATCATGACCTGTCCAGATTCTCCCTCGTATTCATTCCGACATGGCTGACCCAACAAACGCCACATCGGATTGGTGGGATGAGATTTTGAATAATCAGGCCACAATAAAAGTCCTGTATCTCTCCATTCTCTTCCTTCAAACAGATATTCGGGATTCCGTAGAGGATAAGAATCTGTATCTAGATACAAGATATCATCAAATGAAGACTGCTGAATAGCGGCTCCCTTTATTTGAAAATCTTTCCACCCCGACCCTTTTGATACGTCTCCTACTACGCGCATTGTAACATTAATGCCGCTAGGACCGGAATCAGAGTTCTGCAACTCTTTTAGATCGGAGAGAATACTACTAAGAGCAGGTGCGGATAATTCGGAGTCGAAATGAAATATTTCGACTGGCAACGTGCAGCTGTAAGATTTTAGAAGCCTAAGAGAAGTTCGCGCACGAATCAGGGCGTGACGATCTCCCGCGGCCATTACAATTCCTCTTTTGATCTTCTTCTCCATTCCTGGCTCATCGGCGCTAGAAGAAGAAGATGAGCTCGTTTTTCCAATCGCCTCAATTTGTTTGCGACGTAAATTCGTTGTGATCCCTTTGCGCCACGCATAAATCTGAGATGAAGGTATATCCGCCCATGTTTTCACATTTCCGTCAACAGCACCTCGGTCATAATTAGTTCCATTAACCGGGCAGGTTTGGGAATTTAATGAGACAGCGTCATCGTAAGATAGAACCGGGCGTGATAAAAACTGCTCCAAGATTCCATTCAACCTTGAGATTTCTTCTGAATCTGGTGGTGTCTCGTAATGAAAATAATTCTGAGCTTTCTGCGGAATATAACTCGATAAGTCGTCAGAGTTTAAATGAGAAAGACTAGCGATCAAAGCTATAAAAACGATTGCGCCAAAAGTAGCGAGTGCACGAGTTTGCCTCATTCTTTGGTAACTTTACCAAAAGAGAATTTCCGGAGCAAAACTCGGAATGACCGGATTAATGAATTGTAGTGTGATGGAACTTTTCTTTCTAGTAAAAGAAGCTCATTGCAAGCAATTGCAAGTAATATACAAAGATCTAGGGCAGAGACATGTGTAATGTATGTTGGCGGCGCAGTGTCTCGGATGATCTTAAAAGGCAAAGAGATATCTTGACACAACAGCCATTCGAAAGAGCGACCTCACTGGATTAAATATACCTAGAACGGTTGAAGTTCTAATTAAAGGTAGACTGGCGGCTAAAAGAGCTATCACAGTGTCCAAGACTTCATTTTGAGGGCTTTTGAATCATCCCGGTGAAATATTAATCCGTAAAATGATTAAGGTTACGGAGCTTTCATTTCGTTCATTTTTTCATCATCTCCAATTATTGGGATATTCATGCATTGGCATATTGACAAAAAGCGGAACCTTGCTACCATGACAATTATTTTCAGAGAGATCTTAACTCAGGTGGCTCTAGCAATTGGATCAGAATTAAGCGCGAAAGTAATCCGAAGTTTCCTCGCACGACATGTGCCCATAAGGTTAGCTTCAATATGAAACGGCTATACGCGCTTTCATACCATGAATAGATGAGCCTGCCCAACGACAATCTTCTCGACGTTGTCTACCAGTACTCTCTTTATATAAAGCAAATCGAAATACGAGAAACCATTTGAGATTCCATGACAAATGAAGAGGTATTTGTTCAGGGAAAGAGGGCCGGAAGGTTTCTGTCTCTCCTAGAGCCAAGACTCCAGCTCGTATTTAACTAAATATGCTCTCGCGAAACTCTGCGGCATCTGATATTCAACGATAATAGTTACTCACAAAGACATTGACATTACGACTTTGTTACTTGCAAGACGATACAATATCTGCGAAGCAAAACTCATAGGGTTGAGGGACGTGGTGGCATCAAGCAAGACACATCAAACTAAATGTAAAGATTCACATTCTGAGAAGCTTGACTATGTCTATGTTGATCACTCCATGTAAAGAATCTTTCCTATGGATTTTAAATCAGCGAAGTGTGACGAATACAAGTGCATCGATGGGTTCTAGTTTCTGGTAAGGGGATGTTCTTACTTAGTATTGGCCACAGAGTGACTACCCAGAGATGTCTTGTATTCTTATGAAATACAAATTGCTCATGCCAATAGTTTGTGCAGAATTGTTTGCAAAGTGTCAATGGACGTCTCTCCGGCTCATTTCAGTGTCTCATAAACCAATGGAATAAAAGGCTCAGTCCCCCATGGTAGCCATGTTTTTCCAACCTCGAATTTTCCTTTAATGGGCCGCCACATAAAGTACCTGTCGACGTCAGTCATTGCCCATACACAATCGAGATTCCGAGTAGTGCTCACTGAGGCTCAGGAGACAGTGTTTCCTCCAGATTTTTCCAAGTCGTACTTGAATTTTCAATACTGGTGTTAACCACCACCTCGTAGTATGTCATGAATCCATACTTTTCGTATAGTAATCTTCCCGTCTCGGTCGCCTCTACATATGCATCGAGACCTAGTTCATCAGCTCTTTCGACACCCCAATCCATCACCAATTTCATAGCACCTTTCCTACGAAATTCCGGAATGGTGAACGCGATGTTTAAGACTGCGATATTGCGATTTTAGCATGGATCTTGTGTTCCCGGCGCGTATAACATCAGATACGCTTATACTTACGCAAGTATGGTCGATTACAATGTAGGTAATACTTATGGGCCTCAATTTGTCGAATGAAATTGTTGGCATATTCTCGACCGATTCCCTCTGGCCACCAAAGAGCAACGACCGGGTCTGCATTATTGACAGTGTCTGCAACCCCTTCGAAATAAATCCAATTGGCAGCTCCGATCAGCTTTCCACGCGTAGGCTCAATTATTTTCATCCAATAACTATTAGGAGATCTCTGTGCATGGTGTCTTATTGCAGATTCTGTGGCTATCTGAATAGATCGCTCTCGTTCCTGCGGGGAGCTATCTTTGAGATAATAGACTATTCGAAGATAGGAATTGAAAGGGTTCTCAAAGGCTTCCCAACAAGCTTTCATCATTTCCTTGAATTCGGCTTCGCTTTCGAACTCGAGACGTTGGAGATTTGATTTCATTGTAATTATGGATTATGTCGAAGGTGACGTTGCAGGCAGGTGTTATTTGGTGAACTATAGAAGACATATGAAATGTTATTTTTGGCCGATCCTGAATTCAATCATTCATTCCACCTTGCCGTGGCTACCTATGTATTGATAATGCCCAATTTCTCATTTTGCAATTTTAAGAATAGGTATTCACCTTTACTTTTCCTCAAACCCAGAATGTGAAATTTAAATTTTGAGTTCTCCGCCCTTCAACACTTCTTTCCGTATTTGTTTTGACGCGTAAATGACTGGTGGATCAACACGTCTTTAACCATCAAGTTTCAAGACACCAAACTGTACAGTGCTGTCGCCTGATGATATTCTCATTCTAATGTTTGATCATCGATTCCCTCTTTAACGACAATCAAACCTCGATGCTTACCTACCTACCTACCACAACTCATTACAATATCAAGCCTCGAGCCACAGCTTTTTCATAGGAGTACTAAAAATGCTACGTGTGATGCGGCTATGAGATATACACAGAAATTATATACGAATGAGATGGAGATTTTGAGAAAACTGCTTGTCGGGGTCAATCATTGGCAGCGGAAGCTGAAGAGATTTTATCTAGAGTATATGAAGTTGCGCCACATCTATTCAAATCTCGTTCTTCAATTTTAAATCCCGAAAGACTTCAATGAGCAAGAGGAGTCCTGGTCATGATGAAAAGCGAATGAAAGTATTAGGAATGCGGCGACGGGGATTTAGATGCCGCATGTGTTACTGGTTAGGAAGGAGGATGACCTAGATTAAGCACCGGATGGCGTAGAGAGGAAGTATATTTATATTGTTCAAGGGGCAAATCATTTTTGTTTTTGACACCGACGAGGGGAGAGAAGATGGGACGTTGGGCCGGGCATTCGCGCTCTGGGGAAATGCGCATTTACATGGTTTTTGACAAGGCAGGAACTGGGATTTGAGGAGGAATATGATGGTCAAGCTTTGTGTTGGTTCAAGGTAATGTAGGAGTTTTGATAGGCTGGACTTCACTCTTGCGATCAGAAGCTTTTGATTTCTGTATTCGATTGCTAGTTTTGGACTTTGGATACCCTGGGAAAGTGTATGAATAGCAGTGATATAAAGATATGAAGTTTCTAGACCTTCATAAGCGAGCGCTTGCTATCAGCATTCACATTGAGAATATTGTATAGAAGTGGTGTAGCCATTCAAGCAATATATCGAAGCAAATCTGGCATGAATGAATTGCCACCCGTTGACCCCAAATTGCCCAATATGTATTCCCATCCCACTCCTCGCTCTAAAAATCAAAACTTGCGTAATCCATATACAACCTCGCCTCTTCCGAGAAATCCATATGCTCCTGCGGAGATTTCAATTCCGGCGGCGAGATGATATTCTTCAACTCTCTCAGCGACTCGATATCCTCCAGCATCCCTCTATCCAATTTATCCCATATAATGCCATAACCCGGTTTTGCCGCTCCAGCAACAGTAATCACTCTTTTATTCGTAATCACATAATCGCATCCCGTATCCCACTGATCGCCTTTGAATTCTTCCTCCAATACCTGACATTCATGAACCAGCGCTATTATTTTCGTATCCTTATTCACAGCCCCTATCGAATATAACATTCCCCATTCTAAATCGAAAAATCCATGACCCTTTCCAAATCGAAGACCTTTGTAATTTATGGCGCCGGTTCCGGTTACCATCAATGGTATTCTTAATCCTTCGCTTCGTATCGCAGTCAATGTGACATGTCTCCCATATCTTTCCATTCCATCCAAATAACTCGCAACCTCCCATTTGCGTTCCGGAATTTCCTTAGGATTCAGCAGGAAAAAGCCCCTTCTAATCCCATACGTTGTACAAATGACAATCTTCCCATCTTTCAGCGCCTGGCATCGCAGTTCTTGCAGACAATTGTCGGGAGCAATAAATATCGTTTCGGCAGACATATAACAGTCTAAATTAATTAAGTGACGACCTGCATCATTGGAACCCACGAAATCGCATATGAATGAAGAGTAGTCGTGGTCGAATCTCGAGTCTGGGATAGCTACATGGCGCAATTCTTCCCAAACCTTTTCACGAATCTGAGATTTGTGCGTGGAGGCTGGTGGCGTTGAGCCTGTTTGGAGAGGAGGAGGTCGCTGGGGTGCGGATATGGTCATGATAGTCGAGTGAGTGTGATGTTGTTTAAGATTACGATTATTCTGCCGATGAAGGGGGTTGATTTTGGAAGCGGTAAAGATCTAGAGTGACTAAGCTGACTTCTAGATGTGAATAGGAATTGTAGCAATGGTATCTGAATTATCGTTCATCCGAGTCTTCATTTGAAAAATACGGTGTTTATATTTGGGGGGAGGAGAAGATTTAAAAGAGACCGAAACAAGATGTCTGGGCGTGGAACTCGAATATAAAAATGTTTCACACATGTGAAGTGCAGATCCGGGGAACGAACATGACACGGAAGTTTAAAAGGTACGTGTCTCAAGCCTTTCTGCTCGTATTATGATCCCGAAACTTAAAGCATTTAGGGGAAGAGATTCCTGTTATTTTGCGCATGTTTGATGCATCTGGAATATACTGTTTACTCTTTATGAAGACTGATTCGAACAGTAAGGTCAAATCTTCTCTTGCATCAAGTCATTCTGGGCCCTTCTGTTTAATATAAAGTCCGTCACGAGGTCCCTGGTACGTCCTTCATTCACGCAATTATGGTGCCACATACAGGATGCAAAGGCTGTATACATGCAGTGCAGCGTCGCCAGGCATTAAATTGGAAGGTCCCCCACGCCGCCACGAGTTGACAGAATGGAGACACAATTTCAACAAGCATTATGACAGCAAGAGCACGTTTGATTGGGCACATAGAAACTTGGGGACATGAGCCCAGTGCCCGATTGTTGCGACGACCTGGAGGAAATGCCTAACAAATTTGCAGTGTACATTCCGAATTGGCCCAATTCTGTCTGTCACTTGCATGTCCCAGTACACAAACTTCTTTGCGAAATCTTCGACGAAATACGCCACTGCTGCACGCGATTGAAACTCAAGGTGGTGATGTAAATTAGGAGATGGTCGTTGTCGTGATTCGATCCCTTTTGTAAACCAATTACTCCACCCATGTGCTGTTATACATTTATTATATTTCCTCATATCATCATGGTCTTTGCCCTGGACCTGGAGGTCCTATTTGGCCTGGCATCTCCTGCGCTCCTTCGGCTTTAAGTCTTTGCAAAGTTTGATCGCGCTGGTATTCCATAACTCTTCGCTTTTTGAAGTATTGGACCTACACCACCGCCAAGTCAGCTCAAATATTCCCTCATGTACATTCTTTCCTAGGTACTCCGGCCCATACTCAGCTCCCAATGAAGAAAACTTACCCAACTCGTAGCACAATTACTTTCAAATCCTTTGCTCTCTGCTGCACATGCTTTCTCCGCCTTGTCCTTCTCCGTAATACTATCAATGATTTCTGCTTTGTCCAAACATTTAAAATAAGCATCCCTAGCTTCCCAGCACCTAGATCTTTGTGTGCGGTCCGGGGCTATAGGCGCACCATCCGCGCCAATTTTGGGGGGTGGTAAGGAAGCTGGGGTTGAGGATGAGAAAAGGCCCATAGCGTGCTAATCTTAGATTTAGACGGGGGTGGGAGATTGGAGTGTTTAACTGCGTGAAGTTATTGATTAGTTTTCAAAGATACAATGCTACGGAAGAGCTTTGACTTACCAACTATTGTCTATGGATTCCAGGTTGTGATAAATTGAGAGGTTCGGGAGAAGTTAGCGATCAGCCACAGCCACAGCCACAACACTTTCATCATCGACCTCGGGAAGCTGAATACACCTGGGCACGCTTAAACTTCGGGGAATAGAATACACCCACCAAGACGGCATCTCTTGACCTTGCAGAACACGCCGTCTCATTTTCTTAAACTCTATTTCACTAACCCAGGCGAAGAATTGATTTTGCTTTGACATTTGTTTTTGATGATCTTCAAATCAAGTGTGATCCTTTCGATTGTTCGATTCTACTCCCTCATGAGTGGCGAGTCCCTATGTGTGTTACCAGCCAGAGACTAGTTGGCCTTACCTTACCTATGGCCTTGCTCATACCAAGTCATACATCAATACGTTTCTGACTAGATAGTAGATATCAGATGTGGAACCAATTTCAATCCATACCAGGCAGATCAAACTAGTGGATTATCTCGATTCCCCAGTCTCACGGGATCTTGAGGGTCTTGACTCTTGAGGGTCTTGAGGGTCTAAATGCCCCGAAATGGAGAGACCAGAGTACTGGTAGCCAATAAACACTCTTTATAGATCAAGTGTTGATACTACAATAGTTTATAGTGCCCCAAATTTCCAATGCCTTATGAATACTTAGGGGCAATCCACTGGAATTTTTTTCTTATTTCAAGACTAGTTGTGCGAAGTCCAGAACTCAATTCATATTCATATATCTTAGTTGTTAGTTGATCAACGATATTTCCAGAAGAAAGTTGCGAGAGTGGCGATCTTATATGATGTGGAAAACCCAGAAGTAGACCGTTTGTTTTTGTTTTCTAAGTCTGTTTGTTCTCAAATCTGTTTCCAGTTCATTGATCGAAATTCATCAATATTACAAGGACAAAATTCACCTCAAAAGCTCCAAAATAAAATGGAACAGTAAGTTTGAAGTGACGAAAGATATAAAGAGCTGCGTAAGAGGCGTGTCCCACCCACGCCATCAACAGTGAACCGGGTGTCCATGCGTGAGTTTCCTTTCGATCCATTCCAAATACAATCGCGTGCTTGACCTTGACTTCTTGTCTTCTACAACTTGCACCTTTCTTGATACCATAAATGTTATGCTGAAGAATGTATCTCAACAGGAAGCTGAGAAACTCAAACACTTGATCTCGAGGCCATCTCAACAATGCCGGCAACTTCAACGTGGGACATGATGTACGGTAGAAACCACGCCAATGGATCTCGGTCGCCGGATCCGAGCCCGAATAAAATGGACCTTCCATTATCTATATTGAAACATTTGCCTACGCCTGTGCTAGTCCTGGATCAGTATCGGAAAGTGCTATGGAGAAACTGGAAAGCAGAAGCTTTGTTGGGTAGCACAGATTCTTGTAGGAATGATGAGAGCGCATTGATCGGAAAGGACTTGGATGAATTGGGTGTCACATTACTAGATAATCGATCATGGGCACCGGTTCTAAGTGAGATAGAGTATCTTCGACGTGGCGGTACCTCATCAAATGATGAAGATTCGAGCTTTTTTGATGGGTTCCAGGTGGTGGTCAACAATTCATCTAGGTCGAATGATCAGAAGGAAAGACGATTTCGGGCTTGTATTGATGCTTTGAATGAGGACCGTGGCCTTCATTTCATTCTTACCTTCGAATCACCGATATTTTTGCATGGGAATCCCATCAACTCCGGGCCAGGCTCAGCATCGTGGCCAAATAAAGTAAAAGAGCCTCAACACAAACCAGCCTTCATAAGGGATGACATTTTTTGTTCTCTTCGAAAAGCAATTTTTGACAATGTTGACACCCCCGCATTCATGATAACTGCAGATGGTGAATATTACCTATCGAACCGCAAAGTTTTAGATGTCTTAGGAAAGTCTATGGGGGGAGATAATGGCTTTGGAGGGGATATGTTCCGAGACGCCCTACAGATATGGGATGAGGGATACACTCGTCAGTTACCACCAGATGAATATTTTGGAACAGTCTTGGCAAGAACTCGACAGCCGTTTGCGAATCAAAGATCTGGATTCATAAACCCCATAAATGGAGATCGATTGACAAGTTTAATTTCTGGAGAATGCCTTTATGACGAAGCTGGGATCTACTTAGGAGCGATCTGCTGGTGCGAAGATATACAGGAATACGAACAATACCTGGTTGAGAAACAACACAAGTTACTACGAAGCCATGAAACTATCTGCGATTTGATGCCACATCTAGTGTGGACTACAAGACCGGATGGATATTGCGATTGGTACTCTAGGCGGGTAAGGATGTATTCTAGTAACTGCTCACAATTCATAAGAAACTAACCTGCGCCGTAGTGGTACGAATACACTGGCATGTCTAAGGAGGAAAGCGTTGGCACCGGGTATGAGAAAGTGATTCATCCGGAAGATTTGAATATTCTTAGAGAAGCTTGGGCTAATGGACTAGCAAATGGCAAAGATAGCGAGGTTGAGGTACGGTATCGAAGGCATGATGGGGTATACAGATGGATGCACACGAGAGCTTGCCCACTACTTGACGACAATGGAGAAGTTTTGAAGTGGTATGGCACAAATACAGATATCACGGATATTGTGATGTCACGAATTGAGGCCAAGAGGAACAAGCATCAAATGTTGACCGTTCTGGCTCATGCCGAAGTCAACATGTTTTGTGTGGATAAAAACCGACTAGTAACAATGGCGGAAGGAGCCATGCTATGGGGTACCAAAACTGAGCAAACGTGTCAAAGTAAGGAAAACTTGATTGGGAAAAACATTATTGAGCATATGCAAAGTACGCAGGCAGGGGGTATACCGGGTTCGTTTATCTCATCTATTCCTCTGTGAGAATAACCCCACGTTGCTAATGTGTTCCAAATTTCTAGGTCACGAAAATTCTGTCCTGGAGATATTGTCTGGAAAGGTTGAAATGGCAACATGCGAAGAAAAGATAGGAGACAAAAGTTACCGAACACGATTGGTGGCAGATCTCGAGCATAGCAGTGATGACGGAGGACAAGCACCTAAGGTCATCGGATGCTTGGGCTTGAGTATTGATATCACGGATATGGAAAAACGGGCGCAATTAGAGATGGATAATACGAGGTTGATGATTGAAGAACAAGCAGCCAAAGATTCATCTAAGATGAAAAGTCAATTCTTAGCAAATGTGAGTTATTGGTACCTCGTGAAGACTTCCAGAACGCTAAAAAGATTTGTAAAGATGTCGCATGAAATGCGCACCCCGACGGCGGTGAGTCTCCCCCCTCATCTTTTTTGCCCAAGTTAAAAGATCACTGTGCTAACGTGTTGGTATTAGGGCGTGATTGGCATGGTGGACTTACTCGACGAAGACCCAACCTTAACGTCTTCGCAACGCGAATATGTTTCTAGCATCCAACTTTCGGGAAGAGCACTCCTGACCATTGTGAATGACATCCTCGACTTTTCGAAAATCGAATCTGGTCGTCTCGACATCGAAGAAGTTCCATTCAATCTTTGTTCCATTGTAGGAGAGCTATGTAAATTGTTATGCGTTTTTGCTAACCAGAAGAATTTGGTATTCAATTACGAGAATGAGGTTGACGAAAGCCTCGAAGTCCTGGGAGACCCTGGGCGAATCAGACAAGTCCTATCTAACCTTTTAACAAATTCGCTTAAATTCACGGAAAATGGATCTATAACAATAAGCGCGAAAGGAAAGAGAATAACGGATCCAGGTAACATTGGAAAAGATACAATTGAGGTCAGCTTCGTGATTAAAGATACCGGGATTGGAATATCCAAAACGACCTTGGATAAGTTATTCAGACCCTTTAGTCAGGGGGATTCTTCAACCGCGAGATTATATGGTGGGACGGGTCTAGGTCTGACCATATCGAGGAATGTAAGTATCTTCTGCCATTCTTCTATTGCCTGTCCACCAGAGAACCCCACTGTATTTATCGAAATTCCTGCTTCGAGATACTGATTCCAAGACTAGCTTGCTACTCTGATGTCTGGAACGATTGCTCTTGATTCAGAAGAAGGAATTGGGAGCACGGCCACATTCACAATACCATTGAAGATATCCTCCTATTGCCGTTACCCCCGACGTTCCAACACTCCGGCTAAGCTTGACTTTTCTTTCGCCAACAATAACTCTGATCCACAATCTTTGCCGAGTACGCCACTGGCTCTTCGACCAAGCTCTCACCGAGGGCAGGTAAAACAACAACTTATAAATCAACAAATCTCGACTAGTGAAACCAATCATGTCCTCCCTCCATATCTAAGAAACGGAGACAAGTACAAAAATAATGGGCCAAAACTTTCACTGGAAGAACGAGGCGAGATCCTTGTTCTAGTTGTCGAGGATAAGTAAGTTGGACAGATCTATTATAAGCACATCCTTTAATTTCTTGCTTACCAAGTATAGTGCCATTAATCAAACCATCGCATTGAAAACTGTCCGAAATCTAGGATTTCAAGCAACAGCCGTTTGGAACGGACGCGAAGCATTGAATTACTTGAGCAATCCTGGGCCATCTAATCCGAGACCAGATATCATCTTGATGGATGTCCAGATGCCAATTATGGATGGTTATGAAGCAACGAAAATTCTAAGGACGAATAAAGAATATGAAAGGTATCTAGAACATGATATACCGCCGTTAGAAACAGCCAAAAAATTGGCCACCGCGAGACACTCAAATCTGAATGGATCGGAAATGGGGAGTCCGACTGGCAAGACACAAACCAAAACGAAAAGTAGACTAAAAGATCTTCCAGTAATAGCTATGACGGCTAGTGCGATCCAAGGAGACCAAGAAAAGTGCCTCGAGGCGGGAATGGATGGATACTTGAGTAAACCAGTTGAGAAGGAAAGGTTGGAGGAAACGCTGATATACTGGGCACAAAAAACAATAGATGTCCGAGAACTTGCAAGTCTGGGGGCCTCGAGTTCTGATGGCAAACATAGCAAAAATGATTCTGCCGATTCTGCCGTTGTCATGATGGACGAGGATTCTACTTGGTCACAGGATGGGGGATCGAGAGACGGCGATCTAGATGGTGGGGATGGGAATTCAGAAACAGCTGGTCCACACTGATCATATTGTGGTCTCATTGTTGCATGTGGACACCGAATCTGTTGGAACTGAGGCTGTTGTAGTGGGGGAACTGTGAAGAACCGGTCTTGGTTCTGTGAATGGCGCAGAAGTTTGTCTGTTGAAACGGATATTCACGGTTCTTTGGGTGGTCCAAATGGCGTATTTTGATAGTAGTATTGGGCGATTCCTTGGAGAATGGATAAGAAGGGACTTGGGATTGAGACTGGATTGGATTGATGATGTGAAATGATTGTATTATACCTTGGCACTGATTGATAAAAGAGTTTCTAGAGACTACCTGCCTGATCGAGCATATATATAGATAACGGATAAAGGGGGGTTAGAGTTGTTAAACGAATATCATAAATTTTGTGGGAATTAGTTTCTGACGTGCCGAGTCCAAGACTTAGGTGCTAGAGACTACCTACCTAATCCGGAATGTTGTAGAGAAACCCCGCAGATGCAGGTGCTCCGGCAGAGATCTTGGCGTACTTGAACGGTTAAAGGGGGTTAGATTTTTAGACGAACATCATGAATTGTGATTGCAACTGGTACCTGGCGTGCCTGGCGTGCCTGAGTCCTTATCTAGTGTGTCAGACATGCATTGACTCAAGACATATAAATTAACTTCCAAGATCTACTGATAGCACGTGTGCCGAGTCATGTCTTTATCCATCCTCGGCGTGAAGATGAGCGATCAATAAGGTAGAAGCGAAACGGGGGCAAGGTCACCAGGTACTGAGGCCGATAACACGCATTTGAACAATACACCAAAAATAGATTTTTGCTTAAATTAAAACCATATTTAGAATTTAGTAGTATGCTTTTATATAGAAAAAAGTATTCAATTCAATATACAACCTTAAAGGAATTAATAAAATGAAAAGAAAAGAATTATAACTATTAATTAGAGTTTAAGAAATCGATTGATATAATTACTTTTGAAATATCTCAAAAATTGAAATTTATATCGAATTTAATAGTATTTGAAGAATAAAAAACTAAATATTTCAATTTAATCTTTAATCTTTTATTCATCAAATATTACTAAATTAAATATAAATTTCAATTTTTGAGATAATTTAAAAATAGTTATATCTATCGATTTTTTAAATTCTAATTAAGAAGTATATCACTTTTCCTTTTATTTCATCAATTCCTTTAGGATTGTATATTGGATTGAATAGTTTTTTTATTATTGATGATATCATTCAAAATTCAAAACTCAATTAGTTATCAACTCATTTAAAGTATAATTAGTCATCAAATCTTAGTAATATTTGGGATACTTATATAAAATAGATTTATTGATTAAAATTTGATAGAAATTCCAGTTTTTGAAATAATTCAAAAGTAACTATATCAATCAATTTCTTGAACTTTAACTTATAATTGTTTCTCTTTTTATTTTATTTTATTAATTGTAACAAACCCAACAAGCGTTTAGAGATCAACCTTAGAATTAAAAGCTACAAAACTAAAAAGAGTATATTACAAAACTATATATATAATCGATTTGAAGCTTAATATTATACTAGCCTGATCAAACACAATTATATATATAGTATAACACTATCTCCCCTTTTTGAAAAGTTTATTTCGAATTTACTTTAAACAAATAATTTAAATACAAAATATAATTATTAATCTTTTTTTTTATTATCAATATTACTATTTTCTTTATTATTTTTTAATAAAAATCCTTAATACACTAATTACATAACAATTAATTAAAAAGCATCCCAGAAATTATTTATCTTTTTTAAATAATTTTCAAAATATTAATTATTAATAATCTCTTCTAAATCCTCACCTTTATTATTATTATATTCAAAATTAATAAAAATAATTATAACAATTAAAATAAATTCTTTTTAGTTTTGAATATCTTGATATAAATCAAATAAATAGAATCATACTCAATAAAAAGTATTTCTATATTAAACATATTTGTTTTGCTTATATAAAAGAATTCTTTTAACAAAAAAAACTCAAATATATAAAAGCAAAATAAAATCAATATAAAATCGATTTAAATATCAAAAAAATCAGAAATATTAATAATATTAAAATTACTAATATCTATTAAATTGTAATTACAAAAATGAAATAGATTCTATAATATATATAGAACTCTAGATTCACTAAAATAAAATAATATAGAAAATCCATTTATTATATATACAACTAGTTATTATATAATATCACGGAGGTAATAGCTATATCTAATGGTCACTTTGATCTGGGAATAGGTATGTAGAGTGATAATAAACTAGATTGACTTGAGGTATGATCCTAATGATCATACCTGCTTTATATACCCTGATCAGGCGAGGTACTCGCCTAATTAGGTATATAGGGCACACAAATGAAATAGATGAAATAGTGTTAGTAATCATAGGAGTGAGTACTCCGAAGGAGTACCGGGATTAGTGTCTGTAAGGTTACACTATACGGTGAATTCCGTGACATATAATTTAAACAAAATTGGAATAAAAATAAAATAAAAAAAGCTATTGAAAAAAACAATTTCTAAAAATCATATTAAATCTATTACAGAAAATCAAAATCTTATTCGAATTGAACTAATTCTGTTCTTTGATTTTATAAAAAGTTCTTTTAAATTTTGTAATATAAATATATAAAGAATTGATTTCTTATTTGAAATTAAATAATCTATCTTCAGCTTTTTGAATTTTATTTAGATTATTATAAATATATATAAATTAATCTAAAATCATTATATAATCTAATAAAATATTTTGATTAAAAAAAGAAAACTAAAATAGAATTATAGCTTATACATAAAATTCAAAATTAAAATAAATATAATAAAATTAAATTATAAAATTATTAATTATAATATTATCTATCTATAGTTTTATTTAAATCGAAAATAACTATATATCAAATTTTTAAAAACTATTACTAAACTTTTCAAAATTAAAAAAAAAGAATTTCAAATAAAAAAATATATACAATACAAAAATACAATTAATAATCAAAAAATATAAAAAAGAAATTTCATTATATTATTAGATTATTTTATTATAAAGCTCCTCAATTATATATAAGATTATATTAACCTCTATAATTTAAAAATTTAAAAAAAAAAAAAAAACAATACTTTCAAATAATATTAAAAAAATCTATATACAAATAAAAAAGCTAGAATAATATATCTAAATAAAAAACAAATAGAATATATATAAAAACTTTATTTATAAATATATACTAATATTATTCCATTTTTTATTTAAAAAAGCTTTTAATAATATAACAAATCCAATAAACATTTAGAAATTAACCTTAGAATTAAAAGCTATAAAATTAAAAAGAATATATTACAAAACTATATATACAATCAGTTCGAAGCTTAGTACCATACTAGCCCGATCAAACGCGATCACATGTATAGCGTGACATTAATCTATTTAAAGTTATATACTGAATTGAATTTTTTTTTTAATATTATAGAAACTATCTCAAACTAAATTAGTCATACGATTTAAGCGAGATAAGCCTGGGCTTAAACTTTAAATAAGAGTTTTTATTAAGCTTATTTCGTTTATTCTAAAATAGTCTATATATTATAAAAAAAACTATTTGAAAATAGATTTTAAATATTAATACACTTCTTAAAAAAAACTTCGAAATGAAATCTAAAAACAAATAAATAAAATTAACCTTAAAAGCTATTTAATAATATAATTTGTTTCACAAAAAGTCTTCAATAAAATTGAATTCTATCTTTCTTTAATAGATTTTTATAAACACACCATACAGATTCTAAAATTTCTTTTTTTATTAAACGAAAATCTATTTTTGGTATATTATTCAAATACACGTTATCAGCCTCAGTACCAGATCTGGAGTACAACAATCGAGGGTGACAGGGGCAAGGGGTAACTGAATCACCCAAAGTTCACCGCCCAAAATTTGGCCAATCAATTTGCTTGCCGATATCGTCGTGCATACGCTATCTGAGCTGAGTAGCTTTAAGCTTCAGTCTTAAAGCTTCAGTCATTCCCAACCTCTCTATCTCTCATCCTTCAAAACAACAAACATCATTAAATCAATTCAATAACAAATCCGTGGTAAACTTCCACGATTCCCTTCATTATGTTACGTTCTACTCTATTTCTTGCAGCGGCATCTCTAGCTACAGGTGCAGTTATTCAACAACCCATTGCGGAACCCAGCTCTCAATCTCTCATCAATGAAAAACATAAACCATTGATCAAATCTTCTTCCCTCCAAAACGATATAAAGACAAAAAACCTTCTCAAACGGGCGAATCAGCTTTACAAGATTGCAGAGGAGAGTATTCCTGAGTATAATCACCCAACGAGAGTTATCGGGTCCAAAGGTATATTCCCATTCCTTCATCTCCTCAGCTGCTCAAGACATTTGTTGACTCACTCTGTGTAACAGGCCACGAATCAACTGTTGACTACATCTACTCTTCTATTGCTTCTCTCGGCGACTACTATGATATCTCCAACCAATCATTCCCTGCAGTAGTGGGCAATATCTTCGACTATCGACTCGTACTGGGCGATGCCGTTCCAAAGACTGCTACCCCCATGAGTCTCACACCTCCAACAGCCAACAAAGATGCGGTTTTCGGCCCACTAGTATTGGTTAGCAACAGTGGTTGTGATGCGTCCGACTATCCCGCAGAGGTGGCGGGCTCTATCGCTTTGATCCTCCGTGGAACTTGTTCATTTGGAGACAAATCTGCGAATGCCGGTAAAGCAGGTGCCATTGCCGCAGTTGTCTACAATAATGCAAACGGATCTCTCAGTGGAACACTGGGAGCACCAAATGCAGATCATATCGCCACTTTCGGTATATCAGACGAAGAAGCAGCTCCATATGTCGAGAAATTGAAGAATGGGGAATCCATTGATGGATCTGCATTTGTTGATGCATTGGTTGAAGAAATCAACACCACAAATATCATCGCTCAGACCAAAGGAGGCGATGCAAATAACTGTGTAATGTTGGGAGGACATTCAGACAGTGTTGAGGCAGGACCGGGTATCAATGACGATGGAACTGGCACTATATCTCTGCTTGAGGTTGCTACACAGTTGACCAAGTATAAAGTCAACAATTGTGTTCGATTTGGCTGGTGGGCCGGTGAGGAGGAGGGACTTCTCGGTTCAGACTACTATGTTTCCCAACTTTCCGACGAGGAGAATTTAAAAATCCGCCTTTTCATGGATTACGACATGATGGCTTCTCCAAACTATGCTTATCAGGTGTACAACGCCACTGATGCCGCCAATCCTGATGGATCCGAAGCATTGAGAAACTTGTATACAAAGTGGTACAAATCTCATCAACTCAACTACACATATATCCCATTCGATGGTCGAAGCGACTATGATGCTTTCATCAAGAACGGTATTCCAGGTGGTGGAATCGCAACTGGTGCTGAAGGTGTCAAGACTGCCGCTGAAGTTGAAATGTTTGGTGGTAAGGCTGGAGATTGGTATGATCCTTGTTACCATCAACTTTGTGATGATCTTTCAAACCTTGCTCTTGATGCTTGGTTAGTCAACACCCAACTCATCGCTCATTCGGTTGCTACTTATGCGGCTTCTTTTGAGGGATTCCCAAAGAGAACTCTGGAAAGCGTTAGTGCTGCTTCTGCAAAGAAAGTGAAGGAAGAGACCAAATATCATGGTCCTCAGTTGATCATGTAATTTTCTTAGTAACATTTATAAAGGATATACAAGGGACTTCAGAGCGTGAAGATGGTTGTAATTTTTAGTATGCCTCACATCTTTTACAGGCAGACATCGAATTTAATTTTTTAGCCATGATATATCTATATCCGTTTGCATGCACGCGATACCCTTTTTTGAGAAGTACGCCAATCATAATAATAATTGTGTCATGTCACATGCTTCATTTGCTTAACCGTTACAGGCAGACGCTAGCGAATTGATGCAGGAGGCTGTGAAATATTGCGGCTCCTAATCATGCATCCATAAATCAGATAGAAATTCAGTTTTATAATTCTGTGTCTTCGCAGTTCAATTATTCAATAACCATTGAAGAGGCTGGATGCAAGCAAATATAAAGCTTACCGTTACACGAATAGGTTCGATAGCGGACGGCTTGTTGTGCCGCCGGCCTTATGTGTCGCGCTGTCGTTTCAGTTAACTTTAACTTATTGAATATTTCCCCAACGCATCTTATATCTTTTCCAGAACACCTCTTCTTACAGAGGCGTGTACATTCAGCCTCAGATGCTCTACATTCGACATGTATTAGCAGGATTCTTGCTAAGCCACTGCTGGGATAAAGCATGGTTTTTATCAAATAGCCCCCACAGCTAGGGTCGCTACATGGGTCGACTACTTTCTCGTCATCTATAATCCAATGGATATTTCCATGCGCATCATGAGGCAGACTTGCAGTCACAATAACTGGTGCACATGTGCAATACTCTTCATAAGCATCATACCTAACTGATATTTATCTCTGTCACATCTTTTAGCGATTTGTTTCGAGAAGATGAAGTCATATCCAGTCGTGGCTGAAGATAAATGTGAGTTGCTTAAGATTACGAGTAAGGCTGTGGCATGCTAGGAATATATATATGTATCTGCTTTTCTGCTCCATGGAGTTCTTGTTGATATCGCGTATTTCTTCTTCGATAAGCTCGATACAACAAAAAATTCACAGTGTCAGAAAACTGAAAAATCAAACAGCACCAAGTCCTCTTGCTATCACGTCTTTGAAACAGATCCAGCATGCCAGGCCATCATTCTCATCATCGTCAAACCCCTCACCGCGGGTCCGAACCCAAACATCGATCCCCTCCAAGACAGCCCCTGTCTTCGCCTCCACAAGCGGAAGTCCGTTGTCTAACTATCCGCTACGCATCTTTGGACCACAGGAGCTATCATAAAGACTATAATCTACCTTATGTTCGGCGCTTTCGTCACTCGAATCGGGGCATGGTGACAGATCTTCCGACTAGCGGGGTAGTCGGTAGGAACAATTTGCAAAGCTTGGTGCAGGATAAATTGACGACGTTGATGAATAGAGAGTTTGCTAATTGGTGAGTGCTTTTCTTGCTGCTGGTATCTGTTGATACCTATGTTTTGAATGGATGGAGTTGGACTTGGAAATTAGTGATGAAGATGTACTATGAGATGGCGGGCTGGACTTTTGTTAATCCTACCTTTTTTGCAGGAAGTTCATCGGTGCTGAGAGATCACTGCCCGGTCCGCCGAGTAATAACACACCATGGGGATACAGTGAAAGAAGAGTAAATGTTTACATTGAGAGACGACAGTGAGGAGGGCGAAGAATTGTCTTTAGAGGCTTTCTACTTACATGGGTTTTCGGGATCGAGGATTCTTGTGGTGGATTACTATTGAATTTGAAGGCTCAGAAACGAAGGCACACTTGAATGGATGGGTTACGATTTCATTTCTTGTTGGCTTATGGTGATGGTGTTTGATTTTAGCTCGGTATGGGATATGGTTTTGATGAATCTTTTTGTGAATCGAAGGATCTGGGCCTGTGGCTGTGGTGTACGTCTTATGTCTGTCTTCTCTTCTCTTCTCTTCTGTCACTAGTTCTTGTTAATTGATTTTGTTCATTTGGTTTGGTTTATAAGTTAGCATTGCAAGTAGGCAGAGATAACGAAGCTTATGAATTGTAACCTCCATTCTACGCTTTGCTTCCATTGGCCGCAGTAGCTAAGAATACCCATCATTTATATCATTTTGATATGTGGCCATAAACCTACATCCATCCAACTTGCAAACCTCAAGGCCATGCAAGTCGACTTCCAGAATCTTCAAGTGGGATGCAATATGTTCCCTCGAATTCCAATTGGCTTCAGTATGATAGTACCTCGCTCCTAGTCATCGAAAACGGCCATGTGATGCATTTCACGCGGATAAATACTTCGGCTACAACAGCCGGGGATGAATTGCGGGGTACTTTAGTGCCGGAAATTCTAATGGCTAATATGGTGCATAATCTGGATGTCCGATAAGATTTCTACATCTCTTATTGAGGGATTATATACCTAGCGAGCCTAGGAATGGAATAAGAGTTTCTACACCGGAGTTACGACCTATGAGCTGTCAAGTGGCAATCAGGATTAGCCTTTATTTTGTCGTCATACCAAGCCAAGGCCTATATATATGTGGCTTATCCCCCAGTTTGGCAACTTCTCTGTATGTGCATTGATTTCTTTTACCGACTTAATTCACCATGGTGTTTTTCAACCTCTTGCGGAGAGGCCTAGTTGCCTTCGCTGCTACCGTCTACATGATACCTGCAGCTTCAGGTGCCGCCAATAATTTAACCGTGGTCTCCAATTTTGGCTACAACCCCTCCAATGTTACAATGCATCTCTATGTTCCAACCAAACTCGCTCCTAACCCTCCAATATTCGTCAATCCACATTGGTGCCATGGAACGGCGCAAGATGCGTTTGCCGGGACACAATTCGCAACGCTAGCCGATACCTACGGCTACATTATGATTTTTCCCAACTCTCCAAATGCCGTAGATCAATGCTGGGACGTTTCTTCCAAAGCGTCACTTACGCACAATGGCGGAGGAGATTCTTTGGCCATTGTGAATATGGTCAAATATGTACTCAAGACCTACAAAGCTGATCCCAATCGCGTGTTCTCGATGGGCACTTCGTCCGGAGCAATGATGACGAATGTACTTGTGGGCGTTTACCCTGATATTTTCGCTGCGGGCTCTGCATGGGCTGGTGTGGCATTAGGATGTTTTGCCGCAAATAGCAGTGCCGTAGATCTTTGGTCTAACGACTGCGCGACGGGCCAAATAATCAAGACAGGTTCGCAATGGAAGAGTATTGTTCAGGCTGCGTATCCGGGCTACAAGGGATTTAGACCAAAGATGTGGGTGTTACATGGTACAGACGATGCGGTACTTTATCCACAGAATCTCCAGGAGGAAATCAAAGAGTGGACGACGGTACTGGGTCAGTCGAAGACTCCTCTCACGACGAAATCGAATTGGCCGGATGCGAATTGGACGACGTGGGACTATGGGGCGAAATTCAGAGCCACGAGTGCGAAGGGGGTGACGCATAATATTCCGACGAATGAGAGTGTGGTGATTGATTATTTTGATTTGAATTGTCGCGGACCTTCGTGTTACTCGAGACTTACGGCGGGAGCTAAGGTGGGAACTCGTGAGTAGTGTGTAGAGGGAGCTTATCGTATTAAAAACAGCTATTATTCACAGTGTTAGCCGATTCATGAGAAAGGGGCTAGGTAAAAATCAAGGAGACAGAGTCTTGAATTCTTGTTGAAGCGAGAATGATTTTTTTGCCAGAGGATGAGGGGGCGAAATTCCGTTCGTGGCGTCTTCTTACACCATCAGTGTCAATATGGAAATCACTCCATGTCATATTTTCCTCGTGAAAATCCCATTTGTATCGCTCGTATTAACTACGCCTCCTGCATTGTTACCCTACACCACCACCCATCGAAACCATACCTAGTAATCCAGAATACATAGACCCAAATAGTACTTTCCATACAGCAGATTCATGAAACAATCTTTCTTCATGAAACATCATATTCTACACTTACTTTTCTGCGAAAGTGTGTAAGTTCAATCATTTTAACAAGAGTATTCTATCTAGCAAACGCTCATGCATGTGGGATATCGATACAGTTCCCGAACCCGACCATCACATCCAATACTCATCTTAATGATGCAGAATCGCTGCATGTGTGATTAGGTAGTTTGTTATTTTAAATCGCCGACTTGAGAAATGCGTATTTACCATTCGAGTCGCTGTCTCCGAGAAACATCGATTTAGCCCACAGATAGGATTTTATGTAGCGTAATACATGATGACCACAAGTGAAAGGTGATACGTTTTTAATGTGCCAAAAAGTGGAGATGCGGCTCGTTCCAAAATAGATCTAACTTCGAAGCCTTGAGGATTCGCATGCGACGTGCAGTAAAAACGTCGAAGAAGCTTTCTGCCTTGCCCTCGTTATTGTCACAACTTCTCTTCTTTGGCATGAGGTTGGCAAATCATGGGATGCTATTTCTCCCTGCAATTTGGCGCTTGATGTTTCGATGGGTGATGTATTTTACCTCGCTTGACTATCACGTTCCGCCGCAAATAAATGACACTGGTGTCAGTGAGAAGGAATTAATTATAAAGTGATTTCTGTGGACGAGGCCTTCCACCAATCTCGATATACTTTTGTATCCATCTCAAATTTACAAACTGATTTCCTATGATCCGTAAAGCTGGATTATATACACCGAATATCTCGCAGGCGTCTTTCCTCTAAACTTTTAGCCCAGATCACGCAGTGCATCACAGGATCCAGGTGGTAAACCCGACGATTCTTTACATAGCCTCTCGAACTCTCATCATCCTTCCTGCCGCCAAAGTAAAATCACAATCAATCATGAGGTCCCAACACAAGTCGCTCGTTCTCCGCATACCTCTTCCCAGATGGAAAAATTTCAATCGACCAAGGCTCCCAAGATTTCATCATCTTTCCAAATATTCAGACCCGGGAAAACCTGCCAAATTCGTATTCGATAACCGGTGCAAATTCATCACACTGGATTTGGTTCTTCTTACGTTGCCTCTGGCTACTACCGCGAGCTTGGTGTACTTTAACGTGCAGTCTGTTTATTGGGGGGACACACAGGCTAATGGCACATGGCAAAATACCATGTTGAATAGCCTTCAATTTGCGGCCAAGCTTCATGAACTCTGGATCGGCTCTTCTGTGGCTTACATGGTATCCCATTTCATTGTATTTATGCTCGCTAAGGCAAAAGGTATACCCTTTGAACTACTTGGTGCTGGTCTTCAGATTGGAGACCTTAGATTCTTCACCCGCACGTCATTTTGGTCATCCTTTGAGTGTTCTCACGGACGGAAGTTGAGCATTTATCTCTTTGCCCTGTTCGTGGTGTTCTGTTCCATCCTCACAGCTCTTGCTGGACCATCCTCTGCTATTGCCATGCGACCCAACCTCGATTGGTGGCAAATGACCAATAACACGTTGGTATTTCGCTTCCCAACCAAGTTAGAGTTATGGCCTATAAACCTCTTAGAACCACTGGCTCCACCGCTCTCGATGGTCAATTGTTCCAATTACGTAGACGCGTCTGCCAATTTTGTATGTCCGGCCAGTGGAGCGCAAGATATCAACACTTGGCTGAATAGTCAAGACTTTAATGTTCTAAAAGGAAAAGCAGCGAATATGACTTTTTATAACGCATACACAAACACGCGCAATTTTCTTGCCTCGGCTGGAATGGATTCGGGTCATTCTTACACAACCTCATTGTCAGTTGTCCCTCAGCTCGCTGTGGGCGCGATATGGAATGACCTAACTTTGGCGGAAGCCTATGAATCTTTCATATCTCAGCCCAAGTTCTTGTCTCATTCCACAACTACCCTAAAACAACCGATTGTTCAGGTCAAATGCAATATCTATGCTCAGAGTAATCTTACAAGTGCTGGTAAATATACAGCAGATGCTCCAGTATTTCCTCTCTTACATGGAATCATGAAGAATACATCGGCGTTAGATGAAAAAATAGGATATGCAGTGCCAAAGGACTCCTGGAGTGGCATCAGGAACCAGCAAGACTTAGATCTAACCTGGATTGACCTATACAAAAACTATAGCGGAACCGCGTCTATCGGTGGAATCTTCATGCTTCCGATCTCTACACGTGTGTACAATGGGACGGGCTGGTCTACCGTCCAGGATACATTAATCATACCGTGCACATTCGATGCAAGATGGTTGCAAACTCAAGTGAAATATGAGCCGACAACTAGCGATATTATCAACGATAATCTCACTGACTCTGTAGCCTTCTCAGAGCTACGAAGCCTTATAAACAATGCACATCAAGGGCGGACAAAGAAAAAGCGCTCAGAATTTAGCGACGTCATTAACACTACTCCTAGTTGGGCCGCATATATGAACATAGTGGTTCCAGGAGTTCACTTGACGCAGAACTTAACACAAGATTTGACTGTAAGCCATATAAATGGGACAATGCCTCAAACAAATAGAGTCCAGGCTCCAACCATCAATTTTAACGGTGATATGCATGCCAATCCTACTTTTCCCGCGCCCGCACCCGCGCAGAATCTACCTAATGCTACCCTTATTCAAGGTCTACTGAACAGATTCATGATTCTCGGTGCAAATGGGACACTTTCATTTAATCAATCTCCAATTGGGGGACCTAGTCCACCCAGCAGTACTGCTAATATCCAAGGCTTCATCTCACTCTATGCTGGTGTATTCATGACAGATGCTCTTGCGCGTTATGGCTCCCAGAGCGTCATATCTGATGATAATTTCTCGTTTGGCCACAATGATACTTTGAGGCGACTAGCCTCATTGAGGAACGAGCGCGAGCTTCCCAAAGGCTGGCTAGAGTGGAAATTTGAGATTTGGCGCAGAGGATATAGCTATGGGATTCGTGGAATCACGACGAAATTGGCATTAGCACCTCTTTTAACGCATTGCATTTCGACGCTGGGGTTCATGGTCTACCTGTGTTTCGCTGGGTGGAGAACAGTCGCTTGGAATTCGATAGGAGAATTTATTGCGTTGGCATTGAAATCACGCAGTACAGAAACTTTTCGAGGTACAGATGCGGGGATTGATTTATCAACAACATGGGCGCAAAACATAAGGATAGGGAAAATTGGCACTGAAGAGCTTGAGATAAGGTTTGGGGAAGATGGATGTGAGGAAGAGAAGGGGGAGTGGTTGGGTGTAGTGAGGGTGGGTAGAAGATATGGTGGGCGAAGAGTCTGGAAGAGGGGCTGTGGAACCTCATCTATTGATGAAGAGTAAGCAATCTACACAATTTTTGATGGGAGTACTGTCAATAAGAATAAAAAAAGGATCGAAAAGGAACAGTCCCAACATGCTATGAATCTAGTGATTATGCACTGCCCACTTCGAGCTTCATGGCAGGTGCGTTGAAATTAAGTAGAGATAGAGGAATTTGCGCCAACAATGACGGAATAATGAAATGCCAGTGGGGTTTCTTCTAAAGGCTTGTTGTATTTTTGACATGTGGAGATGGGGTTCGGTGGTTTGTGGTGGTGATTGATCGGAAGATAGTGTTAGACATCTACCTTCTCAATGTCAATGAGTAAGCTGTGGCCACTACCATAAGAGACTATATGGATTGTCCGTACATATCGAGGGTAGCTCGGCCTTCAGTTCAGGAACCACATACCGTGTAATATTTGTATCGACAATCATAGCTATAGTCATGAGGTGGTGAATGTGTGTCAGTAAAACTGTCCATAGCTATGACTTCCGGGCATACTAAACTTGTCCGAACATCGTGCGGGTGATTCTACGAAGCACAATCCTTTACATCGAGATAGGATGTGTGAGAGTGGTATATATGTAAAACGATGGGCAGATAAAACTCATACGTCTAGCCCATTGTGTTTCACAATGTTATTTGTGTCCTCTGGACTGGCTACTTGAGGTACGTACAGAGATTCAGGAGTGACTAGCTCGCCGTTTCCCTGAAAGTTATCGTATGGAGCTGATCTTTTATTGATCAACAAAAGCTTTCCCCCGCATTCTGGAAGTAGCCCAAGATCATGCATAAAAGTCAAAACATAGTGCATATCCCCCATAGAGTATGATTTGGATGAACATTTGTAGAATCTGTTCAGGTCCGAGAATGGCTCTCTTTGTGTCTTCATCCTACTTATTTGTCAGGCTTGTATCGAATCGAACATTGAATGTCCACCCCCTTTTCTTCTAAAATTTTCCACCAAGGAATCTGGCTCTCAACGTCGGTACGCAATACGCACCCGTTCAAGCCGAAATCACTAGTTCATATATCATCTAATCCCTGCAATGTTCTCGAATATTTGACAGCTCCACTTGGGCCGGGCCCAAACCAAGGACTGAGTTGCATTGATATATTTCGACCCAGATTTATCTTTAATTGATTTAGCTTCCATGTCAATGACATGCTGTGGATTTTCATGCAGCAACCAATTCTTGTATCGGCGAGAGGGTTGGTTGAGGGTCAGCCCTAGGATTCCCCAGCCTCAATGGTGAGCTGTTTATCGTAGATGTAAGGCTTTGCTTCATACGACTCGCTAGGCCGAAGGAAGAAGCCTGGTACTCAGCCTTAAGCATATCTTGAACACCGTTGAGCATGAATGCATCGCAGGTTCGCATCGAGATGCTCGATTGTTTTCATGTCGGGTCAAATTTCCGAAAGAACATGGGTGAATCCCCAAAGAGTGGAATATTGGACATATGCTGCCTGTGTCGATCAAAGCTTAGCATATTGTTCCATCAGCATTTTTTTTTACCTAAACAATGAGATAATTGGAAGGGGGTATTTTCTTTTCCCCCCTCCTTGATGGAAGCTGAGAAGGAAGAGAAGGTAGACCCGAAGCCCCGATTGCGATGCAACTGCGGGATGGCGTACGTCGAAATTGTATCGCTGTAGAAAATGTAAACGAGCTCAGCTGCCCAGTACCTTCCTGTCGCTCAAATGTTGAATGTTGCAGAACGATGAACACAGTTAATTTATATCCTCCTATAAATAATAAGTGTCTCAGGAGATTTGACCAATAACGAAAGGGCCGCGTGTATTCAATGTATATATGCTTAAAGGCAAATTGAGAGGGAGATGAAGGTTCTTGGTAATCTTGGGATGAGGTCCACATGTTGCCACGATTTGTCCACCAAAACGCTCAGCCATTTCATCTCATTTGCGCCTGTGTTGGTGAAATCTCCTTGGACCTTGGTTGATGTTGTTTTGGGTGTCTCGGGAGGAGGGGGGAGGAGAAGGAGAAGGAGAAGGAGCAGGAGCAGGAGAAGGGGGAGAGACGGTCTTTCACAGTGAATCATTTTGTCAGGGAAAAGAAAAGAAAAAAAAGTAGAACAGGGGAATGAATGAATAAGTTCAAAAAAAGTGCACCGTACGGAGGACTGATTCTCTACATATTAACTACTTTCGCTTTGCTCGCGAGTCGCGATTTGGTAAACATACTCCTTTCTTTCTTTCCTTTTACTTATTGCTGTGTAATAAAATTCCTGATAATCCAACTGTGAAATTCTCGAACACTCTTTCTCAAATCGTATTGTATTGTTGTTGTCGAAAGCAGGAGGGGAAAAGAATCATCCTTAAAAAGTAAAGGCTTCACACATTCTGCGAGCACCATACATACATACTCAACTCACCCAGCATTCATACACCAACACCAATCATCCTGTGAACTTCTACCGCGCAGAAACTCTTCAAGATCCCAAAATATATCCACGTTTCTGCATCATTCCAAGGAAAATCATCCCGCCACAGGCCTGCAGGATATCCATCCCTCGGAAACCTATCATCTCAAGACCACCATGTCATATTACAACAGCGCTTACGACGATTACAATGAAGAGCAACATGGGGAATATCAACCTGCTCGAGCCGGTTGGAAACAATCTTCACCAACGGGACAAGGTATGTTATAGAGTTTTTCTTACAATCTATTCCAACATCCATATCAATATCCATATCAATATCCATATCAATATCCATATCAATATCAATATCAATATCGGGCCAACAATACGAAAGGGGACATGGCATTCACATCAAACGTCATCAAATTCGGGAGACTTAAAAAAAGAAAAAAGTATAATCGATTATGACCAGATTTGCCCTTGTATCGCTCATCCGGGAGGGGGGCGCATGGCATAGTCGCAAGCTTGCTTTCCGCTGATGTCCGGCTGTGACACTACGTACATAGTAATCCTACATCCAGCCCAGCTAGCACTCACTCACAACTTTCTTATTTCTATCTCTTTGCGACTCACTCATAAGATTCACAACATCTGCCTCGACTTGACTGTCGCAAATTTCAGACCATCTTCATAAACATCTCGGAATCCAGCTAATAATTCCATTTCGATTTTAGAAGCGTATCAGCCTCCTCCTCGCAGCGCCAGTCTCAATAATCCTACAACTCCAAATTCTAGTAACAATATGAACGGTTATGGTGGGGGGTATCAACAGAACCCCAATCTGGGGGCGACCTTCTATCCAGGAGGAGGGGACGACTTCTATATGCCTACTACTAATGTAGTGTCTCCAATGCCACAAAGGTACGGTTTTATTTTTCATTGTTCGATTTGAGAAAGGAAAATGGTTTATGGCTATGGTGTGCCATTCTGCCACTTTCATCCGACAAATATCGAGGTGGGATGAACGCCCATTAATGAGAAGTATAGAATCATGCCAGAGGTACCACATAATATGCAAGATAATCTTGCAAATCTGGAACTGAATTCAGATGGACGAGTAAGCTCACATTCAAGTGTTTCTAGTCAATCAATGTATAATGACAATTCACAGCACATCAGCGAATCGCCGCGGTCGAGTTACAGCAATCGAAACAGCGGACCGGGCTACACAGCAAACTACGAACATACAAATGCGGCTATATATCAGAATTTAAAGGGGCCTTATGGTACGCCACGAGTCCAGCCTGATTCCCCGAGGTTTTCACCATTTCCAAAACCCCGAAACGCAGGTCAGAATGTACCTTTGTCGGATGAAGATAAAGAGGAAGTTTTGGAGAGAGCTAGACCCATGGTTTTGAAGTCTAGCGACCCAGAAATGCAGTTGGCATGGGCTCAGGATGCGCTGTCCTGGGTAGAGGTAGCCAGTTCTACTTACGAGCGAAAGAACGACGACTCGCGAGCCCCAACACCCAAGATTGAACATCAATTACGAGTTGACGCTATAAGCATCGTCAACTTTCTCGCAGAACAGCAACATCCAAAGGCAGAATTCATGAAGGCGATGTGGTTAGAGTTTGGTAAATTTGGGTATCGAATGGATAAAAAGGAATCATTCCAAGGTTACCAGCGAGCTGCACAAAAAGGATATGCTCGAGCAGAATACCGAATCGGAATGCAATTCGAGAATACCATGAACCCTACCAAGGCCGTTGAACATTATCAAAGAGGTGTATACTTGAAGGATTCCGCGGCAAACTACAGGCTTGGAATGGCTACCTTACTCGGTCAATGTGGCATGCAACAAGATTATGCAAGAGGTATAGATCTGATACAATTTGCAGCCGACACGGCGGACGAGAATGCCCCTCAAGGCGCCTACGTTTACGGAATGTTACTCGCCAGAGAGTTGCCAAACATTACCATGCCTGATGAATATCTACCGTATGATTTGAACGAAGCCAAAATGTTCGTAGAAAAGGCCGCTTATCTCGGATTTGCCAAAGCACAACTCAAGATGGCTCAAGCTTACGAACTTTGTCTATTTGGCTGCGAATTTGACCCTGCACTTTCTTTACATTATAACGCTCTTGCTGCCAGACAAGGAGAGCCCGAAGCCGATATGGCCATCAGTAAATGGTTCCTTTGTGGCTATGAGGGTATCTTCGAGAAGAATGAAGAATTGGCTTATACATATGCGCAACGTGCGGCTGAGACAGAAATGGCTACAGCCGAGTTCGCTATGGGCTACTTCTATGAGATTGGAATGTATGTCAAGAAAAATCTCGAAATAGCTTCACAATGGTATGACAAGGCTGCCAAGCACGGTAACCAGGATGCTCTTGGGAGAATCGATAGCATTAGAGCAAACCACACACTCTCCAAGGGTGATCATGGAGCGGCGATTCAACGTATCAAGTCAACGCACGGTTCTCGAAGAGGAGCCAGGCCGGAGAGATTTACGCAAGCTAATGCTCCACCAATGCCAACTATGGCAGAAGATTACTCCTCACCAACTCCTCCCGTGCACAGTCAAAAGCCTAAGGTCAAAAAGGGTGCACCTGCGGGTATTCGTCCAATCTCCATTGCACCATATCCAGAGGATGACTACAGTCCTGGTAATCGCGGTAATGGTAACCCTCCCAGATCTCCGAGATATCCTCCACAAGATGGACTGCGACCATCAACCTCAAGTTCGAACCCAGCATCAGATCGACCATCTTCTGCTTTTGGTATTCGCTCTCAGCAACAACCACCTCATTTGGGAATTACACATCAAAACACAGAGCCTATACGATCATCATCTCCTATGGGTCAAATGCCTTCACAAGGTCGCAATCCATCACCCAACCGCGCTCCAAATATTCCTCCAATGAGTTTCGAATCTGGTTATCAGAATCCACAGCAAAGACCTCCAACTTCTGGATCAAGGCCTGGAACTGCACAATCCGTCCAGTCGTTTCAGTCTCAACAATCTGCATATGGTTCCAGACCAGGACCTGGTCAGAACGTCTTACCCCCACGAGGCGCTTCCATGACGCCAGTTTCGGCTGCTTCCTCTACAGCAAGCAGAAAACCAGTTGGTAATCCAATGTCTCCGCAAGACTCGAGACAATCTTCTGTCTCGTCAGCTCCTACTACTCCTGCTCCTACTCCAGTTGCAGCTCCACCAAAACCATCTGCTCCTGCTAAGAAAGGACCTGCCACTTTTGAGGAAATGGGTATTCCACAAACCAAGAGTGAAGGCGACTGTGTAAGTTTTCAATTCATTATAGCTTTGTTTGATATGGTTACTAATAATTTTGCAGGTCGTTATGTAACTGCGCTTTATAGTTCTAAGGGATTCATATTTGGGAGGGATTTATATAGCATGACCATTTGCGAACCCGCCGCATTGTGAATAATTTTTTTGATTTGAGCATGAGTTTTTGCGCATATATATATACATTGGGTGCGTGCATAGCATATACTTAAGTGATATGGATTTCGTTCGATTTGGAGATACTTTGGACCTTGCAATGTGTAGTAGATCTAGGCTTCTATAGTAGGTAAAGATGGAAGATTTTTGATAGGTGAATTCTAAGGTAGCTGAGAAAGGGGATTAAAAATAGGATTTGAACTAGGAAGAGACGCATTTCTTAGTAGAAATAATATGATACCCTTTACATAATATCCTTAGTATCCAATCTCTCTTACTTTCTCTCCATTCCCTTCTTCCCTTTTCCTCGGAAAGAGCATATTTTCCATCTTTTCTTGGTGGCTCAAGTGAAGTGAAGTGAAGCTTGAAAATGATGGATGAATGGATTAGGGTTAGCGTGGTTTGGAGAGGATGAAACTTGAGTTGAACTGAGTTGACTTTTCCTTGCGGATTTCACTTCACCACTACGGTATAAGAGTCAGATCGGGTTTCTATATACTTTGAACTTTGAAGTTCAGATGGGAATACTTTGAATTTGTTTATTTTTCTCTTGTAGTCTTATGAATTACAGATTGATACTTTTCTTTGATATTATACGCATACCTACTCATTGTCTCGTTCATCTTTCTCATCCTTCTTTTTCAGCAGACAGTTAGAGTAGATAGCAGAGAAGAGGAGAGAGGAAGATAGAGAGAGGAATCGAACGAATGCGCATCTCCATTCTCTTTTTCCGCTATTATTGGGTTCTCACGATTGATACACTGGAATTTGTTTTCATTCTTGTGACGATCGCTTTTATTATCTTGACATTGTTTAGTTGAGGTGGTGTGTTGAGTTTGATTGTTATACTGTGTTTCACGCCTTTGATATTGAGAGAGGGAGAGGAAGAAGAGAGAGAGAGAGAGAGAGAGAAAGATTCAATGCGCATTTCCATTCTATTTATGGGATTCGATTGGTTGTTGATTGTTGATACATTGGAACTCGCTTTTATTCTCATTGGGGTTACATTTGTCGTTTTGAGGTTGTGGGGTTGAGGTTTGAAAGAGATTTATTGAGATCTTCGAGGGGAAGTTGAGAAGTTCATGTCGGCAAATACTTCGAGAGAAATTTTCATCCATTTGATGATTATTTTCCATGCGGTTATATAGGTTTTTGTAATCTTGCGCGCTATTCTCGCACATCTGCGCCAGTCGACTTGTTGGTGTAAGAGGAATTGAAGTGGGAGTTGTCCGTCTCTTCTATCTTCTTTTTACTTCAAGAAAGTTAGGACCAGGTGGATTTACAAGACATTGATATCTTTCATTCACAATCATTACGAACACAATACTCGTTAATTATCTTCACGACTCGACCATATCAGATACCACTCACCTTGATAATCAAGACTTTCGATTCTCAAACAACACTCGAAAACAACCATCACCATGCCACCCAAACGCAAAAAGTCTCTCGTTGAGTCCTCAACCGAATCTCCCACCCCAGATGACAACTTCGACGTCGCATCCGTTGCATCTATACCTTCTACCGCATCCGCTACGCCCGTTAAACCCAAGGCCAAAAAACCTAAAGTCGAGAAAGGAGAGAAAGTCGAGAAAGTGAAAGCTCCTCCTAAAACCAAAGCTTCTATTAAAGAAAAGGCCCCACTTAAAGATAAAGAGGCGAAAGGAAAGGGTTTGATTAAGGAAGTTAAGGAGACGAAGGAAAATAAGGAAACGAAAGATACTAAAGTTATAGGTAAAGATGGCAAGGAGAAAGTGAAAGCTGTGACGGGTGATGAGGCACAAGAGGTATTGTTGGAATATTTGAGTAGGGAGAATAGACCTTTTAGTGCGGGGGATATTAGCGGAAATTTACATGGCAAGGTATGTATTTCTCTCTATTTTCTTCTCGTTTATCTTGTCGCAGTACCTCATCCCATCCCATCTCACCTCACATTCCCTTAATCCTTTCCATCTCATACTACATCCACCCCACCATAAAACATCCGAATACTAACAACCAACACCCCATCAGGTAACCAAAACCCTCACCGACAAACTCCTCAAAGAACTCTGTAACTCCGGTCTCATTAATGGAAAAGGTACGAATGGCGATGGAAAGGGCTCACAGTGGGTATACTGGGCCCTTCAAGATCCCAATTCTTCTCTCTCCCCCGAACAACTCGCAGAAATGGATTCTCAGATTGAAGATCTGCAGGGTAGATTGCCGGAATTGAAAATGGATGCTAGGAAATTGAATATACAACTTGCGGGGATGAAAAAGGAAATGGGGGTTCAGGAATTGAAAGATGAGATTGAGAGATTGGAGGAGGGGAAGAGGGAGAAGGAAGAGAGGTTGAGGGGATTGAGGGAGGGAAGGGAAGTTGTGAGGAAGGAGGAGGTGGAGAGGGTGGAGAGGGATTTTACGTATTGGGGAAAGATGAGGGGGGTTAGGAAGAGAGGGTTTGAGGGGGTGGAGGGGATGTTGTTGGAGGGAATGTCGAAGGAGGATGTTTGGGAGAAGGCCGGGATTGAGGGGGATGGGGAGGGGGAGTTGTGATTTTGAGGGTGGATCGCATGTTCAAGACTTGAAGGGCGATATTTGCTTGTTGTTTTGCTTGAAGGTAGATTTGTTTGTGTATGAGGATAGGATGAGCATAAAGACCAGAGATGCTCTATCCGGAAAAAGCTTGAGGAAACTAGGACCTGGAGGGAAATCAAATGGCATCCGTGGATCATGAAGTCGCACGGTGTTTTATACATAGCTGATTTTAGCATCGTTACTGTATATAGGTATATGAAGCAAATACAGGAGATCAATCTTCACATCAAAGACATGAAGATTACTATTCTACAAACCCTTGTTAAATAAATAACAAGTGATCCATCCCTTCTCCCTTCCAAAGCCAAGCGGTTTAAATATCAAGACGGTATTAAATCACCTAGTTATCGATACATATATATATATATATATTGATCCCTTCCCACCTTTCTAGTCCTTTACATACTTATTTGATTTTCTTCAAGTACCTAAGTAGATTAATGTTCTTTGAATATACAAACCTATCCGAGTCGCGTTAGATACAGTAGATACTAAATAGTTTCGATATAAGTTACAATAAATGCTAAGTGGGATTTATATTGATATCTTCTTGCTATCTCTCGGGTTTCGCTTGTTACTACTAGGTATGTCGCTTGTTGAGAGATGTGTTTTTAGGATATGCTTTGAGGATGTGTTTCTTTTGTTTTGTTTTGTTTTGTTTTGTTTTGTTTTGTTTTGTTTTGTTTTGTTTTGTTTTGTTTTGTTTTGTTTTGTTTTGTTTTGTTTTGTTTTGTTTTGTTTTGTTTTGTTTTGTTTTGTTTTGTTTTGTTTTGTTTTGTTTTGTTTTGTTTTGTTTTGTTTTGTGTTATAGGGATGGATGGATGGGCTTTGGAGTTTTTTGTTTTTGGGTTGGGTTGGGGGGGGAGGGGGGAGATTAAAGAGGTGATGAGGATGTGGTGGGAAAGTGAAATTGGGAGGAGCAGCTGGAATGGGTTATAATTATAATGATTTTGATAGTGATAGTGATTATGATGCTATAAGTTTGTTGATGAGTATCTTTGTACTAGGTAGGTAGGTGAATGAATATATTAACTCAATGTACCTGGTAGGTATTGGATTGGGTAGGTAGATTATCTTGGATGGTAAATGATAGATTAGATATCTAGTGATTTATATATAGACCGTGAGGAAATTTTGATTGTGTGAATTCTGTTTGGGTAGGTAGGTAGGTAGTGCAAGATGGAGATGGAGATGGAGATGGATGGAGTATAGAGATGGATGAGATTCAATTTGCAAGTACCTAGGTAATGTAGGAGTTTGTTATTTATAAGAATACTAGGTAATAAAAGATAAGAATGAATGAGAAAATTGAAGGGAGATCCATAGTTTGAGTAGATGAGAATTGGGGTTGGGGTTGCAGAGGGAAGTGTCATATGAGGAAATGGTGGTGTTGTGAGAGTGAGAGTGAGAGTGAGATTTGGATTTGGATTTGGATTGTTGGGATGTTAACCTTATAAATGAGAAGAAAGGAATGGGGGTGGGCTGGAAGAGGTTGGGAGAGAAGGATTAAGGGATTGGAATGGTGTGAGGAAGTGTATTGGAAGAGAAGAGTAGGCGAGTATCTAGATAAGTGTTACTATAGGTACCTAGGTAGGGAAGATTAGGGGATGAGAAGGTAAGGTTGGGGATGGTTGTATGAGAAGGTTTTAGTTTTTGGGTTGGATTAGATGTTCGATTGCTTGTGAGAGCTGACTGTTAGGATGAAGTGAGTATCTGAAATGTATTCAATGTTTGAAATATACTCAATGTTCAAAATGTATTCAATATCTGAGAGGTATTTAATATTTGAAGTGTATATAATGTCTAAAATGTATTTAATATTTGAAATACATTCAATATTTGAAATTAATTTAATGTCTAAAAGGTTCTCAATGTTTAAAGTGTAAATAATCTTCGAAATATATATAATATTTAAAATTTATTCAACATTTGAAATCTATTCATTATCTAGAATATGTTCAATATTCAAAATATTTAGAATATATTTACTGTTTAAAATGTATTTAAATATTGAAGTGTATTTAATATTCAATATATATTCAATATCTAAAAGGATTTCAATATTTGAAGTGTAAACAATCTTCGAAATACATTCAACAATCAAATTACATCCAATATTTAAAACACATTCAACAATCAAAACCCTTTCAACAATCAAAACCCTTTCAACAATCAAAACCCTTTCAACAATCAAAACCCATCCATTTCCCCAACAAGGCTCAGCAACCCAAACCTCCTCATTATTTAACCGCGACTCAGACAATCAAGTCTGATATGAGCCAAATCGTGATCGTTCTTTCCCATTCAGGATATCAACACCCCCCAAAAACGGAAAGAGTATACCAGTTTGGAAAGAGTATACCAGTTTAGCTAGTATAAGTTTCGCCGCGCAATTCGACGTTCTTCAAGAGCATCGAGCTCTTCAGAGCGAAATCGGGGTTCCCCCCCAAATTATATATGGGGTCTGGAACCAATGTCGCCGGGGGATATAAGTCTCGATATAAGACTTATATCAATAATGATATTAGTAAAATACCTATTGACATTTGTTGAGTTCAAAAAGTGGGTTATATTATAGCCAAGTTTGGTTGTCTTTGCTGGTGCCCAGTCCCACCCCCCTCCTTTGTTCCCTGGACCCGCCTCCGTTTAATTGCCCTCGAGGGTATATTTATTTGTTTATTCTTCTCATCCCGTCACTACGCAATGGTGTTCGTCGAGCTCAAAAATTGGGCTATACTATAGCCAAGTTTGGCTGCCTCTGCTGGTGCCCGGTCCTACCTCCCTCTCTTGTTCCCCGGACCCGTCTTCGAATGATTGCCCTCGAGGGTATCTTCACTTGTTTTTTTTTTCTCTCGGCACTATGCCATGGATTGGAATTGGATTGGCTTTATGCCGTGGGCTCGTTTTCCCTAGAGGGTATATTTACTTGTTTGTTCTTTTCCTCTCGGCATTACGCCATGGACTGGAACTGGATCGGCTTTATGCCGTGGGCTCGTTCCGAGCTCTCTTGGGTGTCGTTGGGCACTCATCTACCCTTTTCCGAGATGGTACGAGGGGAAACACATAAATAGCCCAATAAGGACCGCGAGCGACAGGGGGATATCTAAAGAAGAAAAGAGAGGCGGGGGGGAAGCCCTGATTTCTCCATCAAAACCACATGAATGGCCAAAAAAGGACTGCCCGCGAGCGATTGGTGGAGACCCGAAAAAGGAAAGAGAGGGGGGGGGGGGAAGGATCGGAGCGAACTCCAACTCCATAGTACTTTTGATGGTACTATATACATCACGATTTGAGAGAATAACCGTAAAAATGGGGTTTATATACCATGATGGGGCACGGATAGAAAGGAATTGATGGATGTGAGTGTCAAGGAACGTTTCCGCGGGGTTCTCCTTGAATTTCGGAGAGGCCAGGACCGAACTCCAACTCCATAGTACTTTTTATAGTACTATAAACATCTCGATTTGAGAGAATGACAGTAAAAATAGGATTAATGTACCACGAAGGGGCACGGATGGAGAGGAATTGTTGGATGTGGGTGTCAAGGAACGTTTCCGCAGGGTTCTCTCTGGATTTCGGAGAGGCTGGAGGCAATTTCCATCTTTATAGTCACTGTGGCCACCATTTTCACTGTTTTGGCAGTACTTTGTGCTGCCCCTTTCGCTTTTGACAGAATGGGTTGGCGATTCCCGGGGCTTCGCCTCTTCCTCCGTCGCCGCCGCCGCCGTCGCCACCAGCTCCCCGCGTTCCTTTCGCAGAGGACTCGCCAGAAATGGTAGAGCTTAACGTACAACTTCGGGCTGCCGCTCGAGTCATCTGCTGCCGCTTGAGTCATCCGCCGCCGCTCAAGTCATCCGCCGCCGCTCGAGGTCATTGACTTTGGCATCACTATCTAAAACTCACATCAATGTGAACAATAGAGCTTCTTGATGTGTCGAAGTCGGTTTGTACATCGAATGCGGTTGAAACAGCGTGTTATTTCAGAACATCAAAACAGTAATAGCATGGTGTCTAATAATTTAGACTGGCAGCCTGAAAGGCTAGATGTAGCTTTTTTGAATTACCTTACTTTCTGCAGTATAGCTCTCTGAATTGCAAGAACTCAGCTTTATTCTCCGATGTCAAGAGTGAGTCGAATTTGAAGTCCTCACCACCCTCAAAAGCAGAACATAACTCTCCAGCCTTCGGCGAAACCTTTACTTCATATTGAGCTGTTTTATCAGTCTTAACGCTAACTCTCCATTCCAGCAGAGTTCTGAATAGTCTTCTCCGCGTTTCTGCTGTGGGCGGAAGATGTCGACTCCACAATTCCCCCTCCGGCTCAGATCCCAAGTCCATCCATCTAGTGTAGAATCTTCCCCATCCAAGACCTTCGCAGTACACGATATCAATCCTGTATTCCGTAGGACATCTCTCACATCTCATCACCCCAAAACCGACAGCATCCAAGAAAGAACGGGGCGATAATCTGATATGCGTACATATCGTCTCTGCTGGAGAGAAGTAACTTCGAAACGCAGTGTGTTTTTCACCACCATCAGAAATGAATACACTTTGCAACCGATGCATCAGATGCCCTTCAACAATACGACATTCTTCTCTATATTGTCGTACATACTTTTCCCAGTCAGCCATCCTCACGCTCGGACTGGACATCATCGTCACCAGTTCCGTACACGCGGGATTCTGATGCGCTCTTTTCAAGGCCATCTTGACCGCAGTCGAACCAAAAAGAGTACTAACTATACTACTATATCTCCCCCAATCCTCAGACACACAAGCTGGAAGACGCAACCCATCGTACCGACGTGTTGTACTCTCAGCGCTGTAGGTTATATCGCAATATCTGAGCAAATTTTCCATATTGTGCAGTCGATTGCAGGCAGAACAAGCAACGCAGTTTGGTAGATCGAGGACTATAAGATTCAAGAGTGCAAGTGTGTGTTCATTTGAGGAAGCGATTCTTGAGAAGTATTCACCTCCGAGTTTTTCTTTGAGTTGTCGACAGGAAAGGGAAAAGATTACTGCGGATTCGAGAGGGAGAAAGCCCATGATATGGAAGAGGATGTCTACTGGTATATCTTTTAGGGTGGAAGATCGTAAGGCATCGGGTCGCGCTTTTAGAATGGAAGACGATAAGGCATCGGGTCGCGGTGCAGGAGTGGGTTTCTGAGGCTTTCGGAATAGGACAAGGAGCTTTCGAAGAGGATTCATTGTGAGAGATGTTGATTAGTGTGTTACACAACGGAAAGCTTTGAGGATAGAGGAATGACTTTTTATTATGTAGGAAAGTATGAGCGAAGAAAATGGAATGGATGGATGAATCATACATATCTGTTCTCTTATTTTCAATGACGACGAATCTAGTCTTAGTCTCGAATATAGTTGTTTACACGTGATAATTAATCAACTGTTACTAATTTAGTCACTTATTAGTTTCGAAACTATCATAGACTATACTATCTGGCACTTGGAAAAGATATACCAATCAGAGGTCACGTATACTCGACCTCTCAATATAAGAATGCCGACGAGAAAAAGGACCATCAAGCCTTTTGCAAATAGAGTTTCAAATTTGAGAAATCTTACCATTTTATATCCTTAGCCATGAATAAGCTGGGATATGAGATATGATATGATATGATATAATATTCATCAACTATTCCTGAACTTTCGGAATGATGAAATATAAGAATTAATAATCTCTACCTACCTAGGTACACTGGTGATAGTAGGTATTACTTACATCCCTCTATAACCCGCCTCTTCCTAACGAATCGAAAACCAGTAGTACCGGTGTTCATTCTCCATACGACTTTCTACTTTCTGCACACGACTTTCTACTTTCCGCCCCGTGAATCAGGAAAGGGGTTTCGAATTGGTGTATCCATGGTTAGGTACTCATATCTATGAAATGAAATGAATTTACATACAAGGTAGTGTTGAACTCCATGTACTATGTATAGATATAATATCTATGATATGGAATAATCCATAAACATTAATATCAATATCAATATCAATATCAATATCAAATCAAATATCGAGTAAGCATCAGAGTAGAGAACTTCTCCTTCTTCTTCTTCTTTTTCTGTTTTGTGATATATATCTACTGTAGATATCTAATCTGGGTTGATCGATTTCTCTGCTTGAGTATCTAATGCTTTCATATATGATACATGATACAGCATATTAATAATTATATCATAGAAGATACCTAGTATCATCTATTTTTTATAGTATCTATTCGTAATAGTAATAATGTATTATATGGTGGTTGATATTCTTGATAGATATAAAGAGTGAAGTTAGATATGTTGATTTACCTACTTGGTGTTTGTTGTGTGAGATTGTGTGTGTGTATAGGTAGGTATAGGTAGGTAGGTAGGTATGTATGTATATCGCGAATAGAGAAAGCAGATGGAAAGTAATGAAATGAAATGAAATGAAATAAAAGTAGACCATACAAAAGCAGACCAAACAAAAGCAGAGATTCAGACACCTACCTACCTACCTATCTACCTATCTAGATACGATATACAATATACAATAATTATACACCAGCTTAACCTATACGATACTGATATCGAGACTGTACTACTAGAGTACTTTTTTCCGATGATATAATCTTATCGTCTATAGGTACCTAGGTGTATGTCTACTCCATATCTGCTCCGTATAGATACCTAGGTATATATATATTACATAGATAACTAGGTAGATATCCATTGTAAAACTCAACCCAACCCAACCCAACCCAGTCTCACTTGATCTGGTTGGATCTAGGTAAGCGGTATATGTTTACATAGGTATATAGGATAGGTATACTATTATCAGTACCGATGTCAGTACCGATGTTAGTACCGATATCGAAGCGGAGAATTATCTCCAGAGTTAGGTTGGGTTGATGAATGTATGTGAGTGGATGTGTGGATGTGTGGATGTGTGAGTGAGTGCATGTATGTATGTGTGATACTATCCACATGAACATTCATTCATTCATTCATTCATTCATTCTTTCATTCTTTCTCGTTTGTCGGATTTTAGAGCTGTATCTATTACCTAGGTAGCTGGAGGTGTTTGTCTATGGATTCTTGGTTGGGTTGGACTGGGGGCTTGATGGAGGGATGAGGGATGGATGGGATGAGACATGAGATAGAGGGGTGGATTGTGTGACATGTGATTTGTGATATGTGATTTGTGATAGGATATCGGTAGGTATTGTAAGTCAGGTAAGATTACATACTGAAGAATGCTTTGTAATAGATGAGATCTATGGATGGGATGGATGGGATGGATGGGTAGATATATTGCTAGAGCGGCTGATGGAATGGGATACCCGTGGACTGATGGGTACCTAGGTAGGTAGGTACGGAGATCAAAAGATGGGATGAATGATGAATGAATGATGAGGCGAGAAAGAGATGGAGATTTAGATGGAGAAAGAGATGGAGAAAAAGATGTGGCTGATGATTCGAACTCGATCCATGCCATCCATATTAATGATTCTTGGCTGTGTGGTTTAAGGCTGGGATGGGAGTCAACTTTGCTTGTTTGGATATGTACTAGGTAGGTAGGTATCCGTGCCTATGTAAAGAAGTATATATTTAGGTATATACATAGATTGAATGATTACTATTTATCAAGTACTGTACTTGGGAGTCTTGGGTATCCAATGCATATCGATATCGCTTCGGAGAAATCGAACTCGTTTAATAAGGTTTAAGGTTAGATCAGATCGGATTTATATCATCTGATACTTGGGTTCCCGCCATTCTTGGTGTTTGGGAATGGATGGATGTGTGGATGGATATTGGATGATGAATGAGTGATGAATGGATGAATGAATGAATGATGTTAGTAGGTATTCGGATACGATGGGATGGTATTTAATGAGTATTTGCATGGTTTTTAAGCTTCTCTCATTTATGTATGCGGATGTGTAGATAGGTACCTAGTAGATAGGCGGTATGTAAGTATTCTGTACAAGGCATGTTTCAGATATGCAGACCGATAGACAGGCAGGAGAAACATCAAAATGCCATCTCCCAAGGGATCAAACGTATGAATCATTGGTCACAAACCCCCAATTCCCATGATGGGAATTCATGGAATGGATTGATATCTGTGATGAATGAATGAATGAATGATGGATGATGGAGGGTTTCGTATCCGTATGGACATTCTGAAACACTACACCCACTGCGCTATCAGCGGCTAGGAGATTCTGACCTACCGTCGCAAGTGATGGGTTACTTGGGTGTCCGATTAGGTGGGAAGATGGATCGATCTTTCTATTCTGGTCTGGATGCCATGTATGTCTTACTTGATGAAGATGGAATGGGATCCTTTCTGCATGGGTGATCGGCTTGCGACATAATGGTGATGTATGCATTTTGGAAGGGTACTTGCGTGCTTGTGAGTTTGGATGGATGGCAGCTGATAAGAGACACCTTTTGGGGGAGAGAATGATGGATGTTGGATATTATGGATCGATGGAATGGGATGTGTATCTAGTATCTATTGAGGTAGTATATACTTATTTGGGAATAATTGATGAGATTAATTCATGTTTTGGATCCTTAGTTGAAGAGGTGGTTGGGTGTGTGATGATATTGTTGCTGGAGATTAGAAGTCACGGGGTCGGGTTTACCATACTCATACATGCCTGCCCTGCCTAGGTACCTGGTAGATAGACTTGATGTGTTGTATTGTATCAATGTCAACTAGGAAATGAAGTGAGACTTGGTTTTGTTTTCCTGCTCAAGCGCTTTTACGCACCGGAGTCCTATTTGGGACGGTGAGATGGTTGATGAGATGTGTAGGTACTAAGTAGGTCGACGCCGCCACCCGGGACATTTTTATGTGAATCATCATTCTCCAGGGCTCTGTCCAATAATCAAGTCGGATGGAATTTTTATGAGAATCTTGGTGGTTGTTATATATCATTCCTCTGTTATTCTCAGGCTGTGATGAAGTACATATAGTATCTCATGGCCAAATAAGTCTTGCTTGGATGTTATCGGGAATGATCCAACCCGTCGACCAGGAGAAAGCAAGAAAGGCCCAGACCCAGATCCTCGGTTATCAACCTGTACCCCCATCCTCCTCCTCCTCGAGCTCCTCCAAGACTCCAAAGTATATTCTTGCGCAATTATCAGGCGGACGGGGGGTCAATGAGGGAATATCTATTGCGCTATCTCTCATCAATCTTGAACCTTATACTCATAGTTCATACTTGGAATCTTTAGGAGACTTCACCAACAAGCGGTCTGACATCTCCTGGGCATCTCCTGGACATCACCTTCGAGTCTCCGTCCCTCGCACATGCAATTTGTTAGTCCAGAAACATCCATACTGGGGATACGGACGGCGCGCCACCATAACCACACTTTTTACATGACACCAAAACGCACGACCATAAGGTTACCCAAGCCACGCAAACTCGAAACTCGAAAGTCGAAACTCTCCTCTTTGTCAGTCGGGTCAATCGAGAATCGAGAAGCGAGAACAATAAGAAAGGATTGATTCATTGATTCAAGGTTTCATTATTCCTCTGTTCCCCAGAAGTTACTATTAGCAGTCAGAAGTTATTTCAGCCTCGACACTTTTATTAGATGGATGCCCAGGTGGATTGAATACTGCAGGTGGTACAGCCATTCTATGCTTGCACAGCCACCTTTGCCTCATACTTGCCTCATGGATACAGTCATACTAGGTACTCTGCACACCTCATATTATACATACCGAGTATTTCGTTCATATTGTATCATATCTACGAGTATCCGGGTATCATTGATCTACATAGGTAGAATCTATCTGACTATCTATCTGACTATCTCTCTGACGATTTATCTATCCATCATACTTGATCATCCACCATCCATGAATTGAAGATACAATACCTACCTACCAACACTACAAATCACACTATCTAATACCTACATTATCTACCTCCCTCGTATCTGATTTCTTCAACATCCAGACAACCCAGAACAAGACAAGGACTCGAAAGAATTAGAAATTCAGGAATAAGAAATCTATCAAAAACAAGAACTTGCTTACTTATTAGTTATTACTTGTTATTACTATTACTACTACTACTACTACTACTACTACTATTACTACTACTACTACTACTACTACTACTATTACTACTATTACTACTATTACTACTATTACTACTATTACTACTATTACTACTATTACTACTATTACTCCTATTACTACTTAATCACTACCTAGTACTTGACTACTTCTACCTTCTTCTTTCCACTATCAAAACCTTTGCTTATCCTCTCGCCTCTTTTTTTTTCTCCAACGAGGCTAATAAGATAGAGAGAGAAATCCAAAGCTAAAATCAAGTCAAATCAATCAATCAATCAATCTACTCTTAATCTTAAAACCTCCATCCACCATCCTTCTTTTCGTTCTTCTTCACCACACCACACACGACCCTCGATCAATAATCCCCCCCCCCACCATCCACCATCCACCATCCACCATCCACCCATCCACCACCTACCTCACCTTGTCTTGTACCCCGCCGACCGCATCCAACTCTTTTAAACAACAACATAAATTTTCCAATCATATCTACATTCCATTTTTCTAATCTCCATTCCCATCCAAAAACATTTCGGGCATGGATACAATGTTGGGTAACGGAGCGCCACAACCGCCGCAGCCGCAGCATATGCGAAATGGCAGCAGCTCCAACACTCAATATCCTCGTCATATGAGCACCGGTAGCTTAAATATTCCAAATGGTCAATCGGGTCCGATCAATGGTGGTTCTGCTAGAGCAGATGGTGTTGCAAGAAGTCCTCCTACTAGACAAAGTAAGAATTGAAAGCTTCCGGGGACTTGTTGCTGATGACGTTGCTAATGCGGCTTTGCATAGATACCGGTCATGTTCCGTGTAAATTCTTTAGACAAGTGAGTAAAGTTCATGCTTCTAATCTACGAGAAGTGATCGAGTTGCTGACGGTTGAGAATTGTTAGGGTACTTGTCAAGGTATGTCATGTATTCTGAAGCATCACCACCGGAGCCTTCGACTAATAAGTAATCTATAGCTGGTCAAGCTTGTCCTTTCAGTCACGATCTAGCTAGCACAACCGATAATGTCTGCAAATACTTCTCAAAGGTATTACACTCTATTCACAAAGTCAAATCAGGATTCTAATGTTCTGCGAAGGGTAACTGCAAGTTCGGACCTAAATGCGCAAATATACACGTTCTCCCCGATGGAAGACGAATCAATTATAATAAGAATATGCCACCGATGGCTCCGGGACTAAACATTGGAGGACGAATAAACCCAGATCCATATCATGGACAAGGCTCGGCTTTAACCACTTCCTTTGCTCGAGCTCAAGGTGTACCACCTTCACCATATGGTCAACCTTACTCACCTTTTGCCATACAAGAGGATGGATTTGTTCCCATGATGGGCAGGCAGCAAGGTATTGATATCGGTATCCCTACGATCGAAGCGAGTTATGCGTCGCATCCCGGATCAAATTATGGATCGCCTAGAGATGATATAATGGATCGATTTGGTGGGGGACTTTCGCCAGTTGCAGCAAAAGGTTTGAGTGTGTTGGATGCTCCTTTGCCAGCTTCCTTCGATAGTAATGGCGTTTCGTGGATTGCAAGACATGGAAAGATTGCATCCTCAGTTCCTACGACCTTTGGTATCGATTCTCCTCCAGCATCATCAGTCGGTGGGGGAAAGCCATCGGATGCCTTGAGAAACCTGCATAGCTCTGCATTCGGAGATGATACCAGAGATCGATTCCATGGCATTGCATCATCTCCACCATCCGAAGAATACTTTGGCAAGCGCACTATGCATTCTCAACGATCGACCAAACCAAAGATGATATCAGCCAGTCTTCCCAAGGGACGCGAGGAGCAAGATTGGGGTGAGGCTTTTAACTTTGAAGAAGATTTACTGCCAGAATCTCTTAATGATCTCATGACACCCGCAGAGAAAGCTAGAAGAAATTCTCGGGCTGCGTATGACGAATCCAAGCCATCTCGAGGATTCTACGACGAGATCAGATCTACATCTTACACCCCAAGCAATGACACCCCGACAAAATTCGGCTCTCCATCAAACGGAAGTCCTTCAAGGTGGAATGCTTACTTTCAATCAAAACCCAAGGAAGAAGAAATTTCTCGAGCGTCAGTGTTTGGACATGTTGGCTCTCCTCTTCGCAACTCCCTTCTTCATGAAGGAGCCAGTCCTGGCTCTAGAGCAATTGCTCGACCTAATACATCTGGTGATGCATCTTCATTCATTGCGTCTCCTCCTCGTCATACCCCTCTGTCTATGATATCTCAGCAACTCCAACGAACTCGTCTTTCCGGAACTGAACCTATTGGTAGCGGATCCAGCCTTCTTTCATCGTCATCGGCGCGTACTACAACTACTCCTACAAGTTCAAGTCGATCACCTTTTGCAGCTGATAGACAAACTAGCTCAAGTAGTATTGGTGGCAGTGGCAGATTCACAACACCTATTGATGAGGAACAGGGTGATTTTGTCTTCAACATGGAAGGTATGGATGATGATGAAAGAAGTCAAAAGAAAAGCAGTCCTTGGAACATCGCAGGAAGTGACAAGAGCCCAAGTCTAGCCGCTATTGGTGGTGGTCGAACCATTCCAACAAAAAAGCCCAACGGCAGTGGTATCGATGGAATGTTTGGTGAACAATGATTTTGACTGTCAATTTTGGGGTTCAATTCGCAGTGTCGATTAACTAACTAACTATTGGATCTTTCGAACTTCATCATACATAAATCTAATTGCGATCTTCACTTCTCTTGTACCCTTGGTTATTCGGTTCACATCTACACATCAGCGCTCAACATTCGACTTATTTGCACACACATCTCCGAACATATCACGATTGTATCATAGAGAGTTTGACCATGGGGTTTCTTATAATACAACTGGAGTTGATCGCAAAGTTCATTCGCTCTCTCTGCGATTTTGCATAATAGGGTAACGACGGAAATTTGGGAAATATGGGAGTTTGTTTTGTCTTTTTCTTCATCTGGGAAGCGGGGAGTTCTTTTATGAGGTAATATGATCAGAGCAAAAGGCAAAAGATCATTGCAAATACTGCATACATACTAGAATGGTTTTGAATGATTGGAAGAAAGAATGGCAATGAGAGTTTGTAGATTATGATATGATGAGTATTCTTATTGTGAGTGATTGTGAGTGAGTGATTCATTGATTCTGATTGGCTTGTATTTACGAGTAAACAAAATAAACCAGATATGCAACAGCAACAGAAGAGAATACGTAGAGGGTGGATAATATAATAAGGTATCCAATAATTGTATGAGCTGAACTTACACATAACCCAAAAATGGAAACCAATCAGGTGGTGATTTCAGAATGAGCTTTGACCAGCCTCAGGTTATGACACATGACTAAGCGTCTTAAGGTTGCTTCCATCAACGCGGCTCCATAGCTACCTTGCCATGTCCAAAAGCTTCGAATTACAATTATACCAACTTCTTCGCCCTATCACTCAAACAACCCATTTCCTCTCCAAATCTTACGACGGAATAAACAAACTCACCACTTTAACAATCAAGATGTCAGAACGCGACCTTCAAACAATTATTCAAAAACTCAAATCCCCATCAACATCCTACCAAGAGAGCTCGTCACTCCTCTCCAAAGCCAAACTAACACTTCTCAAATTAAATGCCTTGACTCCACAAGCAACAACTTCACCTTCGATATTATCTCTCGCTCGCGAAGTCTTTGAAACGGGAGCTCTGGTTTCCATTCGGGCCAAGGATCCAGCCGGTTTCACACGTTACGTTCATCAATTAACTCCATACTACGAGCTTCCCGACGACAAATTTAGCGCCAAGAGCTCGGGAGAGAAGAATAAGATTACAGGATTATATCTTTTGTTGTTGTTGACACAGGGAGATTATGCGGGCTTTCACACGGAATTGGAGGGCTTGGAATTGAGGGAGGATGGTGGAAAGAGGGTCGAGGAAGATAAATACTTGGGATATCCGATCAAGTTGGAGAGATGGTTGATGGAGGGTAGTTATGATTTGGTTTGGAAGGCAATGGAGGGTGGTAAGGTGCCGAGTGAGGAGTATGGAGTTTTCAGTGAGGTAAGTTGGTTTTGTTGTTGTTCAATCAGCCGCAAGGTTGGATGTGCTGTTGCTGTGGATTTTAAGAAGCTTACTAACTAACGCTTTACGAATAGATCTTGATTAACCAAATTCGATCTGAAATTGCTTCGTCTTCCGAAACAGCATACCCATCCCTACCTATTTCATCCACAAAGAACCTCCTCTTCTTACCATCGGAAGGAGCAGTAGTACAATTTGCGCAACACAGAGGATGGTTGATTGAAGATGGACGGATATACTTCCCTAACCAAAAGTTGAAGAATGGTGTGAATGTGGAAGCTGGAGAGGTCGCCGAGGAGAAGGAAGTTAGTATGACAGCTATTGAGAATACCCTTGGTTATGCTAGAGAGTTGGAGACGATTGTATAAGCTGGATATTGTGTCTGGCTGTGCATGATACTTGAATGATGGGAGGAATGGAGGGGTGGAAGGGTAGAAAATGATATGCATAGATGAGAGAGCATAAGGAATCATGAGTGTAACTTTAGATAGCGGGCATGGCATAATATCCATATGACATTTCGATGACTTTATTCATGCTTGCACACTCTACCTCTAGGACTGATTGTATCAAAGGTTGTCAAAAAGTGGCTTTTGAGAGATTCAAGAAGTGATTTAATACAACCATACTTCAGCGTCAATAGCTTCTCTATACAAACGAGATAATAAACTCTTACCTTCCAACTACTTGCATGGGCATATACAATTTATAATTTCATTGGACCTGTCAATCGATCTCCCAACAGTGATTACATGGAATTAGATGCTTGCTTACTAGACATATCCACTTGTCAATTCATTGCACTTTGCGCCAAAAGACGTGACTTCGCGAATCGAAATTTGGACAAAGCGCGTCTCCCTTGAAAATACCGGGGTAACCTTCGGAAACAGCAATATCATCGTGCCACGAGCCACGAGCTAAGAGATTAATAGAAAAGAAACTAGGTATCTAGGACTCACAACTTTCTTGCTCATTAGTCTTGAGGTCTTGCTCGAGTTTTTCCGAGATTGATGACCAGACTCTCAATCGATCAATTTCTCAAATCATCTTCAAAAATCACCTCCGGCAAACAATGGATCCCCCTACCAACACCACCTCGGATCTGGATACGGAGATTGAAATCCATAACAGCAAAAGAGATTTTCATCACCCGTACACGCCCTATCCGATCCAGGAAACTTTTATGCAAACGGTGTGGGAGGTATTGGAAGAGGGGAAGATTGGGATTTTGGAGAGTCCGACGGGGACGGGGAAGAGCTTGAGTTTGATTTGTGGGGGGGTGACGTGGTTGAGGGGGTGGAAGGGGAGGATTTTCGAGGGGGTGGTTGAGGGGGGTGGGGACGGCTTAGCAAGCTCGACAGAACCGGAGTGGGTGATTAAGGCGGCGAGGGAGAGGAGGAAAAGGGAGTTGGTTTCGAGGAGGGAGGAGATGGAGAGGAGGTTGGAGAGGATTAGAGAGAAAGAGAGGAAGGAGAGGGATAGGATGGCTGGGAAAGGTGATGGGAGGAGTGGGAAGAGAAGGAAGATTGGGGAAGATGAAGATGGGGGTATGAAGGGAGAAAGTGCTGGTGGGAATGAAGACGAGTTTCTATTAGAGGATTGGGATAGTGATGGGGAGGCTGGTGGTAGTGGGAAGAGAGGAACGGGAGATGAGACTATTTTCTCGAAAGAAACGTTGGAGTTGAAGAAGAGCGTTGGGCTGTGGAGTAAAGGAGTAGAAGATGAAGATGAGGAACCGGAGGATGAGATAAAGGTTATATGAACTTTGATAATTTCATGTTCATTACTAACAGGTAATAGATATTCTACTGTTCGAGAACTCATTCTCAACTAACTCAATTTATCAACGAACTCCGACGAGTAGAATTCCCACCATCTATACATCCATCAGACACACCCTCGAAATCATCAGATGGAAAGAAAGAACCCCTCCACGAACACCTCAAGCATCTAACCCTCGGTTCCCGCAAAAATCTCTGCATAAACCCCAAAGTAAATAAACTCAACTCCGTAACCGCAATCAACGAACGTTGCGCTGAACTCCAACAATCTTCAACCCCCAAAGAACACAAATGTCCTCATCTACCCAACAAAGATAACAAACCCCTCGTCAACACCTTTCGCGATCACACACTCGCTACGATCCGTGATATCGAAGATATGGGTTCTCTGGGGAAAGAAATCTCGATCTGTCCATACTATGCTTCGAGAGCTGCCATCAAACCCGCGGAAATAGTCACATTGCCTTACCCGTTACTTTTGCAGAAGAGCGCGAGGGAAGCGCTGGGGATTAGTTTGAAGGGACATGTGGTTATTATTGACGAGGCGCATAATTTGATGGATGCGATTGCGGGGATCTATGGGACGGAGATGGAGTTGGGGGAGTTGAGGTTGGCGAAGGAAATGTTGGGGAATTATTTTAGGAAGTTTGCGAAGAGGTTGGGGGGGAAGAATAGGATTTATGTGGCGCAGACGATTAGGGTGGTGGATAGTTTGGTGGGTTATTTGGTGAGGATGTGGGAGGGATCGGTAGGTTTTGTTCTTTGTTTCCCATTCTCCTATTTTTGGAGGGTTTTTTTGAGTTTGAGGGCTGTGAAGAAGGAGAATGAGATGAATGAACAGGTGCAAGATGGCTAACAAATAAATCAGGCAATAGATGGAGTAGTCTCTCAAAAAGATCTCCTATCCGGAAAAGGAGCCGATCAAATCGATCTCTTCAAACTAATCCGCTATCTCCAAGAAAGTAAACTAGCACGCAAAGTCGAATCCTACACCGACCACATCCGAACATTACAACTCCAACCACAAACCTCCATCTCCACATCCAAACCCAAAGATCCCCCCAAATCAACCCCTATTCTACATACCCTAACATCTCTCCTCCTCGCCCTCACCCACCCCACATCCGAAGGACAACTCTTTTTCCTCAAACACGATACCGACATCACTCTCAAATTCCAACTCCTCAACCCGGCCATCCACTTCGACTCTATCGTATCCTCCGCCCGCGCCGTCATCCTCGCAGGTGGAACCATGTCCCCCTTCTCAGATTACACCTCTATCCTCTTTCCCTCCATCCCCGCCCACAAAATCACCACTCTCTCCTGCGGCCACGTCATCCCATCCAGCAACCTCTTCGCGAGTGTCGTCTCCAAAGGCCCCACGGGATACCCCTTCAAGTGGACGTATGAAAACCGCGCGAATGCAGAGATGATGGATGAGTTGGGGAGAGTCTTGGTGAATGTCTGTACGGTTGTTCCTGGGGGCGTGGTGGCTTTCTTCCCCAGTTATAGGGTTTTGGATACGATTCTGGCGAGGTTTGCAGTTGTGAGTCATAGTAATAGTAGTAATGGTATTCATAGTAGTAAACCCAAATCCATCCTCCAGAGATTAGAAGAAAAGAAAACGGTAGTGCGGGAAGCGAAAGAGGAAAGTGTGGAAGAGATACTGAGGCGATATGGAAAAGCGATCGAAGAGGGAAAGGGAGGGTTGCTTTTCAGTGTTGTGGGGGGAAAATTAAGCGAGGGGATTAATTTCTCGGATGAGTTGGGGAGAGCGGTGGTGATTGTCGGATTGCCGTTTCCGAATGCGAGGACGGCGGAGTGGAGGAGACGGTTGAGGTTTGTGGAGGAGAGTGCTGTTAAGCGGTTGTCGGGCGATTATTCGATTTCCTCTTCTCTGACACGGTTGGGAGATGGGGAGAATGGAAATAAAAATGGGGAGACGGGAAATAGGGAAGGCAATGCGGAAATGGAAATTCAAATCCCGAAAGAGGTCAGAGAAGAAATCGCCCACAAAGCAAAAGAAGAAGCGAAGGATTTCTTTGAGAATGTATGCATGCGAGCGGTGAATCAGAGTGTGGGTAGGGCGATAAGACATCAAGGAGATTGGGCGGGGATTTTGATGGTGGATGAGAGGTTTAGGGGGGAGAGGGTGAGGGGGAAGTTGGCGGGGTGGATTAGAGAGGGGGTTAGGGGGGTGGGGGAGGAGGAGCAGGGATTTGGGGGGGTGCTGGGGGGGTTGGGGGGATTTGTTAGGGGGAGGAGGGGTGGGTAGGAGGGGGAGGGGAGGGGAAGGGTAGGGAAGGGGGGCGGGAAGGAGGGGATAGAGTAGATTAGATTGGTTTTTTATCGAATGGGAGATAGATGATAATGAAGATTTTTTAAATTATATACTCTGTCTCTTACATATATATACACATATATACATAGAAATCAATACAATCATATATAAAAGCAATACACTATAGATACTATCCAAGTACAACAAATCAAATCAAACCCCAAAAGAAAATTAAATAAAAATATATACGATAGAACAAATAGTATTATATAATATTACGAAGAACACCTAATCATCTCCTAGAGTATTAGAAATAGGCTCCGTGTCACGGGACCACTTCTGGGAGTATTCAGAAGCTTTACCGCTGAGCTAAACGCCCAAAAGACTAGGAGGTAGAACCGGAAGTTCTACCTTACTCTCACATATATAGCAGGACAGGACAGGACAGGACAGGACAGAAAGGGCTTAGTGTCACCCCGTGACACCACCCCCCTCCTTAAGGTATGGTCTCCATACCATTACCTAACTAGGAGGTTTCAGGATTCTGGATTCTAATGCCTCAGGCATTCAGACAGGCAGACAGGATCTATATATGCTAGCCCCCAGACCAATGAAGGCCTGTAAGCTATAAGTGGGCCCCCGCACAGCTCCACTTATAACCTAGGGAGGTTCTACCTAATGTCACGGGACCACTTCTGGGAGTATTCAGAAGCTTTACCGCTGAGCTAAACGCCCAAAAGACTAGGAGGTAGAACCGGAAGTTCTACCTTACTCTCACATATATAGCAGGACAGGACAGGACAGGACAGGACAGAAAGGGCTTAGTGTCACCCCGTGACACTCCGTCGCTTAATAGGGATCTTATTAATCAATTAAATTATTAGGATTTCTTGAATTTGATTTAATATTTATACTTATTCTTTAATATAAAATTCAATCAATATTATTTATACATCAAAATTTCGAATATCATTATATATACTAATTTTTAATCTTTATTTTTTTTTCAAGTTATAAAAAATTGAAAATTAAAATCTAATTCTATATTATAAATAAAATAACTAAAAAAACTATTAAAATATTTATTTTATTCAATAAGGCTTTATTATTCAAAATATATTATATAAATCATTTTCGGAGCTTATCTCTAGTACTCTAGGTGATACTAGTTATAAGATTACAAAATTCAAGATTTACTTAACTAATCTAAGATTCGATTTAAGGAATCGGATTAATATGAATCGTTTATGATTTCTTTAGTGATTTTAAATAAAATTTATATGCGAGTATCTAGGTATGTAAGATTACTTAAAGCGAGGTGAATTTTGTGGTTGGAAGTAGGGGGAGGTAGGCTCGAGGTAGGGTCGTTGACTTGATGCTCGTTAAGGCTACCAGCCTCGGTACATGTAAGCGTGAAGCTCGGAGATGATCGGCCGCCAGCGATTAACGCCGCGACTAACACAAATAACAATCATCTGGAGATGATGAGCTTTTGCGACAGTGTACCAAGGCCGATAACGCGCATTTGGCATAAACTCCAAAAATAGATTTCTGTCTAAGCTAAAACCTAATTTAGAATTTAGTAGTATACATTTAAGAATAAGGATTCTTTAATTCAATACACAACCTTAAAGAAATTAATAAAATAAAATGAAAAGAGATATACTTATTAATTAAAGTTCAAGAAATCAATTGATATAATTATTTTAGAATTATTTCAAAAATTGAAATTTATATTCAATATAGAAAAATTCCTAATAAATTTAAAAAAGATTAAATTTCGATATTCAGTCTTTTATTCTTTAAATATTATCAAATTGAATATAAATTTCAATTTCTGAGATAATTCTAAAATAGTTATATCAATCGATTCTTTAAATTATAATTAATAAGTGTATCTCTTTTCTTTTTATTTTATTAATTCCTTTAAGATTATATACTGAATTGAATTCTTTTTTAAATATTATAAGAAATATCTAAAGCTATATTAGTTATACAATTTAAACAAAATAAATTTAGATTCGAATTTCAGATAAGAATTCTTACTAAGCTTATTTTGCTTATTCTAAAGCAATCTATATATTATAAGAATGTCAAGGTACGGGTAAAGACTTATATTGTACCATAAGGGTGGAAGAGCTATGGAAGAGTGAAGCCCTACTTGTAGGAAGTAGGGCGCGCTAGTATGCTGTGCCTGAGGCACGAAGGCAACTACAGATCATGTAGTTGGCGCCGTGACAGTACCCCCCGCTCAAGGCGATCGGTCCACGATCGCAATACCAATTGACCTTTTAGAAAACAAAATAACACTAAAATACTCTAATTTCTACTATTGGATTAAAATGAACTTTCTTGGGAGTAGTAATCAATTGCCGGAGCTTTTTAGGTCTGCCTCGGCCTCGATTCGGGGGTGCGCTTGGTGTAAGTACTAGCGGGGGATCAGGAGTAGTAGATCTTTTGAAGCCTACCCAAGCGGGCGGTTCTGGCTTATCTGGATTTGCTAAATGGAAAGCGATGATCGTGTCTTCTTGGCCGCGAAGGTCTTCGGCGGGTTGCCAAGATGCTGGGTGATGTTTCCATTTGACTTGGTAGTGAAATCCGTCCTCGTTATGGCAGTCAAGTAGTTTATCGAATTCCCACCGCTCGGTTTCCTCGTTCGTTTCGTCATCTCTTTCTAGGATACGGCCTTGGTTTCGACGGGATTCGGCTTCGTTGATCGCTTCTTGACCGGCTAGTCCAGGTGAGCGGTGGAGTGGTCGGAGTAATGAGTTGTGGAATACTGGAAAGATCTTAAAACTAGTGGGGAGCTGGAGTAGACAGGCTCGTTTATAAACTTTTAGAATCTTATAGGGGCCATCCCATTTGTCATCACCTTTCTTCATCGGGCGATTGGTTTTCATATTCTTAGTACTAACCCATACTTTGTTACCTTCTTTGTATAGAGGGGCGTCGGTGCGAGTCTTGTTAGCGTAATCTTCATATCTCTGAATGGATTGAGCGGCTAGGGCTTTCAATTTTGTTAGGATGATATCAAATCGGTCCGCAATCTCGTTGGCCTTTAGGAACTCGCGTTTGCGTTGATATGATAGGTTTGGGGGAACAGGTGAAGAGGGCTCAACGCCGAGGCGTGGGTGAAAACCGTAGTTAGCGAAGAATGGGGATACGCCGGTAGTCTCTGAGGTGGTATTATTAAGCGCAAACTCCGCGAGTGGGAGCCAATCGTACCAGTCATCTTGGTGGAAGTTCATAAAAGCCCGAAGATATTGTTCTACCATGGCATTGATCCTCTCTGTTTGTCCGTCGGACTCGGGGTGGAACGAGGAGGATCGTTTCAAAGTGATCGATAGACGCTCGGATAAGTGCTTCCAGAATTCTGATATAAATTGTGAACCTCTATCGGATACTATATTGTCAGGTGCACCGTGTAGGCAGTAGACTTTTTCGACGAACCGATCGGCGAGCTCCTCTGCGGACAGTCCTATAACCGGGATGAAATGACGCATTTTCGTTAGGCGGCAGACAACTGTGACGATATGTTGATGCTTTTTGCCATAGCGTTCGCTGATTGGTAGCGGTGTAATGTAGTCAATGGAGATATCGGACCAGGGGCGGAATGGTACTGGCAGGGGTTCTAGGAATCCGGGTGCGGCAAGACGGGAGGCTTTGGTTCGGAAGCAGAGTTGACAGGCTTGTACGTAAGTTTCGATTTCCCTCGACATATTGGGCCACCAGTATGTGCGGGAGACGAGATCAATAGTTTTAACTCGACCGGGATGTCCTGCCGGACCAGTGGAGTGCGTTCGGTATATGATCTGGGTGCGAAGCTCAGCGGAGGGGGGAACAAAGAGGCGGTCGCGATAGAAAATTTTATTATTGATTAATCTACAGTCTCGAAGAGCGATTCGGAGGTCTTTTCGGATCGATAGCGGCCAATGGCGAGCAGTTGGGTTCTGAAGTGTTTTACGCATGGTAGTGACCAATTCGGATGATTCGTATGCTTTATCGATAAGATCGTCGATCGGCTTCTCAGTATCGGGGATGATCATTCCCATAGGCGCCGCGGTGAGGTCGATGTCGTTATTTGTTTGTCGGATGAGGTTCTTGAATGCAGCGGTGTCGAATACTCTTTTCGGGAGGACTGTTTGTAAGCGATTCTTGATTCGGTCGTCATTAGGGTCGGCGTGTACAGGGCGATCTTCTGCTTTCCTACTCAGTGCATCGGGGCGAACTGCTTTAAGACCCGGTCTGTATATGATACGAAAGTTGAAACCAGCCAGGAATTCAGCCCATCTAGCTTGTCTTTGATTCAACATCTTTGTCGATGTGAAGTACTCTAGATTCTTATGATCAGTAATGATCTCGAACGGCTCTTGAGTTCCATATAGTTCGGGTCTCCATTCTTCTAAGGACTTGATGATAGCTAGTAGTTCCTTATCATAGATCTCGTAGTTGCATTCGGCAGCGCTGTGTTTTGAGGAGAAGTATGCAACCGGGCGTAGTCGGCCCTCATCGTCATACTGAGAGAGTACTCCGCCCGCAGCCCAGTCGGAAGCATCTGTCTCGACAACTGTGCGGCGGTGGTGATCAAACATTGCAAGGACTGGAGCGGAGGCAAAGGCATGCTTCAGGTTTTCAAAGGCATTCTCTTGATCAGCAGTCCAATTCCATATATTCTCTTTTTTCAGCAGGCGGTTTAAAGGTTCCGTGATTTTAGAAAAGTTGCGAATGAAGCGTCGGTAGAAGTTGGCGAACCCTAGAAAGCGTTGGAGGTCTTTTAGCTTAGTTAACGACTTCCATTCGAGGATAGTCTTAACCTTGTCGGGGTCCATCTCGATACCACCAGGAGTAATGATCAGGCCGAGGTACTTCGTTCTCCTCGTTTCGAACTCGCATTTGTCAATGTCAATTTGTAATCCAGCGTCAATGAGTCTCTGCACGACTTCGCGAACTTGCTTTCGATGATCTGTAACATTCTCAGAGTAGATCAAGATATCGTCTAGGTACGCTGTACAATTCTTATCCAGGAGATCAAAAAGAACATGATTGATATAGTTCTGAAACGAGGCAGGAGCATTGCAAAGGCCGAAAGGCATCACCAGGGATTCGAATAAGCCGAAACGAGTTGTAAAAGCGGTCTTCCATTCGTGACCTTCCGCGATCCGTAGTTTATTGAACGCGGCGATGATATCCAATTTGGTATAAACTTTAGCATAGCATAAGGCATCGAGGGTTTCTTTGATCAATGGCAGCGGATAACGGTTCTTAATAGTAACATTGTTCAGTCCACGGTAGTCCTGGCAAATTCGAACGCCCCCCCCGGGCTTTGCAGCTAGGAGGAGTGGGGCGGCCGATCGGGAGCGGGATTCGCGGATGAATCCTTTATTTAGGTTATCATCGAGCCATTTGCGAACGACTTGGAGCTCGGCTGGGGACATTGGGCGACCTTTGTTGTACGGGGGCTCTTTGCCTGGCATGATCTCGATCTTGTGATCCCAAGAGCGTCGTGGCGGGAGCTCGTTGGCGAGAGAGGGTAAGAACCCAGCGAACAGATCGCGAAGCCAGGGTGGTAGCTTGCTCTGAATCTCTGTTGTAGATGGTACGGGTCGGTCGGTCTTTTCCATGAACTTCTTGATATCGCTTTCCATGATACTGCGACGTAGTTGAATAGGATCGTTTGTTATTATACGGTGTAACTCGCAAGCTCTATCTAATTCATCCCAGATTACTTTTGTGATATAAGCTTCCTGATCTTTACAGAATTGAACAAAGCTATTAGCTGTGAGGAACTTTATATCGTTCATTTTCTGTCGGATATTTCGTAAGGCATCAGTCGGTTCCTCAGAGGGCTTCTGTAGCGATAGGGGGTTCAATGGGGGTAAAACGTTTTGGTTTCGTGGCGGTCTTTTGTGTATCCTAAAGCCTGCAATGATCCGCGCTGGGGCCGGTTTCAGGATCAGCCGGTTTGGTATCATCTTGGCGCGGGTCTCTGTTTTTCCGTTGATTCGGTAAGTGTAGCGACGGTTTGAGTCGGGTGGCATTGGATCAGCAGGATCTATGTTGTAGAGGTTTCTATCAGTATTCTTCTCCACAGCTGGAGTCGGAGGATCGTATTCCAAAAGTATCGACTGGTCTTGGGGTGAGAAGGAGGGAGTCTGGAGACTTTCGTCGATGACTTCTTCGGCAAAGGCACGATATGGGGTTGAGGTAGATTTCCTCGAAGTAGACTTCAAAATAGACTTCCTAACGGGTGTACGTGGTATTGGATTGAGCGCTGTGTCTGCTGGGGTCGGCACATCGTTACGATCGGGGACGACAGTTGCAGCAGAGTTAACTGGGCAGCAATATCTGGAGCAGTACGTGGACGTGAACTTAAGAGTCATTGTTGCCCAATTAATGGTAGGGTTATGGCGCTGAAGCCATGGAAGACCGAGGATCATAGGGTCCGCATCGGAAAGATTGGTAATATAGAATAAGCCAATTTCTTTATGATTGTTAATCCGTAGATCTAACAGTGCATACTGAGATAGGATATCAGAAGTCCTTCCGTCTGCAAGTAACAGGTTGCGGGTAGTAGGGAGGGGACGTGTAGGGATACCAAGCTTGGATATGAGGGTTCTATCTATAAACCCATATCCCGCGGCTCCACTATCTACTAAGCCAATGAGTGGGATGATCACGTTAGGCGCAAGGAAAATTTCCGTTGAGATTTTAAGAGATTTGCTATTCATTGTTCTAAGATACAAAGGATCCCTAGACATAACCGATCTCTTAATCCACAAAGGCAAACTTTCCACAACGAACCTCGATTCGCGACTATGAATCGAGGTTAGTCTTTTAACATGCTTGGCTGGGGAATTGAATTTCCGCTATCATCCGAATGTACGGAGCCTTCAACGAATCCGCCCAGATCTCTGCTGCCAGTGGGGACTGGAGAGGCGTATCGAAATGGTGCCGCGGCAGTCGGGAAACGATTAGCAGGCGGGAATGTATTCTGGTAAGTAGGGCTATAAGCGTTGCGATAGGGTCCGGGGTTGTGATGGTGATCGGTAACGGGAAAACGGTGGACATTCGGAGCGTGTTGGTTCGTAGCAGGGGGACGATCGGGGTATTGTATGGTTCCTGAGTTGGTATTATATTTTGCATCGTTGCGTCGCTTTTCTTCGCAGTTGAATTTGATATGACCGGGCTTTTTGCAATAAAGACAGAGGCCAAGATCTAGACATTGTTCTCTATTGTAACGTAATAAGGGTCGCTGGCCTTGGCGAGCAGCATCCAGTTGCATAGGATCTCCAGAGGGATCAGGCGTAGGTATTACAGCAGCGATAGCAGGCTTCTTTTCATTGGGTTTTTTCTGATCGCTGAAGTTGGTGCCTTGGTTCTTGCGTTGATTGTCAAGATGAATCTTCTCCTCTAAGTCATCGTAGATGCCTTGCCACCAGACTACCCACGCGTCGATGTCGGCGGCAGAAGGTTTATTGGGGCGGTTAACTGAAGAATCGATTAGTTCTTGTGAGACTTTGAGTTTAAGATCAGCGACTTGTTGTTCGGCAGTCTTCTTGCATTTGATAGCGAGCTGCTTGAATTCGGTAATAAAGTTACCAAATGGGGTCTTCTTCATTTTACATTTATCGTAATCCATGGAAGCTTTGCGTGAGAGATCTAGAGTCTGGTATTGCTTGTTTAATTCACGCCAGATGCCTGCTACAGTGCGCCATCCAGAGGGCCAAAGGTCGGAATCATGCGCGTTGTCTGTGATTGTATCAAAGTGTATCTGATTGTTCGTATAAGCAGGGCCAGAAAGTAGGCTAGCAAGAAATGTGATTTTCTGAAACTCTGATTCATTTTCGTAATCCGCGGTCAAGCAGCGATTGACTGCGCTACGAAAAGTCGTGTACTGATCTTGGCGCTTTGCGATATCTTGCTCATCACCACTGAACTTTTCGGGGGCGGCGAGATACTTGCGACGAGGTGAAGCTTGCGAATTATTGCGAACAGCAATCTTCAATGTCTCAATTGTGTCTTTCAATTCGACAATCTCTGATTGAGCATCGGTGGCTTGGGCCTGAGCAGCGGCAGCTTGGGCTTGTAATGAGCCTGCGATCGATTCGATCGATTCAAACACGGCTTGAGCGGCAGCGAAGTGTGCAGCGTTTGGATCATTGAATAGGTCTGTAAAGGGAGAGATATCGGCTTCGGCGGAGTTGAGAACGTGGTTCAAGAAAAGGAACTGCGGAGGTAAGCCAGATGCAGGCGCTTCTGGTGCAGGTGCTTGTTCACCCATCTTCGGCACTTTTTGAGGCTCAAAACATCGGCGGCAGGGTGTACAATGGATCAACGGTGGGTGCGATCGGCGCGATCGGGACAAGACGTCGGTAGGGCTTTGGAAATAAAATAAGAAATAAAGCTGTGATAGCTTATTTGAAGATGGTACAAACTGTCAAGGTACGGGTAAAGACTTATATTGTACCATAAGGGTGGAAGAGCTATGGAAGAGTGAAGCCCTACTTGTAGGAAGTAGGGCGCGCTAGTATGCTGTGCCTGAGGCACGAAGGCAACTACAGATCATGTAGTTGGCGCCGTGACAAAGAATTCTTATTAAGATTATCTCGCTTATTCTAAAATAATCTATATACTATAAGAAAAACTATTTGAAAATAGATTTTAAATATTAATACACTTCTTATAGAAAATTTTGAAATAAATTCTAAAAACAAATAAATAAAGCTAACTGTGACGAACCCAACGAGCGTTTAAAAATCAACCTTAAAATTAAAAGCTATAGAGTTAAAGAGAATATACTACGAAATTATATATACAATCAGCTCGAAGCTTAATACCATACTAACTCAATCAAATACAATCACATATATAGCATAATACTATCCCCCTTTTTTGAAGAGTTTGTCTTAAACTTGTTTTAAATGAATAACTTAAATATAAAATATAATCAATAATCTTTTTTTTTATTATCAATATTACTATTTTCTTTATCATTTTTTAATAAAAATTCTTGATACATTAAGTATATCATAACCAATTAAAAAGTATTCCGGGAATTATCTATCTTTTTTAAGTGATTTTCAAAATATCGATTAAGTCGGGTACCCTACTTTCGGGCCACCCCTGTTTTGGGCCACCCTTTCACACCAAAAATCACTTTTTAGGCCTATTAATATCTCTATCAATATACAATATGATTTAATGAAAATTTGTATATATATAATTTAGATCGATTTAAGCCTATTCTGAAATTTTCAGATTTTTAGGATTTTTCTGTATCGAGATCTAGAACTTCAAAATATCAATTTTTTAATTTGTATAGGAATTACATACAAATTTAGAAATTTTATAAAATCTTTAATAACTTTTTAACAACAATTATTAAAAGAAAACCATATATATTTTTGAGATCTTTAAACTTGAATCTATATAGAGATTCAAAAAAAAATTCGAAAAAATTAGCAGATATAGAGATATAATATACGGTGAGTTTAGAGTAGTATAAATAATCCCTGTCATTTTGAGGGTACCCCTATAAATATTTATTTATAAGAGATTTTCTATTTTTTCCGAATCTCTTAGATAAAATATATTATAAATTTATAATAAAATTTTATAGTTTATTTTTAGCAATTTTTATCAAAAAGTTATCAAAGATTTTATAAAAAATTTAAATTTGTATGTGATTCCCATACAAATTTGAAAATCGATATTTTGAAGCTCTATATCTCAATACAGAAAAATCCTAAAAATCTGAAAATTTCAGATTAAGCTTCAATCGATCTAAATTATATATATACAAATTTTCATTAAATTCTATCTATAAATAAAAACGTTATAAATTCCATTTTTGGTGTATTTTGGGTATAAAAAGTGGCCCAAAAGGGGGGTGGCCCGAAAGTAGGGTACCCGACTTATTAATAATTTCTCCTAAATTCTTATTTTTATTATTATTATACTCGAAATTAATAGAGATAATTGTAACAATTAAAACAGGTTTTTTTTAGTTTTGAATATCTTAATATAAATTAAATAGATAGGATTGTATTTAATAAAAAGTATTTTTATATTGAATATATTTATTTTGCTTATATAAGAAAATTCTTTTAGTAAAAAAAAACTCAAATATATAAAAACAAGATAGAATCGGGGTAGAATTGGTTTGAGTATTAAAAGAATTAAAGATATTAATGATATTAAGGTTATTAATATTTATTGGATTATGATTGTGAGAGTAAAATGGATTTTACAATATATATAAAGCTTTAGATTTATTAGAGTAGGATAGTGTAGGAAATCTATTTACTGTATATAGCTAATTGTTATATAACCTGAACAAAATTGGAATAAGAATGGGGTAAAAAAAGCTATTGAAAAAAACGATTTTTAAGAGTTATATTAAATTCATTACGGAAAATCGAAATCTTATTCAAATCGGGCTAATTCTATCCTTTAGTTTTGTAAAGAGTTTTTTTAAATTTCGTAATATAGGTATATAGAAAATCAGTTTCTTATTTAAGGTTGAATAATCTATTTTTGATTTTTTGAATTTTATTCAAATTATTATAGATATATATGAATTAATTTAGAATTGTTGTATAATCTAATAGAATGTTTTGATTAAAAGAAAAAAGCTGAGGTAGGATTATAATTTGTATATGAGATTCGAGATTGAAATAGATGTAATAAAATTGAATTATAAAATTGCTGATTGTAATATTGTTTATTTATAGTTTTGCTTGGATTGAAGGTAACTATGTATCAAATTTCTGAAAACTATTATTAAACTTTTTGGAATCAGGGAGAAAGGATTTTGAATAAAAAGGTATATATAATATAGAAATACAATTGAGGATTAGGGAATGTAGGAAGGAGATTTCATTGTACTATCAGGTCACTTTGCTGTAAAGCTTTTCAATTATATATGAGATTGTATTGATTTTTATAGTTTAAGAATTTAAAGGTAAAAAAAAAAACAATACTTTTAAATATGTTGGATAGACTTAGAAAGGTAGGGTTAGAATGGTATGGTATTATGTTGTCTGCCCTCTTCGTACGATGAGGGCATAGCTACGCTATATACATGTTCTACCCCACATACGCACTTCGTGCGGCGGTGAGGGGTTAGCACATGATCTGATTCACGTGTTCCAACAAAATAATATCAAGAAAATTTGTATATAAATAAAAAAGCTGGAATAATATATTTAAATAAGAAGTAAGTGGAGTATGTGTAAAAACTTTATTTATGAGTGTATGCTAATATTATTTTATTTTTTATTTAAAAAAACTTTTAATAATGTAATAAATTTAATAAGTGTTTAAAAATCAATTTTAGAATTAAAAGCTATAAAATTAAAGAGAGTGTGCTACAAAATTATATATACAATCAGCTCGAAGCTTAGTGCTGTACTAGCCCGATCGGACGCGATCACGTGTATAGCGTGACACTAACCCTAAGGGCTATTTAATAATATAACTTATTTCACAAAAAGTTTTCAATAAAGTTGAATTCTATCTTTTTTTATAAGATTTCTATAAACACACTATACAGATTCTAAAATTTCTTTTTTCATTAGGTAGAAATCTATTTTTGGAGTTTATGCTAAATGCGCGTTATCGGCCTCGGTACAGTGGGAGAGTCACATTAGACCTATCGGTATGCTTGAAAACTTCAAGACGGTAATATCAGTATGGATAGCCAAATATTAAGTTTGACTAGCAAAACGAGTGATGGAAAGGTGCCGAGAAAACGCCTACGACTAAGTTGTGGGGAATGCAGGAAAAAGAAAGTGAGTGCAAACAGTACACTTTCATTCTCATTATGATGAATTATGTCCTAATTGGCTTTCGAGAAATAGCTTTCATGTGATCGTAGATTACCTTGTCAAAGATGTGTAAGGACCGGGCGATCGGGACAATGTTCATTCGAAACCGGACAGCCCTCTTTAACGATGCATAAGCAGCAGCAAGCTCAGACTGATAGCGAAGAAGTTCAAAAACTCCGGTCCGAGGTGACGCAATTGAGAGTGCTGCTGTCTAAGATTCATTCTCAAAATGAAGCCACTATTGTGGCAGAGCCTGTGACTGCTACTGGTGTCTCGGAAATTAGCGACGGGATGCTACCAGACAAGCGTTGCGAGGAGACTTATGGATCCATTATACCGACGGATAATGACCTTATTCATCCAAAGGCGAGAAATCCTTCTAGTTACTACACTCAACACCATCTATTTCGCTTCTTTGAAGAGGTGAGATTCTGTGTATTATAATAATTTCACAAAATTTGCTTATATCACAAAACAGATTCCTGAACTCTTTCCGTTCATGAAAGAAACGTATGAAGAATTGTTGGCACCTCATGGGGTTCGTATTAGAAAGGACAAAGCCACTCGGAATGATTTACAAGCTCATAGCCATTTTACGGCAGAGTGCCATTTGGAGGCCATTCTTCCACCAAAGGACGTAACAGATTTTTTAGTGAAGTCTTACCTCGAAAATTTCGAGCAACTGCATCGCATCGTTCATATTCCCACTTTTAACAAAGAATATGCCGAGTTTTGGGTATCTGGTTGTACTCGTCATTCTACCATGACGGCGCTAATCCTCTCTATGATATCAATCTCAATATGCATTCCTGCCAGCGACAGCAGTCTCACACCTTCCCATCACCAAATAGCTCCAGGGCAGTGGATCTCCGCGTGTGACAAATGGTTAAGAGAGCAAAGTTCAAATGGCCGTAAGCTTGTGCACTATCAAATCGGCTGTTTGTTGTATCTCGCAAGACGAATGCACATGATTAGGAAGAAAGAGTGGTTCAAGGAAACGAGTTCTTTGCTTCAAAATGCAATTATGGATGGGCTACACCGAGACCCGACTTCAAGTGGAGATACAATCTTTACGCGAGAGATGAAAAGACGGATGTGGGCTGTTATTCGCGAACTCGACTTGCAAAACTCGTTTGAGACTGGAATACCAACTCTCCTGAACACAATTGATGCTAAAATTGGTACCCTGGAGACATTGATGATGACGAGTTTGACGAGACCTCGAAAACACTTCCAATCTCAGAACCATTCCACAAACGTACCCGGACATCTTATCAATTTCATAGTTCTCATAGTTGGGAGTTGCGTTTAGACGTATCTCGCCGACTTTTTGCGACAGGATCACCAAAAGTATTGAGCTACGATGAAGTCTTGCAATTAACCCATCAATTGACCCAGGAAATTCACTCCCTCCCAGCTTGGGATGAAGTCAATTCAGGGGCAACAAGCCATGCCTGCTCTCCTATTCTCGCTCATGCATTCCTACATTTCCAGCTTAGTGAATGCATTGTAGCTATCCATCGACCCTATCTTAAGAGAGGAAATCGCAAGTTTTGGCTTTCTGAAAACATTTGTTACCAGATGTCGCGAGATATACTTTTACTCAATTTAAAACTGATAAGCACGGGAAATCAGAGTTTAACAATGCTCCGAGAAGATCTTTTGTTGGCTTCATTAACACTCACTCGTGTCACTTTGCTACAGCCCAAAGGTCAGCTTACTCGTATTTCTCATGTTGAGATTTAGCATCTTGAAAACAAAGTGCTGATGTTTCGTTTCAATACTCTCCCTTCATCGGAATTTGTACCATGCTAATGAGAGAATACAGGCTCAAGCAGTATTATCATGAGCGATTCCACTCATATCATTAATTTTCCCAAGCAATGCCTTCCCACTATGGGCAACAGATATCTTTATGGATTCCACAAAGAGCCTTGGTGTTTTCTGACTATGGCTACGGCTATTGCATTACTCAACATACATGCAGGAGAAGGTAGTCCAGAGACCTGCAAGCTCAATGTTTCACAGAGTTTATCAGATCTACATCACAAGCGTATCGAAAACCAACGTCATATATCCATTCCTATCCAGCAGGATTCCATTCCACGAATGTCCGCAGAGCACATCAATCCCGGTGGACAATCTGCTGCGCATAGAACCACAGAAGTTCCGGCTTTCTCGTGGTTGAACATTTCTGATGTTAGTATGATGTCTTAGTTTTCGTTGAACACTGATTGACTTAAAAGCAGTTTGAAAGTGATGTTTTCGATCTGGGAATGGACCTAGATAGCATGTGGCAGTTTTAGTAGTCGATTAGTTCGTGCATATCATACAACTAGCAGCCAATTGAGAACAAATCAGACTACAGAGAATATGCATAGAGCTCGGGATAGACCGAACTAAGTGTGTGTGTCTTCAACGCGAAGTTTTGTCGATGTTTTCGTGCTTCAAGATTTCTAGTCGGCATCTTCAACTTAACCCCGAGCACGCGAGATACCTCACAAATGGTTATCGTATCCAACATTTTCAGCTTAGCCAAACCACTGAGAATGTACGAAAAGTCAAGCGCTAATCCCAAAAAGATAAATTGTAGCTGCAATTGCCATAATTTGGAGATAGCACCGATTATCACCGAAGACAATGCCCCATATTCAAGAGTATAAGCTCGGATATGATCGGTCTTCCGAGCCTGTAATTGAACTTCCCATACTATGAGAACAACTTGTCACGGGAATAAAAGAGTATGGTACCATCAAAAAAAGATATTTTTACTATATATATGGCTATATCCTTCAATATGCCGGTAGCTTTTACAACTCAAATCCAAACATTCTTCACATTATCAACTACAAATCCAAACAACCCATCCACAATGTCTTCCTTGCCATCTCAACATCGCGCCCTCGTGCTCGAATCAGTAGGCTCAGACTTCCTCGTCAAATCTTTGCCAACTCCCCACCCGACGCCTGGAAGCGCCGTCCTTCAAATTCACTGTACGGGTGTTCTCTCGTACCATCGCGAAGTATACAATGGCGCACGCCCATATCCATTTCCTCTTCCTATCGCTGGGGGCTTCAGCGCTATCGCTCGCATCATCGCACTTGGGCCTGATGCCGTTTCTCTCAAGGAAGGTCAATTAGTTTATGTCGATTGTGTTGTGCGTGGACGTGATGATCCCAGTACTCTTTTTTTGAGTGCTATCCACAACGGATTTAGGGAGGGCAGTAGGAGTTTGATGAGAGATGTTTGGAGGAATGGTACATTTGCGGAATTCGCGAGGGTACCTTTAGAAAATTGCATTGCGCTTAGTGAGTCGAGACTCTGTGGAGAACTGGGATACTCGTTGCAGGACTTGACGTATCTGTGTTATCTTCTGGTTCCATATGGCGGATTGAGAGATATCAGATTGGAACCAGGGGAGACGATTGTGGTGTGTCCGGCAACAGGGGGATTTGGTGGTGCTGGGGTGCAAGTGGCGGTCGCGATGGGAGCGAGGCTTATTGCTATGGGGCGGAATGGAGAGGAATTGAAGAGGTTGAAGCAACATATCCAAAGAGGGACTCCAGGTGCAAGCATTGAAACTGTCAACATGACAGGTGATGTGGAGACGGATACGGCGGCTCTACAGAAACTTGGCACAATCGATGCTGTGTTAGATATTTCTCCACCTGCAGCAGCTCAATCGACACATTTGAAAAGCGCAATTAATTCACTTCGAAAAGGCGGGAGAGCTAGTCTTATGGGTTCTGGAGAGTACCACATTAACGACTGGAAAGTCATGGGGGATAACATCACGTTGAAGGGAAAACTGATGTATGAAAGAGATGACATGGTGCAGTTGGTGAAAATGTTGGAGAGTGGGTTACTTCCCAGAGGAAAGGAATTCGTAAATGTGAAATCGTTTAGCTTGGAGGGGTGGAAAGAAGCTTTTGATACGGCTGCAGAGTTTACTGGTGTTGGTAGACTTGTTTTGATGAAACCATAAGCTAGTTCAGCTATTCAGTTGCACAGATTGTAACTCGTCGAGGTTTTTTCTCTCTCGGTGAAGATGGGTATTCCGAAGTACGAAGCAAAACAGGTTAATAGCGAATCCCCCCTTTACTCGTTGTCATATCGTCATATTATCGCTAGTACTTATAGACCTCTTAGAGGTAGACTTTTATATTATAATATTAGTGGATTGAATATGAAATATGAGCTTAAAGTTAGAAAATGAAATTGAGACTATAGTAAATCAAAAAATCGATATTTTAAAGGCTTAGAGATCGATTCAGAAAAATCCTAAGAATCTGAAATTTTGAATGTAAAATTAAGAATAATCTGAATTATGTATATACCAATTTTCAATAAATTCTATTTATAAATAAGAAAGTTAAAAATATCAATTTTGGTGTGAAAAGGTGGCCCAAAAGGGGGGTGGCCAGAAAGTGGGGTACCCGACTTAAGACCCGGTTAAGCGACGGCGCCCATAAATGGCACCACCACACCTTAGGGGATACACTCCTCTTTGGGTTATCGGGTTGCTACTCCTGCTCATCCAGTCACTCGATGTTTCTTTCATCGTCAGTACGTTTAACGCTATACGTATTTGTTCTTGAAGTTCATGACTTGGTGTCTATTGGTACTAAGATAATCAAATGGTAGACTATCACATGACCATGTATCAACGTACGGGTTAAAGTCACGATAAAAGCAATTAGATATATCATCACCCGTACATGCCAAGGGTCGATTTTTTATCTTCTACTTGCGAGATACTACGCCACGCCAGTAGTACTGACAGGGCTATTCTCTAATAAGGTCGAGATCCGGAGGGGCAGTCGGTGATTCACTACCATGCTGGTTAAGGACGTATTATCTCGTTCAATTCCAGATTGATCGTGGTTCGGAGTAGCTTACTAGGTCTGGTTATATTCACCATTCTTAAGACCCGACCACCGCCGACGTTGTCTAGTACTGAGTATTTTTATAAAAAGGGTGAGCGTGTAGGTTTAGCGCTTAAGTGTGAACCCTGAAGGAGGCCTAAGATTATTTTTAGTGTTTTGGCCAAATGCAAATCGGCCTCGGTACTAATTAAAGAAATTATACCCATCGTCAGACCGTGGTCACTATAATAGATAGAGGGCGCAAGCTCACATCGTCTAGCATCGGCCGTTCAGAGGCCCCCATGCGAAGTTTCAGATTTCTGATCGAAGAAAGTCCGAATAATGATGGACAGTGGAAGACAATGAAGGGGACGTAATGTTTAGTCCGAATGATTATTGATAGTAGAGGACAATGAAAAGGACGCAATGTTAGTTTGTAAACTTTATAAGTAGAAGTAGAATTTTAATATAGAAATAGAGAATAAAAAAGAGAAAATAAACACCTTACTACTCTCAAATCACTTCACTCAAAGGAGCTTTTAGTAAATTACTTCAATTATTCGTTTATATTTTAAAACGCTCGCTTGTATAGCATCACCTCATACCACCAAGACCCCGAGTTATCATGCAAAAATCGGACAGAACCCGGCATGGTGCATCCAGCAGCTCCGGTAGTAAACTTCATACAAAGTTAGAGTCTATTAAGACTAAAATTAGTACTCGCTCACACTCTGTATCCCCTAAAAATGTTGAAGATATTCAACCATCTAAAACGGGAAAAACTAAGATTGGAAAAGCTGGCATATATGATCACAACTCTCAACATTCCAATAGCTCATCGAGTGGTTCCGACGCTGAATCTTCTAGAGGGAATCAGCACCTTACTGAAAACGAAAAAATATTAATCAAGAATCCTTATCGAGAAAGTTCTAGACCACGACCACTTCACGATCCATTGTTTCCATTTCCAGTTGCATCTTCAATAAATGTTGAAAAGCTTTTGAGCATCCCTACAAGCGTTTATGGGGAAAATGTCGCAAAATGGGTGAAGAAGCTCTTCAAATTGAAGAAATCTCCAAAGATTCTAGAGACACCTAAGTTTACTCCTATTAGACCAGGTGCACCGACTATATTAGCATTGTTCTACCCTGATCCCGAACGCAAAATGAGAAGACCAGTAGAGGTGTATCTCAAAAGAATCGAAAACCTTGCGAAAATGGGAGAGCAAACAATCATCTATGTATGTCCTACTATAGCTAAAGCAGTGAAAGCAATGCGGAAAGATCCTCATTGGTATGTTATTTCGGAATACAAGACAATTTGGGATATACCGACAAACAGCTATCAGTATAACAACTTCAAAAAAACACAAACGGAACTCTTCAAAAAGCTGGAAGGGGAGAGACCAGACTGGAAACTAAATGCAACATATAATCATGCTCATCAAATGGCAGCATACAATGCTAAAGCATTTGTTACTTATGATGCTATTATCAGGAATCCGTTTGGTTCCGACAGATGGATCTATATGGATGCTGGGCTATTTACTGAGACCGGTCCAATAGACTCTCAGGGTGTTTTATGGGGAGATGTTATAGCGAAGCAACTAGATGCAAAGAAATTCGATCGATCTATTGGAATCTCTGGAGAGACCGGGATAGTTATAGGGCAATATAGAATATTCGCTGATCACGGAGACCATGGAAGAAAAGATATAAACCATGAGTGGTTCTCTAATCCTCGGAGAGTATGGCAAAGCCAACATTTCGCAGGGGGCGCTTATGCTGGGAATTCATCAGGTATGCTAAACTTTGCTGTTCGATACATGCAGACAGTAATCGATATGGATGCCAATGGTTACTATATTGGACGCGAGGAATGGATCTATCCTATGCTAGCTGTACGGTATCCAAACACTATCTTCTGCGTACCATGGGTTGCAACTCTAGACGTCGGAAAAAGACCAAATTTCCCCATGTGTACCTGCTACTCAACATATGGCGATACTAAGGTCCTTCAACGCCTGCCTGCTATTGAAGATCCCATATCTACCTTGCTTTGTCATGGGTATAAACCAAGAAAGCCAAATCTAGATGGTACAGGGCCGTATAAGAAGCTTGATAAGAAGTGAGTCTCCCATTTAATTTTTAAGTAAGTATAGAGAGGCTAACAAGATTCATAGAACTATTAAGAAAATTTCATGGGAAGAAAGAATGGCAGGGAAAACAGGTTTCTTCGAAGGAACAGGGCCATGGTACACACTTCAAGAAAAGAGATTGGCTAAAGATCTTGAGATCAAAAAGAAAACGAAGCAGAATTCTTGAGGAAGTGTCATATCAATGATAAATGAAAGATGGTCGTTGTAAGGAGTGTATCCTCGCCCGGGTAGGTTAAAGCTACCGAGGGGTTAACCTCACGCTTATAAGGTTACGCTAACTCTCCGTAAGCGAAAAAACAGGCTGAAATTGAACTTTTTGAATCTATCTCATTGTCGTTTATCTATTGAATTATCAATTTAATTCAAAATAAATATTGAAATCTAAAGAAACTATACGTAAATTTGAGCCTTATATCTTCTATATTAGAATCTTTTAGACTTAATATTGTATGAAAAAGAGATTCGAATTGTTGAAGTTCTTTCGAATGTCATCAATTCCTGCTTGTTATTTTGCTGATGTAAAGTCTAAACGTATTCCCTGGTACATGCACGACTACAGAATGCGCGATTTTTTTCCTGAATTCTTCCCCATCCTTATTCTTTACACCAATATGAAGGGCTCCTATACTGAGAGAATTGAGTTGGCTATACTTGATTTGAATGTTCAGACTCATAAAAACATTACCAAAACAGCTTTGAAATACCAGGTTAAACCCTCTACTCTTTCTAGGAGGTATAGGAGGGTGACTAGATCTCGTGGGGAGGTGTCCTCTAATTTTAGGAAAAGGCTTACGACAGCCAAGAAGAGACTTTAATTGCATGTATCAAGAGATTGAGTGCTAGGAAGATACCTGCTACTAGTCAGATGGTTAGGAATATGGCTAAGGAAATTATTGGGGGGAGTAAAGGGAAGAATTAGACAGCTTGGTTCGTAAAGAGATATAAGTCTGCACCCCAACATTTCGGAGACTTCAAAAAATGAATTTATATAAGATTACATTTCAAACTTCAGTTATTCAACAACCTTGAACTTCAATATAATTGTCTATAGAATCACTCTCTATAGTAATATAGGATTCATTTCCCTTAATTTCATAATCTCTAGTTTCAATTTGAGCCTCTTGTAGCTTTAATCCCTACAAACTTCGAATTTGAAGACATTTAAACTTTATATCTTTTCCTTGAAGCTAATTGATCCAATCGATATTCCAACTTTCTAATCCTATTCTCCATCTCTAAAAGTTTATAATCCTTGATATCGAATCCCTTTGTAATCTTACAAAATAAGAATTATTATATTACTAAATTCCGAGATTTGTTTTAAATTGTTATATGTTTATTTTTTTGAATATCAAATGCTTTATAAGGAGTTTCCTATAAAACAAAAGATAATTCTATATCCAATCGAATCAGAGGATTATTGTCAGCCTCAGAGTTGAATAATAGAACTTCATTATTACTATTTTCAAGTAAAAGTCGACTCATAAGAGGTTTAGTCATATTCTTACGCCAAAGACCGCTCGCTTTCCATCCAGCTGTGATATTTTGAAGTGTTAAACCTTCTATTCTAGCTTTCTGATAGCAGGAAAGAAAGTTTCGCTTTCTAATTAGTATAAAATCTGGTAATAGATCTAATTAATTAAGTTTCTTTCGATATGCGTTTTTCAAAGACGAGAATACTGATACATCGAGTGGTTGTAGTATATGTGATGTAAAAACGATAGTAGAAATAATCGATCTATCTTATTAATTAATTCTTTATTAGCTCGATATACTAAATGACAATTCTAGATATTACTATTATACGAATTATATAAATCATTTACAGTAAGTGCCAACTGCTATCAGCCAAAGCGTGTTTTTACATCAAAACTCATTGTTTATAATCCTCAATTTTTTTATTATTATTAATACAATATAATATTTTTTATTATTTATTGATTTATTTTCAATTGAAGTTTAATAAAAATAAGATAAATTATTTTTTGGATTTTTTTGATTATATTATATAAATTGAAAGTTTAAGTATTTTCAAAATTCTTAAATTTATTAATAAAATAAACGAAAATCAAATAACTTTTTTGATAATTTAATTCAATCCTATAAATTTCTATAATATAAATTTCTGAAAATATCGAAATATTAAAAATATCAATTATTACTATAAAAACTTTATAAAAATAGAATTTGAAATAATTCGATTGATAGATTATAGAGATTTTTAATTTTAAAAATGTAGCAAAATGTCGATTTTTAATATGAAAATGAATTTCGGCTGATAGCAGTTGACTAGTACTGTAGATAAGTATCTAAAGCATAGATAGATATATAATCAGTAAAGAATACTCAAATCCCTACATTCATAGTACATCCATTATAGTATAGCATATTCATCTCAATAGGATATAATATCTCTCGCTTAATTACATGTCGCTTTTCGTTTACCGAGTATTGTTTCTCTCTCTCTTCTCTATATATCTAATAAGGTACTCAGACAATCATGATATCATATATCTCTCAGCTTAGCTCAGTACTCAGAATTTCTAAAGTCTGCTTTCTTGATTGATGATTTGTTAAGTTAGGGTTGTATGATGTATGGCGAATGAATGGTGGATGGGGTATAGATTACTGGATTTGGATTTGAGAGGCTGGATTTGAGAGGCTAGATTTAAGAGGTGGTATAAGGGATAAGAGATGAGAGGGTTTCTGATTTCTGGATGATGTATGATAGGGGATTTGGTTTATTTCTTCTTGGGGGATGAATAGGGTGTTTTGGGCGCATTATGGAGGGTCAAGTAGTAGGTTAGTTAGGATGGAAAATAGGTGTTTGATAAGGGTAGATTGTTAGATTGTTATGAACTAGAAAGCGACGAGTTTGATTGTCTTGTAAGCTTAGTTTATATAGCACTGGTGGATAGACAAGATTGTTCGAATCACATACTGAGAGAAGGAGTCTTTCTGGGACTGGACAAAAGAATCCAGTATAAATATGATCTTTATTATCAATCAGGGTATAAAACAATATCAAAACTATATAGGGTCATCGGCATATGGAGGAGGCGCTTCCTCATCATATTCTCCAATATTAGGAAGCCCAGCATTATTAACCAATCTATCCGCTGCATTCAATCTCTTTTGTTCCTCCAATTTCACCACCCACAATGCCGATCCAACTGCTGAAGTCAGTAGGAAAAACATCGAAAGCACAGGTACAAGTTGTAATAGTAAAGCAACTGTTCCAAACCTATTTACTATTAGTATATCTTCGTTTCCAATATGGATATAAGAATAACGAACCAAGTATATTTCCACTTCCTACTACTAATTTCTCTCTTTCTTTCCTTCTTCGTCAAACCCCGTAATTTAAAATATCTCCAATGATGTAAAGGACCAGCTCTCGCACCCGTCAAGACCAAGAAAGCAGGTGTTCCAATCACGGGTATAAAATTAAGAGGAAGGAATATAACAAATTCCGCTATTTGTCGAAAGGAAAAGGGGGAGTAGACTGCGGATGTGGTTGGCTTTCCGAGCATTTTAACTTCATTCTGGGCATCGTGATTGAGCATTCGAGAAGGAGAAACGAGATCGATGAGTCCTTCTTTGATAAGTGTTGCCTATTTTGGATTTTGTTAGTCCTGCGAATTGAAGAAAAGAGAAGTACATACATCGAAAACATCAACCAATGTTTCATCTACCAATAATGCTTCAAACAATAACGCGATCAATACTTGTCCCTCCCCGAGCACAAGAAAAACAGCATTAAACCAAGCTCCTGGTCCATGCCATATCGCCAAAAAAGCTACTTGCGGTAAATATGTAAAAGTAAATAGAAGACCGAGAACAACAATGGATGTTATGGTGAGGGGAATCAATCGTTTGCCAAACAGAGGATAGAATTGGCGATCGGAGAGAAAATATAAGATGCCTTTGAAAGGATAGAGAAAGGATGCGCTGACAACAGTCTTGATGGGAAGGTATGCGAGAGAAGGGTCGAAACGAGGGTGAGGCATTGGATTGGATTGGATATGTGGAATGTGGAATGTGGAATATGAAATTGAGAGGAATTGATTTATTGAATGCGCGTATGGTGTTGTCTATGATAAAGTAATAATAGTTTCCGCGAACCCGTAAAACGTTGCTATGACGCGCAAATCTAATCGTGATTATGTAAGCGATCAATGCATTATGGATCGCCAAGCATGGGGAAGTCATACACTACTGCGAGGACCGTTGAATGTTGGCGGGGCAGCTGCAGAGATCAGAAGTATCATCAAGAGCATCAAGTTGGTGTTGAACGGGTTTGGATCGATTTGTTTATATTTGCAGAGTGCTTGTTGTTTATAGGTACAAAGAAAGGGTAGATATGCTGAGAATATGTAAGTTATTTCCTTTTGTTTGATTGAAGAACCAACAAATTCTACAAACAACATCAACATCCTTCCCCTCTGCAATCCAAACAAGCGAAAGCTCACCTCTAATATCTTACACATAGGATTGAAACCACGATCCGTCTTCGTCGCGCAATCCATACACCCGATGCATCTCTCGTAAAACGAATCCTCAAATCCCATCCCAGTATCCTTCATAATCCCGATATCTCACCTCACGGTCTCTCAAACACATCTCTACATCTAGCCTCCTCTCTCGGACATCTAGAAGTGGCATCTCTCCTTCTCTCTCTCGGTCATGAATCCTTATCCATTTCACTCAATGAAGAACATCAAACTGCGCTCATGCTCGCTGCTGGTGCCGGCCACACCGACATTGTAAATCTTCTCTGTTCCCAAGGTCCCTCCGTATCTGGTATTCTCAGAAGAGATATCCGAGGTCGAGATGCCATCATGTATGCCAGTCGTGGAGGTCATGATACTTGTCTACAAATCCTCTTGACGTGTGCAGCGGTGTACAAAGATCCGGAAGCAGTACTTGCAAATGCTGATGTGGACGGAAACACGGCATTACATTTTGCAAGTAGTAATGGACATATGCTGGTACTAAGAACATTGTTGGCGGCGGGTGCGAATGCAGAGATGAGAAATGTGTGGAAGTGGACTCCGATTGCTTACAGTGCTACGATACAAGCGGAAGTCTATTTTAAGAAGTTGGTGAGTGAAGTGGAGAAGAGGAAGGAGATGAGAGTGGAGGTTAAGAAAAGTTCTATCCAATCTAGTTTTGGTTTTGGTAGGGGAGAGAAGAAAGGGGCGGGCGTCAGGATTGTGCAGGTTGATGATTGATTGATGCACACACAACTTCGTGGGGATAACAACTGGACCCTGATGATTGATGAGTTAACATGATAACGATCATGATGATCTATATGGATGGGAAGGCAAATGGGCGCATATATGGGATTTGGTGTTTGGGATTTTACATGTTGCCTGCGCTTTCTGCATGATGGATTTGTAGAACACGACCTTTTGCGGGACTCTCTTTTGACAATGTGTGTACATCGTTCGCTTATGATTACTTTGATCTTTAGATGTCATTTTAAATACAAGAAGTTCCACACAGATGCCATTGTTGGCACGTATCAATGCGGCAATACAAGATCAAGTTGTCTTTTCATCGGGATGAAGAATTAGTGGGCAGAAATTTGACATCTTTCTAGTGGAAGAGGCGAACGTGTGTGGAGCAGGCAGCAAATGTCCAGTAAGATATATTTTTAAATAAACTATCGAACTTCAAACAAGGGAACCAAACGAAATCATTCCATCAAAAATATTCAACATACACCAACATAAATTCCAAATCCACTCACAATACCGAAAGACAACATACATAACATCCACCAAACCAAAAACCGAACGCCACTCTCATCTCTACTCAAACCTTCGTCCTCATTCCAAAGACCAACAACGAGCACCCACACCATCCATACCGGTAAAGCTATCAACCATACCCCTCTTTCTCTTTTCTTGTCATCGTTCATCTCACCCTTTACAACCACAAAACCCCCAAACTTCCCACCAACGCCAAAATAGCAATCGTTTTCAGCCCCATGTTTCCTCTCTCCTTCACAGCCCCAGAGTTGGACGTTGTACTTTCAGCAGTATTGGCGCTGTCGGTTGCAGATCCTGTGGGAGTGGACTCTTCGGAACCGCTAGATTCCACAGAGTCTCCAGATCCACTCGTCTCGGCTGCTTGTCCTCCTGTCTCCGTAGGGTTGCTACTGCTGGTTGTAGAAGCGAATACTGCGCAGGGGTTGGTGATTTGTTGATCTGTTGCTGTGGCACTGAAGGCTGTTAGGCTGCGAGTGAGTTCTGGTGTTTGTTAGTTGGGTGCGGTTTAGTAGTTACTTCATCTTTTTTCATGTTCTTGGTGGGTATGATTCTAATGATCTGGCTTTGAGGTTTGATGTGAAAGACGCGTGAAAACAACCCACCTTCTAGATTCAAACAGTCCGGTGCATTACTGCTATAACAATCTCCAACACTAGTCGCGAAGGCGCTTAGGGAACCACAGCAAGGCTCGTCAAAACTAGCAGTTTGTGTTGCGCATGCGGGGAGTCCGCTGCCGGTGATGGGACATTTGGCATCGAGGGACATGAAAGATGACTTTGTTGCAACAAGACTGTTAGTAACAAGACAATTTCTAAAAGAACAAGACATATGGCCGAGATCAACGGAAGGAGAAATAGAAACCTACAATAGGACAACCAAATACAGTCTGACCCGCAATATCACTCGGAACAAACGTAGGAAAAAGTCCTCCCCCATCGGTTATACCGCCAATTTCTGAAGCTGCTGCTGTAGTAGTCATATTTGCAGAGATTTCTTAATGTGCAATAAATTCACCTTTTGCCATGTACGTCTGGAGGGACAGTTATCCTGGGCTTATATCATCGCGATGGTAATATTGCATTCCTGAAGTGAGGCGTGTGGAATTTGATGGAGCAAGGGAGGGGAACGCGTTGGAATTTTTGGTAATGTGGTAATAATAATTGAAACGGATACGTGTAACGTAGTGCAGAATCCTGGTTTTTAGGAAGTTGATAGTAATAGGATTTGTTAAATGTCGTTTCATTATGTCCTTGTAATGTAAAGGGGAATAATATGTCATCGGAAAACTCGGGAGGGGAATTCTCCAAAGTAGAGGGGTTCTTCAGTTATATTGATGGTTCCCATCCCTAGATTAAAGAAAATGATACTTGAATCCCGCAATTCAATGATTCTCAATTGCTTCTTAGTCGATTCAAGTCATTTTGAGGAGTAAAAACATTCTTAAGATCCCGTGTTTTTCTGAAATTTCGAGGGTTTCCGCTCTTCTCGCCGTTTACTGCGATTCTGGACTTCCATCTCCAAGGGCTTAATTTACAGATACGTTTTCTTATAGTAGACTCTGGTTCTTTGCATAATTCCTTACGGATGGTAGTGCCGAGTTCGTCTGCAGAAGTTTGATATGAGGATCAGGGAAAGCAATGCTGAAACGACTGTATGTTTTTGGTGATAAGCACCAACCCTAGTTTGCTCCTGTCTCGAGATATCCTTTAAAGAAAATAGCTTCATTCTCCAACATCCCAATTTCTTTACGCCTTGTTAGAGTTATTGTTCATCCACGTCTTGATCCATTTTTCCAACCAGATATTCTCGATCTTCCCCAAGTTCCGGAGCTTTTCACTCTGCTTCTGCGCTCTTCCAGTTTCCCACTTTTTACCTTCCTTTCTTCTTTCCTCTGCTCTGTAGAAATGGGTTAGTTTGATTGCCGGGTTCAATTCTACCAAGCGATTAAAATGCGTTTCCTTTGCGTTCGTCTCTTCTGTGTTGTGAAAAGATTGATGATGCGCGGTCCCTTCCACCTTCTGAATCCAGCTCTCGAAGCTTATTCTCTCAATTTCAGTTTCGGTACTGCTGCCTGAAGAGAGTGCTTTCATAACTGTTGGTAGAAGATTTTCCCACTCTTCCTGGTATGAATTGAGTAAATTGAACACTTGTGCGCCGTCCATCTCTCTACCATGCTGTGAAATTTGGCAAAGTTCGATGAGTATCTCAGATAAAGCATCGACAGGTATCCAATCAATCCTGTCCAAATCCAATCCCAGAGAATCCGGCACCGCACCCACAAAAGAAGAGGAAATTATCAAGCTTGGGAACCATTCATCTCGACTCCATACAGATGGCCCCTGGATAGGACCAGCTATCTGACCAACACGTGCAATGTTAACTTGGAGTTGAATTTTCTTGCTTGCGTAGTCCAAGATTCTTTCTGATAGATATTTGCTCTCACCGTAACCCATAGACTCCGACGCCGAGGCATCATGAATGACTGCTTCTGGAATTCTACTGACTGAGTCTCCGAAGGAGGTAAAGTTGGATACTGCACTGACGGAGGAAATATACAAAAACGATGGCGAATTCGGAGCTTCATTCGCAAACTTGGCCAAGTTGACAACTCCCAGAAGGTGTGGATGATATGATGATAAGTTGATATGAAAATTGACCGGCCAGGCGTTGTGGATAATTTGCGTGACATTTTGCAAAAGACTATTGTAGACTTCATCCCCGAGTCCTAGCTTAGACTTCGAAAGATCGGCTGAAAGAAATGTAACACGATCGTCGGGAAATTCTGTTAGCAGGTCTCGAATCCTGTTTCTTTCAATCTGCAAGGATTTGCTGTCGGTGGATCGATTAAGACAGTAAATATGCGCAGTGGTAGCTGTAGTCAAGAGATTTTGCAAGATATAAGAACCTAGCCCGCCTGTCGAGCCTGTGAGCAGAATACCTCCGCTTTTTATTGCAGGTAATGAAATAGGACAATTTTTCAAAGGATGAATGGTATCGATTAAGTTGCAATATTCCGCAAGTAAATACTCAATATTCTTCACGCGTGTTTCTTCGGCGATTAGCAGCGGGCTCACATCCTCTTCTTGTTTCAAGGAATATTGCAAAGTTCGGGCGAGTGAGATGAGTGTTGGATTTGAATAGATGTCGTTGACGACCAATTGTGGAAGATTGAAGGCCCGCTTCAAGTTCCGTATGAACATCAAAGCTTGTAAGGAATCCATACCGTTTATGAAAAAGTTGTCTTCGTCGTCAAAGGTCAAGCCTGTAAGTGTCGAGATAGTATTTTCCAGATACGAGATCAGATTCTCGAAGTTATGAGGATCCACGTGTGGGATTAAAGTCGTATTGGACTCGATCGAAGTTTGGTCGGCCGTTTCATAAAGTGCATCAAGCTCTTCTTTGTACTGCGCCAGGGTAGCTGCTCTCATGATAGTACCTTTGGGTGTTCTGACCATAGGACGATCCGAAGGAACGAAAAGGATATGAGATCTGGCTATTCGCGCATGCGTTGGGCATGTTGCGTTTGCCTCTTCAATCGAAGGCCATATAGTCTCCACTAGGTCAAATTTACGCGCGGGCGTAAATTCTTCTTTACTCGTGACTTCTAATAACAGCGAGGTTTGAAAACGTTGAGAGCCGGCTACTATCACCCCACTTATGTCTCGGTGACTAGATAGAATGTGTTGCTCAGTAGGAACAGGGTATGTTTTCTCTCCATTAACGAGAACGATAATATCATCAGATCTTCCATAATGACTCCAGCGGTTCGGCTTCGAGGAGTGAGGAACAAACAAATCGCGAGTCTGGTATTCTTGAAGATCAGGAAAAGTCTTGAAGATTTGCTGATGATTCTCAAAGTTCTTTTCGCGGACAATGAATAATTCGTATATTGTGTCGTTATAGGGGCGAAATTCTACACCCGCGTTGGGATGTATATGAAGATATTTCCAATCTTCCCGTGTCGTTTCTTCAGTTGAAGAAATTAAAGGAAGACTTGCACCTTCAGTGGTTCCATAAAAATTGATGAGTTTTACTTGAGATGCCACGATATTGCCACAACCAAGAGGTAGATCTCCTCCAGAATACACCACAGTGTCGAGGTTGGTAGAAATATGCTCTAAGAGCTCCGGTGACTTGCTAATCTCCTCCAAGATTGATGGCACGACGAAAGCAACATCAATTTTATTGTTTTTCAATGCCCCGGATAGAGACTGTGCTGAAGGTATTGCAGCTTGCAATGGGAGGATCACGGAACTTTGGAATGATATTCCATTAACAATCACATGCGCAATATAGGCGGCCTATATTTGCGTGTTAGTCGGTCGGCGTGATATTTGATTCGTCATCAAGAAGGAAAGCACATACATGAAAAGGAGGAAACATAACGAATATTCGATTTCCTTCGTACATTTTATCTATGCTTTCGAACCCTGCTGGAGGACTCAATGATAATGACGTTGCGTAGGCTGTACAGAAACCATTCGTCCAGCTGATGGGCTTAGGAAAGCCAGTTGACCCCGAAGTGTGCATGACGAGCAATGGCTCGTCGCATACTTCATCGAAGGTCTTTTCATATGGATAGTGCTTTGAGGGACGGGTCAAAAGATCTTCAATAGTTGAAATCTCCAGTGTTTGCAGTGCAGAACCGGCAGCAGCTAGAATTGCTGTCACGGATGGTAATGGTCGACCAGAGGTAATGAATGTTTTACATTTTGTAACCTTTATGAGATCAAGTTGAGCAGCGACACTATTTCGTGGCGATAGAAGGAGCACCTAGAGAAAAACATTCAGCAGGAGATCAAGATTTATCTGTATGTCTTCTTACCTTGTAACCGGCTTTAGCAGCTCCGAAGATGAGCGATGGATAAATAAAATTGTTGGGGCCAATATAAGCTAGAGTTTCAAGCTCCTTTCCCACCCCAAGATTATCATGCAAGCACCATGCGACTCCATTAATAGCATTAGCAAAATCTTTATAGGTGACTTTGTGAAATCCTTCATCGTAAGTCACTGGCGAGGCGGGAAACTCGGCGTATAGAGCTTGCGGCTTTGTTTTGGCCATATGGTCAACGATGTGCACAAGAAGAGTCTTCGCTTGAGGCAAAGGGGCTCCAGCTCCATTGATCGCGTGTGAAGTCATGATGTTGGATGATATTTTGCGGTACAGTGGTCTTGATAAAATGCCGAAGAAAAATAATAGATTACAGGTAGCTTTATAGATAAATGGAAGATATATCAGCAGTCTAAACAATTGAAAATAAGAACCAACAATTGGTATGTAAATCTCGTAAGCTCAAATTAGAAGAACCATCTAAAACCAACAACTTTGATAGGTAAGTGTATACAGCTCTTTAAATTCGTGAGACATTATAGTCAGACTTTTAATGATATCAGATGAAATATATGAACTAATGCTTAGGGTTACCAGCCGTTTGACAATTGGATTCCGACAAGAGTTATAGACAGCTTAGAGGTTTTCTATTTTTCTTTCTTCTATTCTTCTCAAAAAAGTCCTTTTTTAAATTAAATATATTCTAACAATATTCAGTGCCGCACACGAAGCTTCTTAAACACTTGCATTCGCTCGGTGGGGCATCGCCATGTAAGATTCTAGTCCCTGGAATTCTGTGCCGTACCTTATCATTTTACATATCCCAGTATCGGCATAAGACCCGATTGAAGTGAGGGGAAGGGTCAACTCATCAACCACTAGGTAATCATCATGCATGTATGGAAGTCTTCTCCGAGCATTATAAGCATTCTAGAAGCAGGCATTTTCTCTCTTCGAATTCTCAAAAAGATTTTTTGTACAGACAGGTAAACGGACAATTACCATGATTGCTTTTGGCTGCTACCCTGATATATAGGCTAGATGGCCGGACGATCCCTAGATTAAGGGCTAGCTTTATAGGCTAGAACTAGCTTAACACGTACTTCCAACAGAGGTGGAGTTTGTAAATTTGTATCTTACATTTGTTTTGGATCGTTGTCCAGAGGACACATGAAAGACACACTAGGTGGTGCAATGTCCGGCTATTTATTGGTAACAATGATCTACGGAGTACTAACATCACGAACACAAATGCATTGCTACCAAGGATTTTCCCAGGACGAAACCTGCAGATATGAGTTGGAAATCAAGAAGGTAGAGATTTTGCGAAACTGACTGAATGTAAGTATAAGATTTCAAAATAACTTCTCGAATTTTGATGACAAACTTTACCTATAAACGTAAGTCTATATAGGTACCGGTATACTTTTAGTCAGTCACCTCTCCTATTTTTAAAATTCTCTATCTCGCCAACCTCACCGAAATAATAGAAAAATAATTCTTCCCATAATAAACCTCAGAAATCTCCAACTTCTTATCCGCACCCCTTATCAACCCCGCAAACTCTTCCAGGGTCCTCTCTTTTCCACCCACACTAATCATCATGGCAATATCTTCTCTCCTCAACATCTTAGTCTTGTATCTCGTATCACTGCTATTCCAAACCGGCATCAATTTCTCGTTAATGAGTAATCTTGCTTTGGGATTATGTTCAAGACCGGGTATTACGGCTTTGATCATCTTGATACAGTCATCATCTGGATTATTATGGAGACAGCGGCGTAGGATAAAAGCATCCGCATCGATTCGCGTTTGAGGGGTGTAGTAATCATGAGATTCGAATTCGACGCGGTCGTAGAGGGATTTCTCGGTAGGAGATAAGGAGGCAATGCGTCGAATTTGATCGGCTGTTACTTCGGGGAGATCTTGACTGACGGTTTGAAGATGCGGAAATATCTAGATTGTTGTTAGTTATGGGTCTACTAGTAGAGGAAATGAAAGCTCATACCTTTGCTAAATGAACAGCCAAGTGTCCGGCACTACCGCCAATATCCACGATCTTGTTAAACTTCTCCCATGGAAAGATGACTGAAAGATCCTCAATCTCTTCAATTGAAGAAACGGCCATTGATTTGGCCATACGTTCTCTATCAGACTTGGGAATCTTCTCGAAATATTCGTACATGGGCATTCCGAATCTAACTTCCCAAGCACTTCTCTTCCCCGCATCAATAGCATCCGAAAGACTCGAGGATGCCTTGAAAACACCATTGAAAAAACTCCCTAAACGAGCAGAAACCATTTCATCTACCATACCTGCTGATAAAGGAGTATGACAGAATACCTTTTCGTCAATTTCGAGAAATATTTTATTGGCAGCAAGAAGACGCATTATACGAAGTAGAGTATCTGCAGGTATCTTAACCGATTTGGATAAGTCTTTGACATGTATCGAAGCGCTCGCAGTATCTTTCCCATTGGTTGGAACATGTTGAAAGACATCGTGGAGAAAGGCAGTCTGAAGAGCTGCGAAGTCTGGAGGGGCGAAAAGTGTTCCGGGCCATCGCATAGGACCTACGAGATCTGCTCGCATATCATCTAATGCATCGATAAGTTTTTCGAATGCCTCTATATCTTCACTGCCCTTTTCTCGCGCATTCTGAACCTCGGACGCTAACAGTTTTATAGAGGAAGCGAGAGATTTGAGTGGTTTCTCTGTCATTGTGATTGATGTCTCTGTGTCAATTGAGATCTTTTGCAACTGAACTTCATGAAAATGATTCTACTGGTGATATATACTTGAGAAGAATCCGATGAATTTGGTATTTCAGTGAAACTTTGTTAGGATGTCTAAGCTCACGTAACAAGAGACTGAAAAACACAACATAATTAATGAATTTCTGCGTTACACTTTTAAGACACGTTACTCAGAGTAGTGACAAGATTTCCAAACGAGGATTCCGACGTTTCCCAAAACTTCCAAAATATCTATAAAATCTCTGATCACGTAGAGTAGCCATCTGGCATGTACAACACTGCGACTTGTTGATGGTACAATCATGGCGGAAAGGTCGAACACCAGTCCACTTTGCCATATCCTTGGGAGATATACATTGATATCTTAAGAAACAAATTAAGATAACACTGTCTCTGCTGCGTCAAGAATAGCATCTCCGTAAAACTCGAAATACCTCTCTACTTGATCCGGTAAAAATGGATATCATCCATATCACCATGAGTTCCATTTGGATAAGTCTTTGCGTTACTACTCTCTTCTACATCGCCCTTCTCTACCTCTATCGAATCACTTTCCATCCACTCGCATCATTTCCCGGTCCCAAACTCGCAGCCATAACCCTCTGGTACGAGTTCTACTATGACTTTTTCCACGGCGGCCGATATATCTTCAAAATCAAAGAAATGCACGAAAAATACGGACCCATCGTACGGGTAACCCCTGATGAACTCCACGTTAACGATCCCTCATTCGTCCCCGAATTGATGCCAGCAGGTGGTCGTCGCCGCAATAAATGCGTACGATTAATGCAGATGTTTGGGCTTGTGAAAGCGAGCGCTGCAACGATCGATCATGATTTACATCGGATGAGACGGGGCGCTATGTCGAAGTTTTTCTCCAAAGAGTCGATTCGGAGAATTGAACCGATGATGAATTTGAACATTGGCAAATTGCTTGTGAGGCTTCGAGAATTTCAGGAGACGGGAGAACCGATTAATTGTTTGCCGATGTTTGGAGCTTTTACTAATGATCTTATTTCGGAATATGCGTTTGGGTTTAATCCAAATTGGTTGGGCGCGCCGAATTTCAATGCTGCATTTTATCATATGGTGGGTTGGTCGAATTCACAGAGCTGCGAACTGGCATTCTAACTGGGATTAGATGGATGGCTTCCATAAATTTGGTCCGTTGGCGGTGCAGTTCTCATGGTTTATTCCTATGATAAATGCCATTCCAAAGACCTTGCGCCAGAGTATGAACCCTGGGGGAAACAAATTCCTTGAATTCAAGCAAGTACGTGAACATACGAAAGAACTACAATGCAATTCCTACTAAGCCCTATAGGAACTGCTGTCCAATATAGATAAAACCAATAGAGCCAAGGCAGCTTCTCATCAGGAAGGAAAGGAAGTAAAGACATTGTTCGACGAAATTACCGCCAGCAAAATTCCCGAAATTGAAAAACAACGATCAAGACTTCTTGATGAGGCTCGAAATATATCGATTGCTGGAACGGAAACAACTTCCTTGACTTTGAGCGTAAGAATTCAAGGATAATGCAAAATGTCCTAAACGTTCCTAACAAGCATACCAGGCGTTAACTTTCTACTTATTGTCCAATCCGAAACTTTTGATAAAATTACGAGCCGAGTTAAACGCCGCTCTTCCTGATCCTTCAATTGAACCGATTCTCAAAGACATGGAACAACTTCCGTATTTGAGTGCAGTAATTCAAGAGGGTCTTAGAATAGCAATGGGTACCAGTAATCGACAAACAAGAAACGCACCTGACCAAACTATGAAATATGACGATGGGAAGAAAGTCTGGCTTATTCCACCCGGTGTAAGTAATTCAAGCTCACAAATTCAACGGTTTACTAACCCAGCCAGACTAATGTAGGTATGGCAACCCCCTTAATCCACCTCAATCCAAAAATATTCCACGACCCTCTCGCTTTCAACCCAGATCGATTCATCGAAGATCCAAGCCTAAGACGCAATCTTATGTCATTTTCGCATGGTTCAAGACAATGTCTTGGTATGCAACTTGCATATGCTGAATTATATCTCATGCTTGCATCTCTGTGGCGAAAATTTGGATGTAAAGAGGATAAAGGAGATGAGGGTTGGTTGGAACTCTACCAGACAGATAAGACGGATGTTGAGATAGCCGCTGATAGATTTGTTCCGTATCCTAAGAAGGGGAGTAAAGGTATTCGTATTGTTGTTCGAAAGTAAGAAATTAAAGAAATATGGATTTTGGACTTAGATTGCTTTTGAGGCCATGTTAAGTGTGTTTTCTTGTTACATTGAGGGAGTTTGATTCATGAATATATCTGATTGACCTAATAGCCGAGAAGAATTCCCTAGTGCTACTGCAATAATGCCATAGTATAGTCTTCAAAAGCTATTCCATAATTAGGCTGTAGAGAGCTTAGGCTATATGAGTTCTCCAAACTCATTTTTAGATTTAGCGAAAAGACTGATGATCTCATCATCATCCTCATCCTATTCTCACTTGCACATCATATTGTAACGTATCATCACTCCGATCCTCCGAGTTTGGTTCAACGCAGAAGTTTCCATGCTCTATCTCTCATCTTATTAGCTGGGTAGGACGCCGGAGAACATAAATTGTCTACAGGGGTATTGCACCAGTCTTGAATTGCTGATTTGTCTTCCATTGTCACTTGCGAAATATCAATAGCTGAATACATTGGGAGAAATGATTATCCTGTCAATGCAGACGAGGGAATGCCACAATATGACAGTTAATTCAAGTTTTGGTTTCTGGTTTCATTGGATATACCTAGATATCAATTACTAATCACTCATCGATTGAAATGCAATCATGACGAGAAAAAGAAAGGAAACTAAAAGTCTGTTTCTCTGTGCAAAACAAAATCATTCCGCCGTCTCCATGCCCGACACGATTACCAAAACCTCTCAACAGCAGACCAGCTGAACGCCAAATTAAGCACCATAAAATCATCGCTACACCGAACCAGCAGAAGATCATCTGCTGAAGCAATAGAATTTAATCTCGTCGCTACCCTTTGACTATATTAGAGGGTATTCCGTTTCTTCGTCTTAAGATCTTTCGAGACAATAGAAGATCCTCCTCTGACAGCAAGTGAATTGGTCTTCGCTGTTTTAAAAGACCCATCTTCCGATCTAATTGAATTTTGCCTTCTTATTTCGAAAGACCTGTTGTCTGCCGGAATAATTGAGTCTGATCTTGCTGTTTGGAATGATCTTTCCCTAACCGAACGCGACTCTGTCGCTTTCTCCTCGTCGACTGTTGCACCTTTTCTTTGTCTCCTCAAAAATCTCAACCAATTTCTTTTTGAGCCTTTGTCGTCTGATTCACGGTTGCTAATCTCAGATTTTGAGTTCGCGTAGTCTGAACTGCGGTCGCTAGTTCCAGATTCCGAGTTGGTGTAGTCTGATTCACTGTCGCTAGTTTCAGATTCTGAGTCATCGGATCCATATTCTTTAGATCTTCTACGGACTGTCAACTTCGACCAAGCTTTTGAGATATCCTCATGCAACACCCAAATAAGTAGTGCTAGAGTTACTGGCAAAGAAATTGCCCAGTAAACCAGAAAGAGCTTTTCACCTGCAGCGAAGTCTCCGCCCATGGAGAAGATAGATGCCACGACTGTTGAAGGAACCACGACTGTTGCTATTTTAGTCAATTGACCAGCACTTCTCGCCTGTCTATTAGCAGCCATCGTTTGTTTGTTAGCCTCGAATGTCTGAAGTCTATTTGCGTGCGCTTCGTTTAATGCAGCACGTTGAGCGTACTCCTCCATGTGCTGATTGATCTGTATCTCAACGATCTCGAGCTCTTTGTCCAGTAATCTCCAAATGTTACTCTCTTCTTCAAGCTCTTCTGTGTTACTAGCTTTTTCTGTCTGACACCTGCCGCTGGAAAAATGAGAAGGAGAGACCCGTCCACACTGAAATGCAGACACAATTTGCACAACGCATTTTCTAGCGTAACGGATCTTTGTTCTTTCAATAATCAAATCTTGATATCCTTCAACAACCCTACGGTCGTGGAGCTGTATGTCCTCAATCGACCCGTCATTTTCCCGGCTAGCGTACACAAAGAAATAAGAAGAATGACTTATACGAGCTACGTTGACTTCCCACGCTGCGCGTACGAAATTGCGTGCATATACCGTTGCTGAAAATGGGTTTTCCGAGTATTCATAGCCAGATCCCTTATGTGCTGCTGTAAGGAAATCATACATACATTCACGATTCGACGCGATAGTGTAGGAATTGGGTGGATCCAACAAAACTTGCTGATACCAAGGGTTCTTAGGTCTAGTATTGACGAGATGGATTGCGTTTTGAGCAGGGTCTTCTAAATGAGCCTTTGCGGGTAGAAGGTAGGTTTTTGGTGAATCAACAAGAAGAACCGCTAAGAATGACCCGTCAACCATTGATTCAGGTCATCCAAGATTTGATGTGACTTACTAGTCCACGAGCTGTCACCAAGCTGCTGTCCCCAGTATGACATCACACTATGAAAATGAAGAATGCCTCCCATCTCTTCATTCAAAATTGGTCTGCGGAAAAAGTTTCCAGCAAACAGGTTATAATCGCCCTCATAATCCTCATAATCGTCTTTTAAGAGATTTAAAATCGAACACCTTGGAATTGCGGTCTTCCAGCATTTCGAATTTTTAGTTTGGGCATATGTTCTGTCCAATATGCTCAGGTCAATATCTCTGTGGTAGTGAGATATGAAAAACGCGGGGGGATTTCAAGCATAACTCCAAGTAATTCTGCGAATCTTGGATCAATATCCTCCAAAATGATTAGCCTCTTTTGCGTCTCCGAGCTGCTTTGGTCGACGCGAGAATTCATAAAATAAAAGCGGAGGTCGCGAGCGGATTGAAAGTGCTGTGGCTGATTTTTTGATTGAAAAGAGCTTCCTTCTAACTCGAAAAGGCAAACTCTAGGGACACAGCGAGGTATTTCATTGTCGATCCAGGCATGATTTCCCACAGCTGACCATCCAAGACTATCGCCAACCTTCCTAGCTTGAATTCCGTATGATTTTGCTTTTTCAAGCATGTCAGGGTCTTCAGCCCAGCACTCCTCGGCTTCTATGGTCGAATTAGTATATCCTGCTAACAAAAAAGTTCTAGATCTTCAACATACTTTCAGGAATATAGAACTCAGGGTCCATCTCTGCAAGTGAGGAATGTTCAAAACAATGCTTCTGATTGCCAAGCGGCGACAAGCGGGCGTGACAGCAATAATATATTCATTATTGAGCCTCATACCAGGGAGTTGTCACAAGTTTTGAATTATAGTGGTTGCATTACCAAAAACAAGCGCCTCGAACTCCAATCGTAGTGGGCAATGCCCACGTTTCAGCACGCGACAAAAATGCTGACTGCAGGACATGCCTAGCCCCCACGATCATCCAACACCAATCGTGAAGTACACGATCAAACAAATTGCGACAAAGTCATACTAAAATATCAAAACTTCGTTTTATCGATCTTTTACACCATTTTCACATGGCGAGTAAGATAACCACAACCAAAGAATATCAACAATAATTGAAGTCTGCCAACACACCCAAGTCACAGAAGAATACCCACGTAATCTAAGCGCTTACTCAATATGACCATCTTCATCTTATCAAATTGGAGAGAGAATTCGCGATTAAAACCCCGAAGAACAAAACAACTGCAATCGCAATGACGAATAACAAACTCGAGCCTATTCAATTTCTTGAGTCATGACTACATCTATTATCCAATAAGCACCTACCCAGTCTCAAGCACATAATCTCGAGACGAAACAGAGCTTAGTCGCCCCCAAAATCTTCTCCCCTCCAAATTTCCAAACACTTCTACGACGAGACGACAAGAACACCTCATAGCTTCCCTACCTACAATAATCTCATCTACGTTCAGACCATATATAATACTCACTCACAGAAAAGTTACCACCTACCAACTACCTTACTATACGTCTTTTGAAACCTGTGAGAACATCATCGATTTAAGGATGCTGTAAGGGCTGATACTAGATACAATCATATGAAACAGCATCATCACACAATTATTTTTGAACTCTCTAACACGAAGATACAGAGAAGCTTTCACTCTCCCCCTCGATAATCCGAGGTATACGACCGCAGGCGAGTTTTAGAGTCCTTCAGCTGAGTGTCGACACAAAGAGAAATCCCTTATTAGGCCATGGCCCACCCTCCTTTCCTCTTTTAAAAAAAATCGATGTGAAAATAGAGGAAATCTAAGGGGAAAAAAAAGAGCAGAACAAGAAATAAAGGTTGAATAGAGAACATAATCTTATAGAATCTCTCTCTCTCTCTCTCTCTCTCTCTCTCTCTCTCTCTCTCTCTCTCTCTCTCTCTCTCTCTCTCTCTCTCTCTCTCTCTCTCTCTCTCTCTCTCTCTCTCTCTCTCTCTCTCTCTCTCTCTCTCTCTCTCTCTTTCTCCAACTCCCTTCCTCTTCCTAGAACCCTATCCCTCATTCACAAGAAAGAAGAGAGCGAGGTTCCCTGTCATCCTAGCCGCAACATCAACAGAGAAGTATACTACAACTTCTCTCATATCAATATCAGAAGAATTATCTATGCACAACTTGAGTCTATCACTCCTCCGCTCTCTCCTCAGACTCTCCCTCATTAGCACTAAACCTTTTCTTCAAGAGAAATATAATGTACAGACTATACAATTGTATAATCTAACTTAGTATAAAGGAAGATCTCTTTATAATATATAAAACGACAAGTTACTCTCATACTAGAAGATTAACAGATGGTTTACTCTCATGCCCCTTAGATTCTATGATAGAGCGAGGATATATTCCAGCTACTCTAGACCACCAGTGGACTAGATTCTAAAGGTATCAATCAACTGATACATGAAATATTACTATATGGATTTATTACCGAAAACCTAATACCTCGAAACTCCTATCAGACTCTAAGATATAATATCAATATAATAAGTAAAACTAGATATTTTTTTATAGATATAACTCAATCTAGTATAAAAGAAAAGAAAAGAAAAGAAAACTATTCTTACAACATACACTCTCTCCTCTCAAACCTCTCGATGCGATACTTTCTCCAACAGATTCAGATTCTTCAGATAAAACAAGAAAGACCTATAAAATCAAAATCGACCCCCAAAATCTAAAGAAGAGGAAAAAGGATTCTCTAATTCTCTAACCCCAAAGAATATCTTTCAATACAACATAAACAATAAACTATATACTCATAGATAGATATAAAAATGCTTCACTAATCTCATCCACTATAATCTCATCCCCAGAAAAGAGAATAATACGAATTTATCAAACTCAAACTCCAAACTTTCAAAAAGTGACTTAGAGGAAACGAAACCGGAAATAAACTCATTAGACTTTCATAAATACTATATCCTATATTTTGAAATTTATATATGAAAATGACAAAAGTAGAAGTAGAAATAGAAATAGAAATAGAAACGAGCTTTACAAACCACCTCCCCCTCTCACCCCACCCTCTTCCTCACCCTCTACTTTCCCTATCCTCACTAACAAAATACTTGAAATCCCATCTCACAAACCACGACAGCACCCTCAAAACCACACACAAAATCAAATACAAACCCAAATTCTCAGATCTTCCTATCCACTTATTCATTCATCCATTCATCCATTCATTCATCTATCCATTCAAGAACATTAAATCTCATAACTTTAAAATTCATCCATCAATCAATCTACTACATCTAATAAAGAAATAATCTTACAAAAATCAATCTCGCTTAAGGTTAATTCATTTCGATTTCTTTCAGGTTTCAGAAAGAGAAAAGAGAAAATGAAATGAAATGAAACTAAGAAAAGAGGAGGTAAACAAAAAACGAAAAAAAACAAAAAAAACAAAAAAAAACAGTAATATAATTTTTAACCACTCAATTTCTAACCACTCAATTTCTAACCACTCAATTTCTAACCACTCAATTTCTAACCACTCAAATTCAACCCCAGACTCGAGAACTCATACCTCAAATCTCACTTACTACTCACAACTTACAAATCTCATCTAACCCTTACAAATAACAATTCACAACTACCTATCCCCCTACCCATCCACCCACCCCCCTACCTATCCACCTATCCACCTACCCCCCTACCCCCCTACCGCTCCTCAAACTTCCTCGCCTAAGATTTACCGAGAAATCCAATTACAGAAATCCATTTAATTTACCTTCGAGCCCTATCCATCTTCCTTATCTTCCTCATCTTCCTCATCTTCCTCATCTTCCTCATCTTCCTCATCTTCCTCATCTTCCTCATCTTCCTCATCTTCTTTATCTTCCTCGCCCATAATATCAACAATATCAACAATATCAACAATATCAACAATATCAATAATATCAACAATATCAATAATATCAATAATATCAACAATATCAATAATATCAACAATATCAACAATATCACCAACATCGACAACATCAATAACTCACCAACTCCCCTCCACCCCACCTCACCCAGCCCACCCACCCCAAATCCTGTTTTCCAAACTTTCCAAACTTTCCAAACTTTCCAAACCAGACTCCCCCCGGACAAACTATCCAAAAAACTTGATCTTAACATTTCGACTATCTACACAAGTGTTATAATTTCATTCGTTCACATCCATCCATTCATTTCTCAAAAAATCAAGCTTGACTTGAAAAACAATATTGAATAACAATATTGAATAACAATATTGAATAACAATATTGAATAACAATATTGAATAACAATATTGAATAACAATATTGAATAACAATATTGAATAACAATATTGAATAACAATATTGATTGATTAATTGATCGATTAATTGATTGACTGTCTTGCTGGCTGAACGTTTGTTTCTACCTATCTTCCTAATCATCTAGAGGGATCACCTTCCCATCTCAATCAAGCTCCATTCTCATGCTCAATGTCCATCTCCCCTCCCCTCCTCTCTCCCCATCTCATCCACCCCATCTCTCCAAACAAACCCAAAAACCATAAACACGCCGTCGAAATCTCCAAACGCCATTCGAGACTCATATATCCTTCCATCCAATCACCCTTGAGTCTCGTAAGTACGCATCCTGGATATATTTCATTCCATTCAAATCCATGCGCATGCGCATACGTATACGTAACCGATACCGATTTTTTACCCCTTTCACAAAATCCCTATCATGTTGCAAAGCAAAATGTGGATGCTGCCCCTTCATACCTTCACATCGAAATCCACACCCAGAAATACAGACCAAACCCACTAAACTCCCAATGCCAAACCATTTTGTATGACCCAAAAGCATATTGATGCTCTATCCTATAGCCACCCTCTAATCTTTTCTAAGCAGTAGGCCTCTTGAAAGGATGTGCTTCCGTATTCAAAACCCACTCATCAAGACTAATAACATCCGGCGTGGAGAAGAGTAGATAGAAATATTTAAGCGTTTCCGCCAACCAAAAACTTTCCATCTCATCCATTTGATATGTTTCTTCAGCTGTAACATCAAAGATAGCCGAATTACCATGCTCAGTTGATGTTGCTTTGATGACTGCTTCAAACATCTTCCAACCTTTGTCTTGCCAGGTCTTATCACCCGTGATACGGTACATGTACCAGACAGATTCGATGGCTTCGGGTCTAGGTATTGACATTAGTATCCTGTTACTAAAAATTATTCGAGTGGAACTTTACCTCAGAATGTATTTCCTGGCATGTATACTTGTGAATCCAGGCGGTAAAGCTTCTTGCTTGATACGACCTTCAACATATTCCTTGTGAGAAAGTGGGCGTAATGGATCTGGTAATGTTTCCGCAGGGAGTGGTTTTTGTGATTTGGTACCCTTCTCCAATTGACGACCTCCAGCCATACTTTCCAATTCCTTTTCCGTGTTTGCGGATTTCAGCTTGAACATATCCTCCTTTTCAGGACCATCAGCGGCGCCAGTTTGGCGTTTCGTGAGCGATGCGGGTTCATCCTTTGGCTTGAAGGCACTTGCGTCTTCGGATTTTGTCTCCGCCGAGTCTTTTGCTAAAGAAGGAGTATCTTTATGACCGACATATCCTTGAGGTCCACCAACAGCCTCTGCTTTAGCCAAAGCGTTCTGCTCACGTGCAGCATCTGTGGGGTTCAAACTCATCTCCTTTGCTTCGGCATCAAGCCTCTCCTTGTTTTCGATATACTCCTTAAGATTCGCATCTCTGTAGGCGGCGGAAGTATCTAAGCGTTCATAATAGAGGGTTTGATTCCAAGAGCAATTTTCAACACTCTCGCATGCAATAACTTCTGACCCTTCAGGCATAATTCCTGATGGGGTTGCACCATACGCCCAGACGCAACCATCTGTAAGTTTCTTTGCAATCTCGAGATCTCCTTCGATGCCGAAAACCTTCGCACTCATTCCAACCATACCTCCAATGAAACAAGTTAAATGTGTAATCTCTGGAATCAATAGATCTTCTTCCCGTATGCCATTGCTCGTGACTTTTCCAGAGATAAGAATGTCGTCATTTCCTGGAATCATTGGCCGAAAGAGCATATGATCCCGTATGGCAGGGATGGTCTTCATGTACAGTTTTTTATAGACTTCTTCAAGACCACCCAGAAGCATATATTGCTGTAACTGTGTTAGCTATATATAATGATTTCACGAATTTGATCCATACCTTGGGGTAATACTCATACGTGGAATCTTGTCCACCACCCATCGAAAACTTCTGTCTACCGTGAATGGTATACGACTCCAGACCTTGCTTGACGCAGTCCCATTCACTTGATGACCCGACTGTTGGTAGGTCCGGCGCAACTTGATGGCTAAGACCACTTCCAGTTCTGCTTACTGGAGGAAGGCCTGCTGCTGGCGCAGGTGGTGAAGATGCCGTGGTCAAGCCGGTTGATGCTGATTCTTCCAGATCTCTTTTCATCACGCCTCCTTCTTCCCACCCCTTGATACGCGCTTTTCCAGGCTCACCCGGGAGAACTTGCATCTCCAACATCTTTTCTTCCGAGCTAGGGTTCTTCTTTGGCTTGAGCTCCTTTACGTTCTCTGGTGAAGGCGGCTGATATCCCTCAGGGGATTCGTCCAAAAGTGTAGTCGTCTTTGGATTGCTGAGAGCGAAGTCCTTTGCCAATGAAGCCTCGAATTTCTCCCTTTCTCTTTTCATGGTGGCCGTACGATTACAACCTGAAGCATCGACGTCCTCTGTGAAAACTCCAGGAATATTAGTTGTGTTGCGATCTTGCCATTCCGATAAAGCGATAGTGACTCGAGCTACAGCATCATAATAACGTTGTTCCCCTGTAAGTTGAGCAAGGCGTGTAAACTCCATAGACAATGATCCAAGTTCAGCCAAATTAGATCTGGAACTGGCACGATGAGGTTGAGATGCAAAGACTGGTTTCCATCGATAGTGAAGTACCGGCATTCTGTTTGGGGTATCAAAAGCGCCCATTAATATCTCCGCCAGTTCAGTAGCTTTATCCAAGAGAACCTGGAATTTTCCTCCGCTAACATCATATGCAGCTAAAAGACCACCGAGATATCTAATGGTAGTTTCAAATACTGGTATTTCCATCCTTGGAGTGGTGGTGAAATCAATCTTTTCAACAGCCTTAACGGCCTCTTCAAATTCATCATGAAATCCCATAATCCATAATGTATCCAATCCATCCACCAAAGTTGCTGCCCATCCGCAAAATGGATCTCGAAATTTGGTCGATACAGGGGAAAGTTCATCATGACCCCATGCAAACTTCTTGTAACCTTTCCATGACCTCAAGAATTCCTCCTTGACTTTATTTTGCCTCTTCTCCCGAGTAATTTTTGCGTCCGTTGTCTCGTCATTGAAAACATGTTGAATCTTAGGAATTGAGATTGGCACACCAGTTGGCAGATTGATAATACTTTCAGTAGGTACTGGGAAATTTTCTGCTTGCTTAGACCAGTGAATGGTAGTAGGTGCTGCTGAGAAAACAGGAAAGTCCTGTCTTCCATCTGGCGCAATTGGATGAAGATCTTCAAACCCTGTATCCTCGTAGACACCTTGGGTTGGTGGCTTCCTGTCTGGAAGAGTATATTTCGGCACAGTTGTATCTATTGTTTGAATCGCAATAACATTCGAAGTGGTCGATGTACTGCTAGTTGTGGAGGATGTCTTTTCTGCGACCTTTGGTGCCGGTTTAATTTCAGCCTCTGCAGGCTTCAATGGCTCTTCTGATTGTTCTTTCAGAGTTTCCGGTGCAATTGGATGGCCTCCATTTGGTGTATATGTGTATGGTTCTCCCTTTTCTGATGCAAATTTCGAGTCAGGGATGTCGACAGGGCCTCCTACAGTATAACTTTCCCAATCCCTTATGTGTGTAAAACGAACGAGAATGGCTGTTATAAAGACGGCAAAAATAAGCAGAGCACGGTATCTGCGAATTCGCAACATGATGCGAATTGCTACTTCGTGGTCTCTCGACCAGAAGTTTTAGCAATTGGAAAAGAAAGAGTGGTGGTACTTGGGGGGTCAGAGGTGGTGTCGCGTGTTCAGCGTGGAATAAATGTTGATAGGTTTTGAACCAATAATATCCTCATCACGCTTCCAAGCTATTAATGCCACAAGTAAGGATTCGGAGTCTTCATAGGTATTTTGTCTTAAAGAATGTTGGTGACGAGTACTTTACTCCAATAGGAATTATCTGGCCGAATCCTATATTCCGTTGTGTGAAATGGTGAATGTATGGTCCTTGGGTCCTCGAGGGATTGTCGACTTTGTAGTTGCTACATGACATTACTTGTACTCTCACTCTCATGTACGGAGTAGCACGCTCATAGCTCTTGGCGTTTGTTATAGTTCTTTTAGAGTTCAGTGGATCCCTCGAGGACAATTGGAGCAAGTGGAGGTCATGGCATGGACTCATAGTAAGATACATATTCAAGTTGCTTTTGATAGGTTTGAGTTGTGGCGTCTGAGATCTCAAGCATCCAAATGTGACGAATGAGGAAAAGAGAGATCTTTGATGTGGGGATGAAAGTGTATCAGCTGGAATTTTAGGGGCCGCCATGAATGATTCCTACCTAGTACCTGTATGATGTACGAGTATCTTCAATATCTCCGTGAAAGGAGTGAATGATGAGATGAAACTATTAATATCGCGGTGCCGGTACCTATCCTATCTATCCACCACACTCTTTCTCTTGTTCTTCCATCAAAGAAACTACTAGGTATGTACGGCGTATACGGCGTATACGGCATATACACACTCACTCGCATTCTTAAAGAAGACTTCCACTCTTCCAATCTTCCAATCTCAATCTTCACACCTTCCATCCTCCCTTCCGTCCAACCCGGCGAATACGAGAAGCCTCCAATTATCCAATTTAATCCAATCCATACCTAACAAACATCCCATTCCATTCGGTCCCGATGATCCAGCGAGCACTCCGTACAAAGTACTCGTAAAGTAGAAAAGGGAAAAAAAACATAACCCTGAATATAAGCATCAAATTAATCAATCTCCCCCCCCCTTTTAATATCTGAATAAAGTGGTTCTTTATATCAATTTCTAGAAACCCAACTCTTGGAAACCTAAACTCCTGTAACACGCTCACTCACTTCTCCTGGGAATCAACTTTCCAATTCTCTATCCAGGACGATCCGATCATCCCAACAATCAGGTCAATTCATCAATCCATCACCCTCCCACCACCCTCCCATCCCATCACTCCTCAATATGCGAGTCGGCACATGACATGATAATAATAAGCAATCAAATCATTCCAAAAGCTCAAGACTCAAGACTCCAGCTCCGACAGCTCTCACACCTCTCACACACATCATCCAATTCGGGAGACGGCCACCTATGCCGCAAATCATCCAAAACATCCACAGCCACTTCTTGGCACGGCAGAGCTTATCCGAAACAGATATCCATCATTACCAAGACAAGAAATGCGGAGAAAGTCCTCTTGGGAGGGGAATTGTCGTAAACTAGGTACCTAGGTACATACATATACATCATAATAATCATTTTCATCAAATCATTCATTTCATCTCTATTTACCTAGGTATGAATATGGTAGACACTCTACATGGCCTCTCTAGATACGGTAATAATATACAGAGTGACATCTCAAAACGAATGAGATGCGAACCTATAAAAATACCATGCATGTATTTTGTCTACCTTCCCAATAAAGTCGTTACAAATGATCATTAGGCTTCTTTTATTCATGACTTTATCCATCCATATCACCCGGTCCCTTTGCTCTACCCATTTGACGTGCCTTGAGCAATTCATCACAAAGCAAGAGATTGGATGCAATACCAGAACTCGATGCAACACAATTCCTCAGTACACGGAAAGAATCATATACACCCTCCAAGACTGGATCCATAGGTTCGCCAGTTTTGAGGTCAAGACCGACAACGTTGCCCTCCGCTTGCTCATCTTGTAAGCTAGCAACTGTGATACATATTAGCGAGATGAATAACATTCGGGTGGAAATGCAACTTACGCGAATCTTGAATATCATGACCAGCATTTGCTGCCAAAGTTTTAGGAATAACGAGAAGAGCATCAGCGAAAGCTTGAACACCCCACTTCGCCTTACCCTTGACAGTCTTGCGGAAAGCTTCGCTGTTCAAATGTGCTGCGCAAGCAACCTGGAAAGCACCAGCTCCTGGTACAACGCTCTTGTCTACAATCATGTTGTAAACACTTCGAAGACCATCACGGACTGCATCGGTGATTTGAGTAATGGTGTGTTGATTTGGTCCCTTGATGAGAAGGGTCACGGATTTTGGCTCCTTTACATCCTCGATGAAAGTGTACTTCTCCTCTCCCAATTGATGCTCATAAACATTTCCAGCCCATCCAAGAATTTCAGGGGTTAAATCATCCACACTGTTCTGTGCTGTACCACCACAAATTAATTGTAATCTTTCCATGTTTCTTCGCTTAGCTCTTCTCAGAGCAAAGATTCCGTTCTTAACCAAGACATCAAGTGATAATGGATCAATACCCTTCTGGTTGATAATAACGAAGCCTTTCTTGGGGTCATTTCCGCAAACCTCCTTCTTCAACTCAACAATTTTTCTTAATTTCTCGTCAACAAAACGACGCTCGCTCTCCACGAGTTTATCTCTTTGTTCCGCGCTCGAATAGTAGAAACCGGAGTTGATTTCGGACTTCTCGTACTCCAAACTGACGTTCAAGCTGAGAATAAATGCGTTCTCGACCTTCTTTGGCATATCTGGATGTCTAGCACCGTGATCTAACGCAAGACCACGAATCAACTGAGTCTCTGAGGCAGTTCTGTGTTGCATCTTCATAATTTCGACCATGTGGAGATCAGGCTTTGCCGGGGCTTGGTAAATCGATAAGACCGCATCGACGATATCAGGAGTGAGCTTTTCCGCCAGAGTGTGGTTAAGTTTCGTAGAAAGGGAGGTTCGCGCAACGCAAAGTAAAAGTTCACGGTCGACTTCCTTCTCAATTTTAAAAGTGTCCAAGAACTGCCAAGTGTCAGTATTACCCCGCCAATAGTTGATATGCTACCAACCTTCAACGCTTCTGTCTTTGCAATCTCATAACCATCGGTGATAATTCTGGGATGTAAACCTTCGGAAATATATCTATCTGCCTGTTTCAAAAGCTCTCCTACGAGAAGAACAACTGAGGTTGTGCCATCACCACAAATATCATCTTGTGCGGTTGCTGCTCGTGCAATCATAACTGCCGTAGGGTTTTGTATTTGCATTTCACGTAACAGAACGTTTCCATCCTTTGTAAGTTTTATCTGCGGACCGATTATTAGAGGGTTATATTCGTTGCATCAATAAGGCTTTCATACCGCTCCAGCACCGTCAACCAACCTTTAGAAATGTTAGCATATCCTAGGCTCAGGGGAGGACGAAAACTAACATTTTAATGGTTCCCATAGGACCCAAGTTTGACTTTAAAACATCTTGTAAACCTTCACCTGCACTGATATTGACTTTCAAAGCTTCCCCTCTTCTCTACTACAAATCAGTAGCTGCACCTCAAATTTAGATAGGAAAAATCATACTCTGGACTCCGCCTTTGGGTTCAATAGTTGTGCGGCAGACATTCTGACAGAATACAATAACTTCGTATGTAATTAAAATGAAGTTATATGGCGTTATCGTGGCGAGAAGCTGTGTATTTTGTCCCTCAACGTCGCGAGCTTTTTTTTCTATGGGCGACGTGAATTCCCACACGAGGTTCACGCTAGTCTCAATTTGGTACTACGGCGAGGCTACCACTTTAAGCTACAAGGCATTGTTTACGCTGACCACGAATCTATTGATATATAATTCCATCAATTATTTGTTCATTATTTGCTCAATATTTTCAAAATGTATCGAGGCTGGAATCTCGTATTGGCAATTATTGTCACTCTTCTCTCTGGAGAAAGTCTTGGGTTTTTGTCATGGCCATTCAAATTTCAAGCTGTTGCTGAACAAGAGCCTATCATAGAATCAACAACGTACGAGTATGCGGATAGTCATGCAAAACGAATTGCAATTATTGGTATGTATTGATGTTTCTTTCCATATCGTTATCATCAATGTTGCCGTGTGATCTTCCATGATGATCTTCCCTTTATTGAGAACAACTTTTGTTATAATTCCTGTCTTTCAAAGGGGACCCAAAATAGGGGTATTGCCCCATCCCTTAGCTGGCTACTATCTATCTGTTGCCTTCGTTTCTCTTGCATATTACCTCGAGGTTCATGGACATCTGCATACCCATCAGATATTACAACGATATATACTTCTATTTAGCTTCAAAATACAAGCAATATCCCGATTGTCTTTCACTAACAGAATATCAGGTGCTGGAGCAGGCGGGTCTTCCTCGGCATATCATTTACAGAAGTATGCTGCTGAATCCGACCTTGCAATTAATGTCACTGTTTTCGAACGATCCTCTTATATTGGAGGTCGTTCGACCACAGTGAACGCATATGGTAATTCATTGGAGCCCGTGGAATTGGGAGCTAGTATCTTCGTTGATGTCAACGTAATTCTAAAGAATGCAAGCCGAGAATTCGACTTGCATGCAAAATCATCCAATACAGAAGTAGCTGAAATCCTTGGTATCTGGGATGGCGCAGAATTTGTTTATACTCAGAAGGATAGCGATTGGAAGTATTGGGATATTGCAAAGATGTTTTGGAAATATGGACTTGCCCCGTTGAAGACTCAACGCTTGATGAAAACTGTGGTTGGAAAGTTCCTACAACTTTATGAAGCACCATACTTTCCATTTAGATCTCTCACGGAACGGATAGAGGAACTAGACCTCAAGACTGTGGCATCCGTCACGGGCGAACAGTTTTTGGCTCAAAACAATGTGAGTCTAAATGTATGTCCTATCGTGATGAAACTAACAAAATTCAGATTGAAGGATCATTCACAACTGATCTGATTCAAGCATCTACTCGGGTCAACTATGGTCAAAACCTAAACGTCATTCATGGCGTAGAGACCATGGTTTGTATGGCAATCGAAGGCGCAATGCAGATTCAAGGTGGCAATTGGCAAATCTTTGACAACATGATTCAATCCTCAAATGCCACTGTTCGTCTAAACCACACCATCACCGAGATTTCCCAAGTTCGAGATCAAGAAAGGTACAATGTCAAAACCATTACTACAGATGCTGTCGGTGTTTCTCATATTAATGAAGAACCATTCGACACCGTCATTATCGCCGCTCCACTTCAATACACCGACATCAAATTGTCGTCTGACCTCCTTCAACATACCCCCGACGAGATCCCCTACGTAACCCTTCACGTAACCCTCTTTACCTCTCCCTATGGCCTCAACCCAGCCTATTTCAACCTCGGCCCCACTGAGGAGGTCCCTACCACAATCCTCACCACTCTCCCCAAAAATATCCCCGCTCCTACTGATCCCAAAGACTTGGCCGGCCCTGTTGGCTTTTTCTCCATCTCCACTCTTCGCAAAGTTATCAATCCTACCACCCTCGAATACGAAAACCTTTACAAGATCTTCTCTCCTCGCCCCTTGACTTCCGAGTTCCTTTCCTCAGTCCTCAACAGCGAAATCCCTGTTCCTGAAGACCTTACCACCATTTCTCCCACAGCAAATAACACAATAACATGGTACTACCCCCACGTCTGGAACTCGTATCCATACGAATACCCTCGCGTAACATTCGAAGAGATTCAACTAGCGCCTGGTATCTACTACACTAGCGGTATCGAATCTTTCATCAGCACTATGGAAACAAGTGCATTGATGGGGAAAAATGTCGCAAGATTAGTAGTTGATGATTTTTTGAAAAGTACAGAAACCAACTCAGAGCCAGCTGCCGAGGAAATCGAAGTAGGGAATGTAATTGTCGAACCCGAGATCGGTGTTGGTAACGACATGCCTGTAGTTGACGAATTATAATCTTCTGTTATTCCTGGGTTCCATAGAGACAGGCGTTAGTTCTTTGCAATTCTACCTCGTCTTTTCTATTGGAGAGATACCTAGGTTTGTATTACTTCAAACAAAAAATAGCTCAGGAGAACGGAATTTCATTGAAATCTGATACTATACTACCTATCTAACATTACAATAAGATATAAAATTCAATTTACTTTCACTATACTTTCAATATATGCCTTCAATATAGCAGCTTGACTAAAATACCTAAACATCGCTTGGACTCTGGCCATTCGCGCATAAGTCCCCCAGCACAGCGAACAATCTTTTCCTCCTTTCAAAATATGCCCTCTAAAGTAATCGAGAAAGTTCGGTCCACAACCTTGAAATCCATTCCACATCTCAAGCCTCATTATACCAGTTATCATAGTTATCTTGTTCCCTTCTAACCACAGGCTTTTTCGGACTTGGTCGATTCAAAGCCCACGGCGTGCTCCTCTCCACCTCCACTTCTCCCGTTCCAGGCGAAGGTCCCGCACGCCGAACCATCAGTTTCCCCGCAGTATTGATTCTATATTCCTTTCCATAAAACTTGGGAGAGTTAGGTTCCTCTATTCGTTGTCTCTTTGCATCGCGGTAAGGCGCCACACGAAGTTGTTTACGTTTACGTGGGACTTTTCGGCGTTTGGGTTTTCGGGGTATGCCTCCAGGTCGTCTCTGTGGGGCGATATTGACAAGAGCAGGGGTCTTTATCCAGGGACCAGCTTCTTGTTCTTCGGGTGTGCGCATTCTTTGGACGCCTCGCTCGATGGCCAAGGCCCTTTCGAATATTGGTTCTAATTTTCTTTTTCCTTTTCCCTGGTTGTAGGCGCGTTGATCTCCTCCTTTCGGATAGTATCCTGGATCGACTAGATCATCTTCTGCATCATCCTCAGGGTCATCTTGTGGATCATCAAAGTCTGGCGCTACAGGATCTTGCACCGGCTTTCCATCTGGTCCGACTGCTCTCCAATTAGGGAATGCCGGGTTGCGTATCGGTTCTCCCAATTCGAACGGCATTTCTCTATACCCCATTTGAAGCGCCTTGCGAGTCGGAAACAAAAGATCAGAATCATCATAATCATATTCATCTTCGGCCGGTTTCCACCACCTTGGATTACTGTAGTCTGGTCTTCGTGGACGCCTCTCCCTTTGCAACCTGATCACCTGCATACCTTCATCTTTTTTTGATCCCCGAATAGCGTCTGGATATTTTTCATCCCACCCATATTCCCCCCCATAAATGCCTTCCAAAAACAAGTCATGGCTATCGCCAAAATTCCAAAAATCTACAGATTCTTGTACCTGTACTAGTAAATCCCGTACATCCGGACGTGCTCCGGGGTGAAGTGCTAAAGACTTTAAGATCAACCCCCTAAATCTCCTACTATAAACTTCTAGTTCGGGATGCAAGAGATATCTGCCCATGGTTGAGAATGTTATATGGGGGTCGGGGTCGACTCCCGTCTCGAAGATCTCATTGTCGGGCACAGGATTGTTATTTACTAGGCATTGGTAAATAACATTAGCGACATTCCACAGGTCGGTTGAGGTGCCTATTACGCGGTTTGGGTTGCTGACCGCATATTGCTCCTATTAATGAATTAGTTTGAGTGACATGAATGGTGAGCCTGATCGAAAGCGGAGCTTGAAGTGCAAGGAAAACTAATGAATAAGATTCATACAGGTGCATGATAGGTGTTGCGTCCTTGAGCTATCTTGAGCCATGCTCGTCGTTTGACACCATTTCTTTTCAATTCTTCAGCGTCAGGAACTTCAAGTGCGAGCCCGAAGTCAGCAAGCTATGGTTGGCCTTGGGTTAGCACTGTTTGGGTTTGAATTCGCAACATTTGAAATCATGAGATTTTGTACATATCTGTACGTGTCTGTACGCACCTTGTGAACTGATATACGTTCATGGCCTGGTCGAGGATTATCACCGATTCTGTTGAAAAAATATTTAGCATTCAGTCCTCTGACAGAGGTTCTGTATATTTGCAATGCACTCTGTTTACATTCGTGTCTCTTGTCTCCAATATGGAAAAGAATATGTATACTAAGACTTGTACTCACAAGACTATACAATATTAGCACCGTTGCTGGCAAGCGAGCTCTGCTTGTAGGAGCAACTTACTATTTGGCCCCTTGATATCAAAATGCGCAATTGGTTGATGCTGACGATCCTTTGGCGCTTTTTCAAAGATTGTGTCATTTGGATTCTCTGTCCCATATTTCAAGACCATCAGTGCCTTCAACAAACATTCCCATATTCTAAAAATATATTCCTCTGGAGGGTGCTGGTACTCGCAGTTTTCGTTCATCCAACTTCCTAGGTCCCCTCCAGATGCAAATTCTATATAAATTCTTGCGACATCATATTTTCGCCTGAGTTGTACCTTAATATTGGCGTCGCGCTTCTTGTCAGTATCCAGCCAATTCGCATAATCCACAATAGCCCGGTCCTTCTCGTCGTTTGTCCCCTATTTACGACCATATTAGCAGAGCAAAGTACCAGGGCATCTTCCACTGCAAGCGGTATCTTCTGAGCTGAATCATAAAGGGAAGCAATAGCCTACCGTGCCCATAGTCCGATGATAAGCCTTGTATATCTTGACGATATGGTCACTGTCGTACTTCATAAGACTTTGCATCATCCTACTCTCCTGTTTCAAATTCAAACCTGCGCCTCCTTCCTGTTTAACCACTAACCTCCGCGGCGATACATCTGGGTTACTTCCTCGATATTCAAACAGGGTAGCTATACCATAAGAACCTTCACCCAGACGCTTGACGGCAACCCAGTCTTTACCAATGTGTACTGGAGCCCATCCTTGGCTCTGTTTGAGGTATCTCTCGGCCTCTTCCATAGCTGGATCGAAATTCATCTTGACGTATGATTTTAGAGAATTGTATTTCAAAGATCAATATATGTAATTACACATGAAGTCTATCCAACTCTTGGCTTGCGATTCGTTGAGCGTACCTTGGAATTGGAAGGCTTTGTTCAGTGTGTCTTTTCCAGCAACACAAAGATAGCATTCATGCTGATTGATGCGTTGGGGTAGTTTCAAACTATTAGAACAAAGAAGATTGTGCATTTCAACCAAATCTACCGATAAGAATTTGCTGCTTTGTGAGAGAAAAGTAGTGGTGGACGAAACATCAAGCGAGTAGAAAAGGGCTATGAAGCATGTTCGTTATATTCCTGCTTCACGATTATACAGATAACTCTTCCCAAGTTTACCTAGATTCTCCAAAAGATTCACCCCGAGAGTCCTGGAGAAAATATGATAGTATGAAATGAGAGACACGTTGAACAGCACCCTCATAGGAATGTAGATGATTTGACTTTTATATAATGAGTATCTGCTACTCTGTATTCTCCATCTAAGAGTATTTGTTATATGTAAGTGAGATACCACCTTGATTTCTGCCCCTTGACCAGTTATCAAGTACCCCGACCCATTCACCATCGACTTTTCTCCAGTATAATGCCAGCAAAATATAAACAAAGAAAATGAATAAACTCCACCCTCTAGTCGCAGAGCAGTAAATGCTCGACTTAACAAGAAAAGGGGTAATAACTACATATTGCCCCTACTGTAATCACAATTCATAAAATCCGTAAACAAGAAAAAGGTTATCGCTGAAAAGTATCGCGCCAGTGTGCATTCAACAATGCATCCACTTAAAGAATCGAACCACTTCTTCACCAGTAGCAATTACAAATTATGATCTCACGCTTCCATCCCAATTCAACTCCCTTACACTAACCTTCGTCCCTTCCCTATCGCTATGCTTCCCCCTTACACTTCCTCGTCTCCAATCCATCAGACTCGATCTCTTTGATCTCGTTGACGCCATTGTCTTTCCCGTTGTATCTTTTGAAAGTTTGCTTTCCTTCGATGAGGATGAATTGCTTCCACTGTCTCCGTCGCCTGCTGTGCAGTTTGCAGAGTAGTATTCGCCATCTACATATACTGCATCGGAGACAAATGTGCTGCGACGGTTTCGACTGTTGATATATCGCTTCTCAAGTCTGTAGAGCTCCAACTTTTGGTTGATCATGTCGATAAGCTTAACCATGGTTGCGTTTGTGTGGGTTGTGGGGCGTGGAGTGGTTGAGTGAGATTGATATCGCGGGAGGATTGGCCGTCAGGCAAAATGAAGGAGAAGAGAAGCGAGAGACTGAATAGATTGGCTGGTTCAGAGAATGTAAAGATTGATATTGGAGAGGATAGATAGATCGATTTCGGAAAGAGTATTCTGAGCCTGTCAGAGGTGCTTCGTCTGTGTTATCTGCGAAATGAATACAGGAATGGCTATTCTTATTCGTAAAGATCAAGTATCAAACAAGTGGTGAGATTTCGTTTGTATTAGGTGAGTAGATGAATGAAGAAGTACAATATTTACAACAGTCGATGAAATTCAAGACTTGGAGATGTTTATGTGCTTGTATATACTTCGAATGTGCGTCGAGTCAGAAATTCTCAAGAATGAATAGATGAACAGACCTTTACTTCACCGAGTTGTTGAGGCAAGACAGAAAGAAAAGAATGCCTTCTGGTCCTTGGCGATAAGCCATATAGAAAGCTCTAGTCTCTACAAGTAAGTGTGCCCCGTAGCTCTTCATCCACAGATTTTCTTACTTGCTTCTGCTTGCATTTCTGCACATTTATTGTATACCCTGAGATTTCCTCGAATTTGGATACTGCTCCATCCAAATTATCCGAAAATCCACAAGAAATGAGTGAAATACAAGGATTCTACATGAATTATCATTTTATCCATGACAGTCTAAGACGAATAAAGCTGCACTGATCCGATGAAAAGTGGACGCTCCTCATGGGGAGTGGCTCGGAAACTGGCATGGTCTGACCATTCAGATGGAAAGTGTGGATTTTCGTCTAGTATCCAATAATATCAGATCATGATCGGAGGGTTAGACTGGAATAGTACAAGCTCAAAGGCACAACCAGCCGTTGGCACGTTTTCTACATTGAAAGTGGTCAGGGTAGTCCAACTTTCCAAGCAGCCCCGGATGTTTCCCTAGAAGAATCTAAGAGCATGGAAGACGCCATCTGGACCCATCACTACATGATCAAAGCGTTGTCAAATCAAATTTCCTTTCGGAAAAAGGTCTAACTAAGTGCTAAAAAGGCTCTTGTCAGTCTCGCCTTCATTCCCCAGCCGACTTTGTGACTCGTTAGGTCTGTTTTTCTGGATTTAGAACCCGTCTTCCCGAGTAATTCTAAAGTGGGTGCTTGTCTGGATCAATTTTGTGCAGCCCCGAACACAATCATCGTCATGTTCATTCAATTCCATAAATTGTTCATTTGAAATCATGAAACAGACATAAAAACAATACACGATGATGCGTTCACCTTGAGAGTTGATGCTTGGTGGTCTGTACTGTACAGTGGTTGAGGGGTAAATGTTATCCAGTGTTACGGGAGTTCGAAGCACACGAGAAAGTCTAGTCCCACTTGTATGCAGCCTCGATTGGTGGGACTTTAAATGTGAAAGGGGGTTTACCCTGCGGCATGTATGCATCTGGCCCATTCAAGATAACAAGTTCTTATCGATCAAATCTATCTACTCTCCTCTTTCGAGACGTCGGGAATATTAACCTCTCGTTCTTTACCTTTCTCCGTTTCGGCAAAAAGAGTTTCTTGTACTATTAAAATGGTGAGACAGAGCACACAATGATAAGAATGAAATAAGAAGCTTACCACTCCAGAGATCGGAATATACCCCACCAGTATCAACCAGTTCCCTATGCGTCCCACTTTCAGCCACTGACCCCTCCTTCAGTACTATGATTTTATCGCTATCAAAGATTGTTCGAAGCCTATGAGCAACGAAAACGCTAGTCCTTGATTTCTCTTTCAAAATGCTGTTGATATTTTGCATGAGTGCCTGTTCCGTATGTGTATCCAATGCAGATGTCGCCTCGTCAAAGAATAACAGCGGAGGATCTTTCAAGATAAGTCTTGACACAGCCAATCTTTGCTTTTCTCCCCCAGAAATCATCATTCCCCGTTCACCAACCATTGTTTTATATCCATCGGGGAGTGTTGTGATAATGCTATGAATCTTTGCACGTTGTGCTGCTTCTTTGACTTTTTCGTCAGATGCCTCCAAATTACCATATCTGATGTTGTGTTCAATGGAATCATTGAAAAGTGGTGTGTCTTGAGGAACGACGCCAATGGCTCTCCTCAGTGACTCCAAACTCACATTTCGTATGTCTTGGCCATCAATCAAAATTCTTCCCTCTTGAACATCATAGAAACGAAATAAGAGTCGCAGGACTGTTGATTTTCCACAGCCACTAGGTCCAACAATAGCAATCTTTTTGCCAGCAGGAATGGTCATGCTGAGATTCTTCAGGATCGGACGGTCTGGATGGTAACCAAAGGTTACATTCTCGAATGTGATCTCGCCACCTTTAGTTAGCTGCAGGGGCTTCGCATTCGGAGCTTCCCTGACAGCTACATTGACCTTTTGCAGGTTGAAAAGCGTTTCCATATCCAATAAGGATTGTCGAAGTTCTCGGTATACTGATCCAAGGAAATTTAAGGGAACCGAGAGTTGAAAGACCAATTGGTTGACCATTACAAGATCACCCACTGTCAAGTTTCCTGTAGCTACACCATCTGCAGCTAAGTACATCATGGCAGTTAATGCACTTGAGAAGATCAAATTTTGTCCACTATTGAGGAATGCTAAAGATGTTGCGACCTTGATGGATGATTTCTCGTAAGCTTTGAGTGCCTGGTCATATCTACCAACTTCGTATTTCTCGTTGTTGAAGTATTTGACTGCCTCATAGTTGATCAGAGAGTCTACAGCAACTGTCGAACCTTTATTATCAGCGGCATTGGCGGCTCTTCGGAATTTTGTTCTCCAGGCAGTAGTCGAGATGGTAAATGCTGTATATCCCACCATGGTGAGAGCTGTGATAGCCGCAAATTTGGCACCATATTGATAGGTCAAGATACCGCAAACCATAGATATCTCTAACACTGTCGGGAAAATATGGAAAACCATGGATGTAAGCAAGAAGCTAATACCTTTTGTACCACGATCGATAGCTCTAGTCAATCCACCGGTCTGCTTCGAGAGATGGAAATTGAGATCGAGTCGTAATAGATGATCAAAAACATTGCAAGCTACCCTCCTGATAGCCTTTTGGGCAACGCTAGCGAAGACAGCATTCCGTACTTCTTGAAACAAAGTAGCTCCAATTCTGGTAAGTCCATAAGCCAATATCATCGATCCGGCGACGGTGGTAGCTGTGCCTCCAAGAGCAGCAAAATCAACATTCATAGCATCGACAATGCTTTTGAAGTAGAAAGGTACTTGCACATTCAACACTTTAGCTCCAACTAGCAACCCGAGGGATAATCCAACCCGAACTCTTGTTCCCATATTGTCTTTGGGCCACAAATACTGTGACATCTCTTTTATAATCGCCCAGTCCGCCTTCCTTTGCTCCTTGTTTGTTTTATCATCAAGGGCCAATGGATCTTTTCTTGCCGTTATCGGTATGGCAAGAGGGGCTTTTTTTGCCGTCTCAGGCGTCGACCCAGGTATATCGTCCGCTGATTTCGCATTTCTTAAAGATTGGCTCTGGATAGCACTGCCTTTGGGAATGTCTTTCAAGAGTCGATTGGTGCTTGTGAATACCCTGAGGCCTACCCCCGGCTGTGCCCATCGTGGATGTCGCAATGAAGCTTTTGCATATATGCAAGAAGCTCCATGGAAGCTGTGTAAGCTTCGGAAGCTCATCGTAAACTAAATCTATTCTCACTGCCCGTAGATCATCGACTGCGCATGCCTCAGCTATTCCAAGAAGACCCCCATGTATAAAGTTGTAGTTATCGATAAGGAATCAACAAACAGCCAGAATTAAGAAAATTATCCAATGTGAAAATGCTGTCAAAATGGAATGTGAAAGAAGCACAATTGAAAGAAATATCGTTCTCTTTTATCAAAAGAAAATCAGATAAGAATGAATTACCTACTAGAAATTCACCAATATATAGAAAAAGTTCGTGAGCACCACAAAGTACGAAGCTATTACGACATTTCATGTTGCAGCCTCGCCTAAAGATTAACAAGGCAGAAAATTGCACATGCAGCCTACTCCTGCAGCTTTTCCGAACGACAACGGCAGCCCCTCTCTTTTTTCCCTTTGAACATCAAAGAGGAAAAGCAGTCATGATTTCACGATCATCTGTAAGCCGCGTTGCTCGCGGTGCGCGGCAGCTCCGTTCAATTAAGAATACGCCTGCCGCATGTAGAAATTTTCAGATCAGCGCATCGGAAGCTCCCTTGGATGGCGATCTTTTAAGCAAGACTCTTGATTCTACAGATCCTGCTGGTATGTTCGAGCGTCGCAAAGATAGTGAGGCTGAATACTAAAATAAGTGTTACAGATGCAAGATTTGAAGTCATTGGAGCGCCCTACTCTCTTCTTTCAGTCTCATTGTCCGCATCGCAAACATTATACACCCGACGAGGAACGTTGGTTGGAGTGAGCGGAAAAGCAGAAAATGTCAGCATGCTCGAGGTGAAAGCACTAGGATAGGAAGGATGGCTTGCTGATATATTGGGTAGGCCCAATCAACATTATCGATCCTTGAACCATTTCGACGAGCCCCTCTCGGAATTCCTTTCCTATATCAAAAAGTTTCCTCGACAAGTCCCATAAAAGCACTGGTGTCAACGAAGAATCCGATCACATCTATGGAGGTATTGCATTTGGATGGAAGAGAAGATTGGATGGTCACTCAGAGAGATGCATTGCTGGCTTGGACTGGCCATAGGCTATCTGTTTCACCGACAATGAACAGAAGTATGAGTATCGCTCACTGGGGAAACACACAAATTACAGGCAGAGGGCTCGTAGCTTTGGCTGGAGCAGGTCGAATCTACGAAATTACCCTGAAAGAAGGGGAGGAATTCGTCGCACATCCAGGAAATGTCGTAGCGTACACAATGAACCAAAATCTACCTCTTCCCTACCGATTAAAGGCCTCGATCTTAAAATTACAGGTCCCAACCTTGGGATTCAGTAAGCTATTGCCAGATATCAAATTTTTCAGGGTTATGCAACAAACAGATTCGTGGAATTTTGTGAAGAGGATAGCTTTCACCCTGAGGACTGCAATGAGAAGGACTATCTGGGGTGATAGGCTATTTTTACAATTTAGAGGACCAACTACACTCTTAATGTCTACAAGGGCGACAAGGATTAGCGACGTTTTGACGAATAGAGATATCAATGAAATTGCGGATGCTCCACCGGGTGCCGTAACGGAAGCTATTGAATTGGCAAAAGAACCTAAGTCAACTTCACAAGTTACAAAGCAAATCAAGGATGTACCGACTGGATTTCATTATGCGGAGGTTAATAAAGTTGGGAAAGTGAAGTTTGAAGATGCTCCTGCTAGGTAGTAAGGAAAGGATAGTGTATCAGTAGTGGAAAGGGACAAAATGTACGAGTAGGTCCATATTCTGGACTGACGAGGGGCACAAAATATACGAATATGATACGATACCTCAACCAAAATATGCCACTGCTCGTCTACCACGTCTGCTTGAGAAAATGTGATATTTCCTTTGTGCGCTTAGATGATGCTGAAGTCAGCCTTCGCCTAGACTCGTTCTACTGTCCTTACAATGTACAATTATTCCTCTGGTGAGTTGCATATGACTCCTATTCTGATTGCATAATTCAACTTCTTATCCCAAAGACATGGATATCTCATAAAAGCCATGATCGTTCCCAACAATTTGATATATCGAGTCTTGGACCGCATTGATATCGATGGGGACAAATTGCCTCTCCGGTGTACCTTCTAAGCTTTAATCCTGGCATCATGGAAATGTTTGAAAAGTTGAGGCGGTTTGAATCAGGAGAAGAATAAATAATCTTTCGCTGTCGTTTCACCCTTGGGTTTCCTTGCTATAGATACACCACAGTTATTAGTTTGCTCATCATCGCTGGTTGCTTCCGCTGACGGTGTCGTGTAGATCAAATAACTACTTTGGAGTTATCCTTTTCAATGTTATATATGGCTTGATTGTTGGAAATGTTGGCACATGGGCTCTGTGTCATTTCTTCGCCGTTTTGATCTTGAGCTTTCCCTCGCTGAATCTCGCTTATTGGTGTTTCTACAAGCCATTTGCTCCGTGAAATCCTCCGCTGGGTTATGGGTTATATGTTTTTGATGTAAGTAACTTACCATTGATCGTCTTAAGCCGTCATGCAAAGGTTTGTGTCTTTCCATGACTGCAGAATGATTATGATGGAACAGGAGACAGCAAATGCCTAGGTATTTCATCAGTCAGGTAAAAATGAATTGTAGACATTTATCCCATTCACTCTATTACCAAAATCCACATACATTCTATTCAGGAAGCCCACTATATTCCCAGTCTTTCCTCGCTCGCCGCTCAAAAGTCTTAGGATCAGACATTAAGACATGTTAGAAGCATAAACTTTCTAGTCAGAAGCATGTCAGAAATTACAACCAGATGGTCCAGGTAAGTCTGGAAAGAAGTTGAGCAGTATGAGTTAGTACCGTGCAATTTTCCTTTCACCTACTTCCCGTATTCTACGACTCAATGTGGATTTCCAATTCCCCATATAAGTAAGTTGGTGAATTCATACGGAGCACTATGCAAGAAGAGTCCATTGACAATAATTATTAAGTAAATAAAGATTGTTGTAAGCATCAGAAATGCTTCACTATTGCTGTCAAAACTATGTTCAATCCCCCTAGGGAGCCTTTGGATCATCACACCTTTTCCCACTTAAGTTAGCTATGGAATACGAAATAAGAAGCACAAGATCACGAGTCGAATATCAGATGCCATCAAATGTTCCTTCTGGACTTCTAATGCTTTTGGTGGATTTAGTCTTACAGAAAATCACTTCCTTATATACATCTCACCTCCGCTAAAGCCTCGGCAATCATTTGCGTCCGAAGAATGCCATTGCACAATTTCTAGCTGTATTCTAGCTTTGTTTAACTCTATTCTACAGCTATAGATGAAGCCGGGCAGACATGAACAGGTGCTCGTGATCAGGATTTTCTTATCAAAAGGAAGGCGAGTGATGACTCCAGAAATCAAAGTCTGAATTTAAAGGTATTTTTCAGAATTCCAAGAACTCGGAGAGCGCAAAGGAATGGTTTTGAGGGTCTTTTTGGCAGGAGATTATGGTCCAGAGTGTGGGAATGATATCATCTCTTCATTAATGGGCGACGAAAATGTTTGGGATGTGGCGATACTTTTACGCTTTCTGTTCCTATGTTGTTGTTATTGCTTTTATTTCATTTCAACTCTATATGACGATGAAAGCTCCTAGACTTCCATCTCGTCTTCTGAGTTTCGTGGTTGAAATCTTTCCAAGTTTAACTTCTAGACTGTTTTCTATTGTATGCATCTACGTCCATGTCAACTAACGCCCTGGGATCTCAAAACATTCGTAACTTTCTTGCGCAATATTCCACTGAGACTATCTTGTTACTTTCTTAAATAGCAACACCGCCAACTTTCAACTCAACACCCGTCGAGGCGAGATCGAAGGAGGTACTGAACAACAAGTCTTGTGATACCCACAAATTCTCTTACCCCTCTCTCCATGCGATAATCATGCACAACAAATTTTCTTAGTCTCAAGAAGCAAAACAGGCTTAAGTGAATAATGCGGAGTCCAACTCATCATAAGATCGATGCACTGCTATATAAACATCCACCGGGACACCAATAAACATCAAATTTGGGTTACTGTCCCTTGTTAAACATGCCATGGCATTAAGGTTGAACTTCAAGATTTCCCATATGTTGATACTGAATATTCATGTAGGTGTTGGAACACGGACAAATATTCCAGCCTACTCTTCCACCGGAAGTTAATCTTGTTCACATCACCACATACTACTCACCTACTAGTTGTCATATCCAGCTACTCTCGAGAAATATGACAGAAAGAAGTAGTACTTTGCGTAAGTATTCGATAGTAAAAATAGATGAACGATGATAGAGCGAGCTGAAATTCCAAAAAGAGAAGGAATCTCAACAAAAGTGTCAACAATGTCGAAGATTGATTTAATTACTTTTCTTAGACACTTGTCTCCTGAAGTCTTTGTAATCTGGTTGGCTGGTAACTAGTTAATTGGCTTGTCCTCTTACGGTATCTTATATAATAAACATCTTGAATTCAACAGCCTCTTGCAACTTCATGATGTGGATCTAGAGTGAAAAAACTGGAGATATTATTCCACAGCAGACCCATCAATTGATGAAATTCTCTCTATACAAAAGAAAGTATAGAAAAGAAAGCCCTCCGATATTGCCGTCTTGAATTCAATGTAATAGTCAAGTCGTTTCAAGATTATATTCCAGACAGAGTAAACACAAGGAAATTAGAATAAACATACTGAAATCATAGAGAGCTCGCGGCAGATGTAGATATCTGGGACAGGAAATTGGGTAAATTCAAGGCTTATGTTGGGTATTTCAAAGTGCTTTCTGAAATTTCGCAGAGATAGATGTCAGTAGGTATTGTCAGAAAGCTCTCAACGACTTATTTGCTCAACAGCTACGGGATGAATCATTCCAATACCGCATAAGCTCATCTCCTCACTATCTCGAAGACAGCAGTCTCCCTCAACTTTCGCTGCTAATGAATGACAGATGAGTCAGAAAGCAAGCAAGAGAAGAAAAGCAGGCCCGAGGAACCCAGATTCAAGAAATGTACCAACGTCAGCGATAGTCAAGGTACTGATGGTCAACACCATTTGGCATTCACTAATCACGAACTTTTGGGCGAGGAAAGAGAGATTTATAAGCCATTTTCAACATCCCACTCCCGCAAGGTACGGACGTCTTTTCGGTTAATATGGCTCAGTGAGGCAATACCAATGATATTCAAGAACTCTTTTTGCTCTCGGCTGCAGAGGCCAGGGCTTCTCATTCTTCTTCTCTTTTTGAAAATTCTGACAACAGATCTCCGCCTCAACTGCCTAGTCCATCTTAGCCCAGTAAGTATATCTCGAGCTCAGTATATCATCATGTACTCTTGAAAGACACTGAAGGCGGGCTCTGATAATTTGACAGTGAAAGCTTTTTCTTCTTCTTTTGAATAGACGTGGTAAAAATTTGTGTTTATGAGATAATGAAAATGAGATCTGTGTAATAATTATTATTGAAAATATAAAGAATCATAGTGTAATATAAGCGGTTTACCTTTTTTCACTTCTCTGACTAGTTTTAAGTACTTCAAACTTCATCGAATAGGACGAACGAGAGTGTTATCCTCGCCTTGAATTTCATGCTCGTCCCTGAGCATTAACACCTTTATAGAACGGTCTAGAGGAATTTATACCTGTAAATCCAATGAATGAGAAGCTCAAAGTGAAGAGAGAAGAGAGAGGCTGCGCACGATATATCATATACCTACTAAGCAAACACGAAAATTAGGCAGTGAATAAGAATAGCCATGGTCATATCAGACACCTCAACTTCTCAATATGAAAAGATAGTCTCAATTATCATACTAACTCCATGAATATTGACCAAGACTGCGATATCGTTCACTTAGGACACGCTCTAGAGATAGAAACTTGATATATCAATAAGCAACGAATTGCTTGAATAGAAATGAAGTATCCTGGTCGTAAGATCTCAGGTTCGCTCGTCTCGACTCCTGCAAATTGATACTTTCATGCTTTCATGCTGTCATTACATCTTATCTCAACTCAACTTAATCCCAACAACAATATCGACAACAATACAAGCAAAATATGCGACAAAATATCTGGCAAACACTCCACGAATCGAAAGTACCAATAATTAACCACTGAAACCCTTTTTTTCGAAAACTCCCTGCACTCCAGAATATCAACAACGTAATGTCAGATTAGCGAAGATGAGCGTCGCTTACTTAACTGAATGAAAACTTGAAGAGCTCATTGAGGATAAGAGGTTTTATACAACTAGTTTGATGTTTATTTTATTTAGGAGACATGAAGATGTGGATATATAGATATTGAGGGAAGGATACTCAAGCGAGGAATTCAAAGTAAACGAGAGATCGAGGTGTTTCTATATTGAAACAACTATAATTTGCTACTATAAAAGAGAGCCTTCTACCCGACAAAAAGGAAATAAGCGACATAACGACCGCCATCAAGATCTCCAGCCCCCTCGATAAATGTAAGAACCCACATTTTCAGTACCTATCTACATATCCGCCAAACCGTTAACAGTAAAGAACTCAACAATAATGAAACAACCCAACAAATGACAACAAATCCCCTATCCCGATTCAGACTGCCACTCATTCTTTCTCATCTGTTGTTCTCTCGAGTATATCTTCTCTTCTGGTCCTGTACCTCGATTCTGATATTGTTTTGTTTAGAATCGAAGGAGCTAGATTCAATTTTCGATGAGTGATCGATCTACAGTTACAATTCCTCATTGCTGCGACTCAAGGTTTAGTATTCTGCTCTGGCAGGAAAGAAGATCATGAGGATGGAAGATTATATAGATGATAGATTCGAAGGTGGCCTATCAAGAATAGAAAAGTTAAGGACTGAGTTTAGTTCTAGTGAATCATGCAAATAATACCGCAAAGAGGAGAAACCATGGAGATATAATGAATTCTCATACCCATATCCACATCCATACTCCATCCCTCAATCTCCCAAATCCCCAACCAGATATACCTAACTTATAAACACCAAGTTATCCAATCACAAGTACTTGACCCAGAATCATACATCAGAAATCAACCTACCCACATGCATGTGTAGAGAACTCCAATATCTCATACCTAACTATTATTATACCATACCGATAATTAATATTAATCCATCGTAGCCATTCCATCCCATTTCGCTCAGAACAGAGATGAAAAGCTTGAACTAGATGTAAGATTACATGTACGGATATCGATCCGAGAATCGATAGATTCACACGACGATCAACAATAAATCTCAACCACGACAATAAACCCAGAAGAAGAGAGTAAATATATATCATCATCTCATCTCATCTCATAACATAATATGATATCCCACTCCCGAAAAATTCCTCTCATACGCATCCAATATACATTCTCTAGGTACCTACTCAAATCTCACCCCTTGAAAGCCCCCTAATCGATATCCAGAGTATGCATCTGTCCAATCCAATCTCCTAACATTAGACCTTCAGCATAACATATCTCCCACTATTTTAGATTTAATTCTTCAAGAAATCCTCCTCCTCACTCAACTTTTATATAGATAGATAGATAGATAGATAAATAGATAGATATTCAGATATCCAAATAATACATACATATATATACAAAATAAAAAAAAGTAAATTATCTTTTCATCATATCTATCTACCTACCTAGATAGTTTCATGAATACGGATCTACTATACCCAATATCCCCAATATAAGTAACCTATACCACCATTCCCTACTTCCTATTTCTCATTTCCCATCCGCTATCCACGTATCAACTCTTGCCTCTTTATCCTCCTCTTCCTCTTCGTCTTTCGCTTTCATTTTTTCCTTTTACTTCTACTCTCCTTACTTTTTTCGCTTTTTTCGCTTACCTTCCTCTCCTCTCATCTTCCTCTCCTCTCATCTTCCTCTCCTCTCATCTTCCTATAACATATTCCTCAAATCCAATCCCTTTTACTTTCTCTTTCCTCATACCCTCATACCCTCATATCCTTATACCCTTATATCCTTATACCCTTATACTCTCATACCCTCATACCCTCATACCCTCATACCCTCATACCCTTATATCCTTATACCCTCATACCCTTATACTCTTATACCCTTATATTCTTATATCCTTATACCCTCATACCCTCATACCCTCATACCCTCATACCCTCATACCCTCATACCCTCATACCCTCATACCCTATCTATAAACTATACCACTATCCTACCCGGTTTATATATTTCTCCCTCTCCCTATCCCTCTCCCTCTCCCTCTCCCTCCTCTCCCCTTCCCCACAACAACAACAACAACAACAACAACAACAACAACAACAACAACAACAACAACAAGATACAAAGAACCTTCACCTCCACCTCCACATCCACCTCCACATTCATATTCACAATCACAATCAGCTAAATCCAATCCAATCCAATCCATCCAATCCAATCCAATCCAATCCAATCCATCCAATCCAATCCACACCAATCCAATCCAATCCAATCCAATCCACTCCAATCCAATCCATCCAATCCAATCCAATCCAATCTAATCCAATCCAATCCAATCCAATCCAATCCACTCCAATCCAATCCAATCCAATCCACTCCAGAAGCTAGATACCTAGGTAGGTAGATATATACTACGAGACTATCTGCTGTTATTATTATTACACTGTTAACTTGATACTATTAACTTAATATTGTTAACTTGATACTGTTAACTTGATACTGTTAACTTGATACTGTTAACTTGATACTATTAACTTGATACTATTAACTTGATACTGTTAACTTGATACTATTAACTTGATACTGTTAACTTGATATTGTTAGCTTGAGAGGGGATGTTGTATATATATATATATAAAATATATAATATATATAAAATATACAATACACACATATAACACACCCCCCCGATACACATACAACCCTCAAACACATACAACCCCCAAACACTATACACACTCACACTCACTCCCAACCAGACATCTATCAATCATCAAAATATCAATCATCAAAATATCAATCATCAAAATATCAATCATCAAAATATCAATCATCAAAAACAAAAAACAAAAAACAAAAACAAAAGGAACATTTCAATTGACTTTAATATACTACTCCACTACCTAGGTGCTTCCTACTTTCTCCTTCCTACTTCCTACTCCCTACTCCCCTCCCTCATCCACCAAATACTCTCCTCACCTCACCATCTCCTTTTTTCATCACACACTCTTCATTCCCTCTTCCCTCTTCCCTCTTCTCCATTCTCCATTCTCCATTCAATTCCCCTTTTCTCATCTTCACTATCATTATTACACCAGTCAAATTCCCCAAAACCTTCCTACCCACCCATTTATTATCCACTCAACTAACAAAAAAACCAACAACCAATCCAGTCCCCAACTTCGCAGTTAAACCTTCTAGATCTCTTTCCCATATCCTTTCCCTTTCCTTCCCTTTCAATCTCCCTCCCATCTTGCTTCTCAAATATTTCACCAAAAATCCATGTATTAACCTTCCATGCAAAATCAACACCAACACCAATCTTCCCTCCTCTCTCCATCTCATCTTCTCAATCTGTCTACCTCCCACAGATCCTCCCAAGAAATACAAGGAGTTCAATTGTAGTGTTATGCGTTTGTTTATTGTGTAGTGCGAAGTACGTAAGGTAGGGTATATTGTGTGAATCTCGCATAAACCAGGAAAGGAAAAAGAACATTGAAAAGGAGATAAAAGATCAGAACCGCAGTTATTTTTTTTTTAAAAAAAAAGTCGAAAAGAAAAAAAAAAATGTTGAAAGGACAGGACGGTATGGATTTTTGTTTTTTTCAATAACATTGATTAAATGTTTGAAAGTGTATCGTAGCATTGATGCCTATTTGGAAAATTCAATCCTCCTCATTTGGCGAAAGAGTATGTTCTTCATATGCTCATTCTACCCCACGCCTATACACATAAACACCATGAACCCTTATAAAACAGGGACTGATACCCAAAGCAGAACGACCATGTGTTGTAGTCACAAATAAGAGAAAAAGGGAGTTAAGGACCGAAAACGCCGAAAAGGATTGGAATTGAGCTAAATAACATTGAAAACTCGTCGTTCATCACATGGATTTAAGTGTGTTGTAATGTAGCTTTACTCATGCGTTGGTAACCTTGAAACGTGTGTTAGTATATGTCCAAGATATCATGTATAACGTGATTCAACATACCTTGAGGATTCTCCTTGAGTAATCTTGGTTATCAGCGATACTACCATCACTCATTCTTCTATTGGCAAGAGTAGGATCAAGTCGAGTATCGGTAAAAGAAGCTCCACCACTACTGCTACTGATAGGTGATTTACCACCAGTGACAAAGTTATTGACTGCTGCATTTCTTCGATATTCCTCTTCGACTTCACGTCTCTTTCTGTTACGCATAAATATGAAGATGCCTCCAGCGATAGCAGCAGCAACCACTACACCGACAACGACGCCTGCGGCGATGCCAGCTGTGTTTGGACCCGATGAATGCTTTTCAGCTAGTGCGGAAGCTGAACTTGATGCTGCAGCTGCATCGGATGCTTGAACGGTAACGGTTTGACCTAAAATGATTGTTAGATGAGAAATGATGGTGAAAGAATGGAAAAAGCCTTACCTCCCACAGTGACGACAGATGGTACGATGGATGTGGTTTGAGTGGCAGTGCTGGATGCTGCTGCTGCTGAAGATGATGATGAAGCTGCAGATGGATCATAATTTGGTGCTGAACTTTCGGTACCCGTAAGATAGACAGACCAATAAAGTTTCGTACCACCACACATTTCCGTATCAATACCAGCACAAGGACTATTACATTTCTTATCATCGACGAGATCTGCTGCTGGCGGGAGATCATTACCACACCAACACTCATTGCTATTGTATGTTGCTTGAACGGCGTAATCGGCAGGTACACATTGTGTTTGACAATATCCTTTGCTGTTGTATGTATATGATGAATTCTTGGTCAATCCATCACCCGATGAGAAACATCCTTGATATGTTAAAGTTTTATATTGTCGAGGGATGATATCAGGAGATGGTGCCGCGATTGCATTGCCCACCAACGCGGTGGCAGCGATAAAAGCGAGAGTAGATATCGACTTCATGATGAACGAATGGACGATATTTATGTGGCCTTGGCCTTTATTTCGTTATATGTTGATTGAAATCGGACGATCTGTCGCGATGGCGATGTCGATATCGACGAGGTAGGTCTATGGTGAGATATTGTTCGTGTGATGAATGTTATGGGGTTGGTTTCGAAAACTCTCGTGTTGGATATGGAGTCGGTCTTGTGATGATGACCAGCGAGAGTGAAATAACAAATCTAAAGTCGAAGAGTTATCTTGTCGAAAAGAACGAGAGTGAATCGACGACGGATGTTAAATTGCGAAAAGATTGTATCGTAATTTGTTCACGGTGCCGGTGTTGAATGATTAAAAAAGGACGAGGTTGGAAAATGTGATGACTGAATTGAATTTTCCTTTCTGTTGATGTTTGTTTTCGATATGGTTTAGAGGGAGAGAAAGAGGACAGGCCAATAGTCTCCTGTTTCGTCCGTTGTTGGATGTGTCGAGTGTAGGTGTAGAGGGTTGGAAAAACAGAGACGGGCGAAGCTGGAATGAGAGAGAGAGAGAGAGAGAGAGAGAGAGATAGGTTGTAGAAAAAGGCCGCAAGCAATAAAAGTAAACGAATGTTTGGGTGGGATTTGAGAAACGAGAAGGAATGAGAAGAAGAAAAAAAAAGAGTACGAGAGAGAGAGAGAGAGAGAGAGAGAGATAGGAAATCAACACAAGAGAATGTAAATCATCGAAAACAATCGTTTTTGAGGAATTGATTCTCACGACGTCAACGATGAAGAAGATTTCCGTAATTTTTCGAATTCCTTTTCGTAGATATAAAAAAAGGGATTGGGATTGGGTTGATTGAATTGTGTGATTAAGGAGATGAAGATGGGATGGGATGGGATGGGATGGGATGGGATGGGATGGGATGGAGGGTGGATTGAGGGAGAGGAGAAGAGAATGATGAGTCGATGCAAGTGGTGGTAGGGTTGGTTACTAGGGAAGAGGAAACTACTCTGGTGGACCGTTAGTAGTGTGAGTTGAGTAAGTGTGGGAAATATGCGTATGTGCGCGTGCTTGAATTTACCAGAACCTACCGTGATTTTGATTTTATATATGTGTATATGTGTGCATATGTATGTATATGTGTATATATGTGTGTATATGTGTGTATATATATGTGTATATATGTGTGTATATGTGTGTATATGTGTATATATATATGTATATGTGTGTATATGTATGTATTTATGTATATATGTATGAATGTATATGAATATATATATGTATATATATATATGTATATGTATGAACAAATGAATAAAAAAGAGGAGTTTTTGAATGAATGAAATTACGAGGTAAAATTGAATTGAATCGAATCGAAACGAGCCGATTAATTAGATACCTAGTATTGACTAAAGGTTTTATATTTTATACCTCTCTCTTCTCTTCTCCTTGAACCGTTGAATTTCTTACAAAGACCAAATTACCTATTATTGTTACTATGATTATTATGATTATTATGATTATTATGATTATTATGATTATTATGATTATTATGATTATTATGATTATTATGATTATTATGATTATTATGATTATTATGATTATTATGATTATTATGATTATTATGATTATTATGATTATTATGATTATTATGATTATTATGATTATTATGATTATTATGATTATTATGATTATTATGATTATAAATTATATATGTGTGTATGTATATAAGTCTGATGCAGTAACGAAAAGTGGAACTGGGTACCTATTTGAGGGCTCAAGAATCAAGATGAAGATGAAGGTGAAGAAGAGGAACTCATACACATGATACTACTGTACGACTACTGTACAATGGACGGGAGGAACGGACTAGTACCTGAGGGACCTGAATGTACCTGAGTATCTCTTCTTGGGTTGATGAAACGACTGGATATCAGTGGTTGAGAGGCCTCCCAGTGGATACGTGGATACATTCAAGTGGAGAAGACATTTTTAGCACGCGTATGAGATGCGCAGGATGATTTAAGTTGCGGTGCTCAGATGCCAGGCTCGCCAGGTATGATGATTTCGTGGGTGGGTGGATTCACCGAATGGGATGCGGTTCATTCGTCATGATCAATTCATTTTACATCGACCGTCGTGGCTGGCTCGGCTGGATGGCTCGATGGTTGGAAGATGGTATGTATAATGTCAGTAGGTAGTAATAAGTAGATAGTAATAAGTAGATAGGAATAAGTAGGTAGGAATAAGTAGGTAGGAATAAATAGGTAGGTAGGTAAATACAAACGGTCAAGGAACCAAGAGCACCAATCCTAAATTATAACCAAATTAGTATGGAGCAGACAGGTAGATATCTTCTACGACACCAGGAATGATTAGTCAGTCCATTCCACTTCATTCATTGGTCCAATATCCATCGTGTGTACTTCGTATATACTGGCAGACTCAAGACTTGGACCAATCTGGAGTAATCCTTGATTTGACTTTCAACCTTTCCCTTCCGTACAGCGTCCATTGCACTTCCTAATCCCTTATCCCTTGCTTGGATGCCTCTGGTGAATCTTTCCTCCTTTTACGTATCAATGCCATTTTAGCACCCGAGTCCAAGTAATACATGTAAGACGCCTTGGAACTTTGTTTTCTTTCTTCCATCTCATCAACATTGCCATTGCCATAGAAATAAAACCACATCTATATTGTCCAAATCACTTTATGATGTTACTAGATCCCTCGTAATTCCCCTCTAACAATGAGCACTCACTCTTCACCCACTTCCTCCAGGAGGGAGTCCAGGGTCATCCGGTACAAATTCAATACCTAGTACCTAAATCAACTCGCGTGGAGCAAACCAAACCTCTCATTCAATTCAAGGCCAAGGTGGACCATCCATCATCCATAACCTCGCTAGCTCCACCACACATCGTGGCTTGGTGTGCATATGGGAAATTACCACGACCTGGGATTCTCCGTATTGTCAGACAATCATTTGTGATGTGCACAAGAACCTTGTGCGGCCTCACATGATGCAGTTGTTGATGTATAAAATGTATAAAATGTATAAAATGTATATTTCTTCATCCATCACCGTCACCCCAAAACAGGGTCCGAATCCATACCCAAATGATTTATTTATCTTTAGAAATGATCGCTGCTCACCCTGTCACTATCATCAAGTACCTTCTCGTAGGTATTCATGAGTACTCCATAACTACCGTACTCTACGGATATTCAGATACGAATTGCTCATTCTGTTTTGGGAAGAAACAAGATCTCGGTATTCCCGTCTGGAATACTAGTACTTCTTAAACATATTGATATTAAGAGTCTTGCGATGAAATGATTTTGTTTATGACTTGGCTCGCTTGGCTCCTTTCCTGAGTACTGTACCTCTGAGTAGTGCTTTACTGTTTGTAGGTTTGTAACTTATGTATATGTATTCTTACAATAGTAAATCTAGAAATTCCAGACCTTTTCTTGATTTCTCTCTTCTCCTTTTTCGTCAAGTCTCGATATCAATTTTCTATTATCTATATATTCCTCGAGTAGACATTTTTGTAGGTATTATATAGGTATTTAAAATATACACCTATTTTCAGATTCGAATTAGATATAAATATTTTCTTTTCTTTCTTTCCTTTATCTAAGTTTATACATCGTATATCCTTTTTAGATTTTTATATATACTTCAATTTGATATCTAATACTAGGTATGGTGGTACTTACTACTTACTATACTATAATAGAAATACAATATATCATTGATAAATAACTGATATTCAATATTCAATATTCAATCCCTATTACATATCAAAAACATCTATTCGTATAGTAATATCCAATATTAGGATACTTTTCTCTACTTTCCTCTTCTCAACTACCTACCCACCTACCTACTCACCGGATTCTTCGGAATGAATGGATAACGATATGTTCTTGGAAATTAACCTTAAGGTTTAACCATTTCTTGAATCTTGATCGCGGAGTTTCTTTTGGTTGCGTTTCTGGGGGGGAGGGGTTCTGGATGAGTTTATGGTGAGGAGATAGGTAGGTAGGTGGTGGATGGGTGAATGGGTGATTGTTGTTATGTTATGTATAGTGAGATGTTATATATAGAGATATAGATAGGATAGCTATGATGGGACTGGCTGGTGTATGTGCTATTTTTCGTGTTGTCTTTATTTCTATAGAGAGAGGGAGGGAGAGAGTGAGCGAGGAGATATTCAAGCTCTGAAGTAGCTGAGCTGAACTGAACCGAACCGAACGGAACTGTATAAACTTTAGCTATCTCTATTCTACCTAGGGTAAATACTTCGTAGGAATGAAAGAATGAAAGAATGTCTAATAGAAGTGTGTATTATCATATAGTATTGTGTTATCTCGTATTGTATAATAGGTATCGATAGAAATGGATTTATATTTAGAGTATACATCTTCTCTATATACTCATTCACTCACCAAACCCGATATCTCGCTCAAACTACCACTCTATCAACCTACCCCAACTTTATGAAATCAAGCCACCCCCCCTCCCCCCTTCTCTTTTTCTTTCTAAAAGAGTTAAACATGAAAATGAGCTTGGTTGGTTGATCCGGATTACGTACCGGTAGCTAGATAAATAGGTACCTAGGTAATATGATACCGTGACTTACCGAGACTTACGAGCTTGGATGTTTTTTCACTGGGGGGGGGGAGGGGGGTCTAGATCTTTAGGGTAAATGTTTTTTTATGGTGTGTTTGGGTGTGGAGGGGAGAGGGAGCAGAGAGAGTATAGAGAGTAGAGGGAGTAAAGAGGGAATAGAAAGAGAGTAGAAAGGGAATAGAGAGTAGAAAGAGAGTAGAGAGTATAAAGTATACAGAGAATATAAACAGAGTATAAACATAAAATCAAGATATACAAAACAACCCAATAAACCCAGGAATAAAATAAATGAAAAACTACAACTACCTAATAAATAAATTGAATCATCTCGAGATCATTTGATGTGATAATAATACAGTAATATCTACATACCTACCTAGATAATCTTATATATAATACGATACAATACATAAACCACAGACCTCGAAACAAAATACGAAATAGAATCTAGATTCCAGAATCGATTCGAGTCGCGTCTTCTTACCGTCCGTACGTACCTTACCGATTAATTCTACCTCCCCAGGTATTCAATTTGTAGGGAGAGAGATGAACGGGTATGAATGTGAGATCTAATACATAAATCCAAGTCTAGACCTTTCTCCCCCCTCCCCTCCCTAAGGTTTTTCTACGAAATTTCTACTCTTGGGGTCTTGGGATCTTGGGAGATGGGAGATCCACGGGGTCCTGACTCCTGAGAAAGACCCAAGAGGGTGGGTGGATTGATTGATGAGATGGAATGAGATGAGATGAGATGATGAATTTTACAATGAATTTTACGATGAAGATGGAGATGGAGATGAAGTTAAAAATACATACAGACCTGGAGTACCCGATACATCTAGACCATTTCTTTTCTCCTGATTCGGATTGGGAGTCGTGTTTTAATTGGGATTATAGTTAGGATTATAGTTAGGATTATAGTTAGGATTATAGTTAGGATTATAGTTAGGATTATAGTTAGGATTATAGTTAGGATTATAGTTAGGATTATAGTTAGGATTATAGTTAGGATTATAGTTAGGATTATAGTTAGGATTATAGTTAGGATTCTTTTGGTAATTGTGAGGTTTAGAGTTTGAATCCCTTTTGATGGTTTCGATTCATCTAGATACATACTAGGTACCTAGATAGATAGTTTGATTTTGATTTTGAATTGGTCTCACTAGGTTATACTATGCGAGGATTTTGATAGATGAGTAGGTAGGTATATCTGATGATAGATAATGAGTAAATATATATATTTAGTAAGTAAGTAAATAGTCTTTGAGATAACTTATTAAGTTATTCTTATTAGTTTTATTTTATTTGAGGACCTCGAGAGATGGAGGTATTTAGATATTTAGGTATAAGGTTTAAATCGATAAGATTAGATGAATATAGATGTAGATGTAGATGAGTAAATACATCGTATATATTATATAAAAATATTTAAAAGGAGTTATTATATATTATTATATTCAATTAAGTAAATACAAGCTGAAACCTCTTTCTATTATATTTTAATCCTTTCTATAAGTATTTTTTGAAATTTATAAAGTACGTATCCCTTCAATTATCTATTAGACTTAATTGATTTAATACTTTAATAAAATAATAAAACTTAAATCACTTTATCTACTTAGATATACTAGATGCTAATATCTAACCTCCTATCCTATCATTCTTACCTTATCATTTTACTCAACTTTTCTCTCTCTTTCAGAGTGTTCAAAGTTATCGTATATTACAAATTACAATATAATGAATACAATATAATCCAATACAAAGCATTAAATCAAATCAGATTTCTAAAAATCGGTCGCTCGAGCGGGCTTGATGGAAGGATTCCTTCAAAGTAGTAAGATACAATAGCCACACCATCAAATCGAATCCTCGAACCTCGAACATTCGAAAGGATCCATGAGATGGAGATGGGACGGTGGGATAAATGTGGAGGGAATGATGAAGGTGGCTTTCTTGGCTTGGAAATGAGAATCTTCGATTACGAATTTGGGTTTCGTGAATGAATACTACTTACTGGGTAGGTATGGTATATGAGGTCCTGGAGATGGTGAGTGTGATTATGAAGAGATTGGGTATGTTGTTGTGTAGGTATACAGGAGTTGTTTGGTATGGGATGGATGGATGGAATAGCTTGATAGATAGATTCAACAACCATATCATTATCAATACAATACAATAAACTCACCAACCAAACCATCGCGCACGAATCACTCAACTCCCCTCCTCCTCTCCTTCCCCATACCAAGCTACTCTAACCCCAAACCCAACCCTCCTCACAAATCCAATCGGAGTTTTCCACAATGATACTGGTATGTAGGCTCGTAGGTAGGTACTCTGTTGAACGCGTACCATCATATCTAAATCAACCATTCATCAACTCTCTCACAAATAATCAAACAAACCATATCATACACACACATGCATATCCCAACGTTCCAGACTTCTTTAGTACAACTACATACGATACATACGATTCCAAGGCTTAGATGTGTGCTTAGCTTGCTTGTTTGTGTGGTGGTTGATTGGGTAGGTGGGTGTTTTAACTTTGTTTACTTGTTCATTTGTTCTTTGCTTTTCTTCTTCGTTTCTTCTTTGTTTCGTTTTGTTTCTTTCTTTCTTTCTTTTGTTCTCCAGATTCTTTTCGAGAGGAGATGCATGGACAATGGATAATAAGCATAGGAGAGGGAGAGAGAGGGATCGTCGGAAACTAATGTAGAGAGTAATGTGTTCTTACGACAATAGATGCGAGTGTTTTGGGGTCTGGATTTGGGTGGATGGTGGGATGGTTCGGCACTTGTGGTGAACGAACGTTGATTATACATACGAACGTTGATTATACGAACTTATATGTATCTCTTGCTTATTTACTGTGCAGCGAAGAAACTACATATTCATTGTGTGTAAGGTTGTATTGATGGGGCGATCTAGATTTTGCTGTTGATAGATGATGTTTTTGGAACTTTGGTGAGAATTGAGAATTGAGAATTAATTGATTACAAATCATTGATCATCAACCATCCATCAACCCATACAGCTTCAACATTCGTTCGTTCACCGGGCATATATAGGAAAATCATTGATATCACATCACATCACATCACATCACATCACATACTCCATCTATAATTTATACCGTAAGTAAGTAAATAATAAGTCTGATAAATACATCATAACCCTACTCATCAGTACGATACTCACTCAGTATTCCACCTAAACCCATCTTATCATATCACATCCATATCATATACATACACCCCACCCACCAGTCACACCCCTCTCCTCTCCCTTCCCTTCCCTCTTACCACCAGTACCCAAACCCCCAAATCCCAAACATCACCCAAAAGTATCCTTACTTCCCACCTTCCCTTCCAATCCCAATCCCCTAATTCCTCTCCAGAGTAAATCCCCTGACTAAAAAATTCGATCATCGCGTCGATCAACGGGTATGTGATGTGATAGCTCGTATGTAGGTAGGTATGTGTTGTCTGTACTTGGCTTGGTACCTGAGATCGCGTATCCGAGCCTATCCTGTCCTGTAGATGGAGATCTGCAAGATGTGAAACGGGAGGGGAAGAAGGGGGGAGGAAGGGGAACTTGGAAGGGGGATTGATGATTGATGATTGGAATGGAATGAATGAGTGAATGAATGAATGAATAGGTTTATTACATAACTTTGTGGCTTTTTTTGTGTTTTGATTGGGTTTTGATTGAGTTTGGGTTTGAGTTTGGGGTTTTTGACTTTTTTGATATTTTTTCCTTCTTTCTTTTCTTTGGTTGGGTTGGGTTGGCCTGGGCTGGGCTGGGGATTTTGGTAATAAGTGTTATTGTTGTTATTATTATGATTTTTTTTAAAGGAAGTAAATATTATTTTAAAAAATATTTTAAGTTTTATTAAGACTAATTTTGCTTTTTCCTTTTCTTTTTGCTTTTCCTTTTGCTTTGACTATAAAATATATATAACAATGAAATAAATATTATTATATTATAAAAAATATCTTTATTACCCATCAACATTCATGGATATATAAGAAAATCCAGGGTCATAGTTACAGTAATAGTTATCCCTCCATTCATCCTTAAATCTCAACTCAAATCTCACATATCTATCCCGCGATCCTACAAATATTCCTTGTCTTCTCTTCTCTCCCCTTCCCTTCCCTTTCGGTTTCATTTCATTTCATCTCATGTTTTATTCCTCTCGTGTTTGTCTACTCGATTGAGAGATGCATATGGGGGGAGTTACTTTATCATGATTTTTTACGTTTATCTAGCTAGGTAGGTGGGTAGGGAGTTTGGTGTGGTGAGCTTTGAGATCTCCGAAATGGGGATTTGATGAAGAGATGTATTTTTGCTCCCGTTTTGTTTTGTTCGTTTCGTTGGTGCGGTTTGAGATCATGTTGATCGGCAGTAGCTGTGCTGTTTATCTGTTTTGTTTTGTCTTGTTTTGTTTTATTTCCGGTTCTCTGCGATTTCGGTAGGAGAGACTAGGTCTGACCGTTTGGGTTTGTGTTGGGAATGGGAATGGGATTGGGATTGGGAATGGTGGCAGAGGTGAAAAGAGGGGAATGATGGAATTGGGGAAGGCGGGGTAGAAAAGATTGTTTCAGTTGGATTGTAAGGTTGGAGTGGATTTTGATGGGTAGGGAGGTAGAGAGGTAGATGTATGTATTTGATTGGTATATTTTGTATGGAAATGAGGATGTGACCCTCAGCCCTGGATCTGGAATTGATGGTATGCGAATATTGTCTGAATCCAGTGATTGTGACATTTGTTTGGATGGGTCAGGAGTTATTATAATGGTCTAGAATGAATAGATGGGTATTGATATTAGTTTGATTTCTGAAGTTGATAGAAGGTGCGAATACTGTTGTTGAGGACTTCAAAGTTGAGATGTTGTCAAGATCTTGATTGTATCTCTATCTAGCCTTCTCTATGTGACTTTAATAGTCAGTCAACCTGACACTCTTAATATCCATACTAATCGGGTTGATATGTGCTCCGCCAGAACGTACAAGAGTAGAGAATCACAGTAGTTAGTCAGTGACTGTTGATTCTGGAGAGTGTTTTGAGGGTGTTGGTATCAACTTGGGTTGATAAAGTGTATAGTACTTTAGTCTATTGTGTATTATTCGTTCTTGATCATTATTACTATGGGAAGCTAGTACTTAATATAGTAGAAGTGCTAGCGCTAGTGCATGCGCTAGTACATACGCTAGTTGCAATACAGTGCCCTCTTAGATCACATGATCGATATCCCGACACTGGCAACTCTTAAGTTGAATGGATCATGTGCTTAAGCCTAAGCCCATTATTCAACCTCAGACACAGTGTTCTACTCCTACTCCCTTAACTCCCATTCCACTATTCTCTTTCCACCCAATGCGTCACTTTAATGACTATTTTATTAGTGTCAATCAAGTCTTTTAAAGCTTGACATGCACCGTTTTTAGTCATGGCGTCCGCAGGATTCGACTTCCCGTCAATCCATTTAATCTCCGTAATCTCCCTATTTTCGTAGCATTGTCGTAAAGCCATAATGTCGATCAGGAGTCGTTTTTCCGCGCTTGTGCCGAGTTTAGTTAATAGGTCATATAGTGACTTAGAATCCGTACAGATCATGAGTGGTATTCGCTTTTTAGGTCTGAGAATAGCGTTGATAGTACCCTTAATAGCTGCTCCGATATCAAAACCTAGAACTAGTGCATATAGCTCAGAAGCTAGTACGCTCCTAGTGATTCTCTTGCATTTGACCGACGTCCAGTGGATGATATTAGCATTGCTGTGCTTGTCCACGAGGCATATGATGTAACCGATTTGCGATGATAGGTCAGTATTATTAGCAAAAGATGCGTCGGTAAAGACAACTAAGTCGATAGAGTCCATATCGAGAGGTATGAATGTGAGTCCTCTTTTCGGGTTGTCCATCTGCCATTTGATGACTTTATTAAGCTTGACAGCATCTTCCTCTTTCGGATCTATTACCTGGGCAGCAACAGAAAGATGGTATGACGCCTCCGGTTGACATACAGTTGCAATATACGCACCTCTTGCGCGTTGGGCGACATACTGATTCTTCGAAGTGACATTCTTTCGAACTTTTCCTCTCGTTCCGTGTATATCGACGTTTCCCGGCGTGACCATTCTGAGGTTATTGCACTGTCTTTCTTGATTCAGATAAATCCTATCACCCTTAAGAGTTATCAAACCACCATTAAACTTGAGTGGGTGGTCCTCGGTGAGCTGCTCTCTGTTTTTAGCCATAAAACCAGCCTCTTCCAACTTCTCTTGTTCTAAGCGTGCGAATCTCTCGTCTCCAACTATGAGAGTATCATCGGTTTGAAGTCCCACAATACCGATACAATCAGTTGAATAGAGTAAACAAGGGTCGTATGTAGATTGTGTCATATTCAGCCTATCCCTATGGTGGTTATGGTAAGTTCCAAACCAGTGGTTTCCTGCCTCTGGGACACCATATAAAGGCTTGACGACATATAGTACATATCCATCATCAAGTCCGACCTCTACTGGTGCTTCCATATAAATGGGTCTGCTCAAAGTCGTGGTTGACTGGGTGTATGCCTGTGTGATATCCCTTAAATAGACCTGAATATGCTTGTTCGATGCTCGCAAAATAGCGGCAAGTGCAAGAATAATACGCTGGCTAACACGTTGAATAGTCGGTGATTGTGTTAAAACAGTGGTTTTGCCCGCATCCTTGTATGCTTGAACCACTAGTCGTGATTTCGCGTATGCTTTATCAGTTCCTTCTTCCTTTATTTCGTCGACAAATCGAGATTTAAATAGTCGTGTTCCGGGCGGTATGCTAGCTTTTGAGACAATTTTAAAGACTCCATTCTCCATCAAACCATCAACTTCCTTGCGTCGTGATTCCTTATATCGTGTAGGTGTATCATCTTGCAAGAATACAGTCAGTTGCGGTTGTGGTTTAATGTCGATATCCGTCATGTTGACCATATTGACCAAATTGCTACGCATTCGACGTTGTAGTTGTGTACCTGGTTGTACCGCTGGGGGAGGTGTTTGCGGTCGCGGTGCAGGTATATGCGATGTATCAACTACTATTGTGTCACCGTCGTCGTCATTCGTAGTATTGGTGTCATTCGGCTCGACTGGCTCGACTTCTTCAGGTTCTTCATAAAAAGGTCGTACTGACGTAGATCGAAATTTAGTCGGTCCACTAGTGAGTTCCACCTCACATGTCTCCCCATCTGTCCCAATCAGGGCGTGTGGTCCAGTCCACTTGCCTGACGTATTGCCACCTTTACCCTCTCTCCACACTAAAACTTGTGAGTTAAGTGGTAAAGTAAGGACTGATGTCGTAGATGGTCCATTCCTCATTCTGAGTGCCTCTGTGACCTGTCTCTTAGCTCGTATATGACGTACTTCCGCCATAGCCTTCTTCGTGGCTTTCGCACGTTGAATGATTGTCGGGGTTGGGGGGTTGATATCACTCAATCTGGGATACGTTCCGTAAACTAGTAGTGTGGGAACAAGCCCATTAGGTCCTGCTGTGTCGTTCACAGCTTTCACTGCCATTTGCAGAATCATTGATTTCGTCAAATTGTCGTCCTCAAGCTCCTTCGTCAAGATTTCGTACGCACGACGTAGGGGGTGATGATATCGTTCTACAATCCCTACCGAGTTATGCGCCTCAACTGGTACACTCTTGGTGGTGATTGACATGGATTTTGCATTCTGGACGAACTCTTTACTCATAAAATTCTTTCCCGCATCATGAATAATGTAGTCCGGTGGTCCCACATATACGTCAATCCAGCACTCCCGGAGGCTGTCGAATGTATGCTTAGCTGAAACGGTTTCAAGAAACCGAGCGGCTTGATATCGTGTTGCTTCGTCGACAACATGTAGAACTGGTTCTCCCGCAATATACATAATATCGACGTATATAGCATAGTTAAACTCAGTATCCTCCGGTAGAGTGAACCTAAAACGTCCTGGTGACTTGCTATGCATTTGACAATGTTTACAGTATTTAGTGAGATGCTTAATAGTATCGTTATTCTCATCATAGCCTGCTTGTTGTAATACGCGATAAAAGCGTTGTGCGGATGGGTGGCCAAATCGACGATGTAGGCGTTGTAGCTCAGTAGTCGTTAAATAGCAGTCATTCTGGTGAATCGACTCTTGAATGAGTTGATCCATATTCACCTTCCACGTCAAAAACGCATGTCCGCGTCTCCTAATAACAGAGTATTGACCAGTTGGATTGATGAATTTGTCAGTGATATTGTTGTAAAACGCCTTAAGCCGGTCCATGTCCTCTAGTCCTAATAAAAATGGAATGTCGGCATTCACGATGTGAAAGTCGATGTATCCAAATGGTGCTTCGATACGGAATGATCCTATTGATGTCGCAGTTCCCTTTCCAAAGCGTACATTCGCAGCTCCTGCTGTTTGTGGATCATACGTCACCGGGCATATCTGTCGCCATGCATGATATTGTCCAATCCCAACTGTTGATTTACCTGCACAAGCTGTATCGATACATATACCGTAGAACTCCTTGCTTGTGTAACTTGCGTAAAAGACGTCTATTGGGTTCTCTGTAGGTAAAACAGTCTCAACAGGGTCTCTAGTAGTCGCGTGTAGGAGAGTGTTGATCGACAGTTGATTGAATATTTCCTGACCGTTGACAGGTTCTGAACTGACGAAAAATGTCTCTTCTTCATCATCATCAACATCAAGATCCGCAAAGAACTGGTTCATCTCAGTCTCTGAATCAGACTCTGCATCCGTAGCCTCTCCCTCGTATTCGATCAACCATTGGTCGTAGCGCTTATTATACGCGCTATTGCTACCAGTCTTGATCTTTTCCCGGTACTCACGACGGTTTTTATCTTGTTCCTCCTGAGTATGCTTTGTCGATCGACATCCCTCTTTCTTGCATATCCAGCAACGATTGCGTTGATTCGAAGAATTAGATCGTCGGAACTTATTGTTGCCCTTAAAGCTGTCGCGTCTGAAATTACCACCTCTAGAGTCCCTAGAACCACCTCGGTCGTTGTTGTTGCGGAATCTCCTGTCGGTGAATAGCACCCCATATTCCTCATTCTTGTGTGATCTCTCCCATGTATTAATGGATTGTCGCAGTTGGTTGATTAAACCAGACACCTCCTTTTTGGGGTCAAAACAAGCCAGGTTGCACGCCTCCACGTCCTCACATGCAAGTATAAGCTTATTGTGTAGATGGGACGTCTGCCGCATAGCGGGATCAAGTCGGTGTTGCAGCATGCGTAGTTCCTTGACCATAATGGTAAGACACTCACTGAGCGGTTTATTTTTATGCTCCTTTTTAGTCGATTTGAGATTAATACTGTTCCATTTAGACAGCATGTTGCGTTGGTACTCCTCTCCCTCAAAGTTACTCCGCATATAAGTGCAAAGCTCTTTAAAAGTCGATGGTAGTGAGGCGTAGTTAGCATGAAAGAACTGAAGTGCACTATCCTTAAGCATGATTGGGAACGCTTTGTATTGCAAATCCATAGGAACCTCTGCACGTCGTGAGATTTCGTAGAATATCGAGAGTTTGAAGTCGAAATTGTCGTCATCTCCACCATATTTCTCCTCATCGGTATAGAATTTTGACAGACTGACAAGAGATTGACTGTTGGAATAGCTGGGATATGTCGATGGTTTCTTATCTCTGTTGTGTTGTTCCTTCTTTCTACCGTTGTCGTCATCATCATCGTCAGGATCTCCTCCTCCGTCGCCGTTTCCGTCGCCATTTCCATCACCATTTCCATCATCATTTCCACCACCGTCTCCATCACCTCCTCGATCATCATCGTATTTGAAGCCGTTTTCGATGAATCTCTTGATCGTCCCGGATTTAAACTTAGGATCCTTAATGTTGCGATCCTTCAAAACTTCCTGAACCTGGTCCTTCGTCCACACTCCCGCAGTAGACTTGCGAGATTGATCGTATAAAGCTATATGTGCTTCAACACCTGTCTTTGGTATCAATACTCCTCGCGTACGTAGTACCATACGTAGCTTTCGTGCATCCATCTGGTGGATCTTCGCGAACTGTCCAGATGTGAATATGTTGAAGTCATTATAAAAGACCTCGGCGAGCTCGTCATCGTTGACGTCCTCATAGTCGTATTGTTTGCGTTTGAATTTGACGTATTTAGTCAACTCTCTAGCGTCAAACACAAATCCATCCTTAGCCTGTTGTTCCTTTACTAGGCTTAACCACTCCTCGCAGTGCTCCTCCTCCTCCTCCGTATATAGGTCCTTGTCGACGACCTTAGGGGCGGTAGGGGCGGTTGTGGCGTCGTCGCTGTCCGACATAATGGTGTGTGAGAGTAGGTATTCCGAAGTTCGTGGGTATTCCGGAGGTTGTAGGTATGGGTGTGAGTGTGAGTGTTTTTGAAAGGGTATTTGAAAGGGTGTTTATAAAGGTATTTAGATAAAGGTTTGTGGGTTACCCTGTACGACGTACAGTACAAAGGCGAATGCGTGATGGACGCAAGCTCGATTCGTCACAATTGACAAGATCGACCTTCTTGAATATGTCTTCCTGATGCAATTATCCGGAGCACACTCTTTAGCACAACAAAAGAGATAGCGCACTGTACCAAGTACAATGATATCTTCCTTTGTAGTCTCTTCAGAATTTCTACCAATCTTAAAAACCACCTCAAAGCACCTAGTACTTTGTAGTAGAATCCAAGGCCCTAATTTGTGATATCACTAATTAGTGTTGGTATCAACTTGGGTTGATAAAGTGTATAGTACTTTAGTCTATTGTGTATTATTCGTTCTTGATCATTATTATTATGGGAAGCTAGTACTTAATATAGTAGAAGTGCTAGCGCTAGTGCATGCGCTAGTACATACGCTAGTTGCAATACAGTGCCCTCTTAGATCACATGATCGATATCCCGACAGAGGGGGACCAATATGTTCACTTACTCACTGGTATAAACTAAATACCCAGTCAGTGACCTCCCATCTAAAGTCTACTTTTCTTTTCTCGCTTCCTCTTCTTTCCTTTGAGGGAAAGCGGAAGGATGGGAAGGGCCCTACTCTGCTTCACTTTTTCATTCTAGACGGATGACCCGGTAAACATTTTGGCAAAGAGAAATACTTGCGCAGCTGTCGTTGGCAGAATTATTGGATATTTGAATCCATTAAACATATATACGCATGGAAGATCTCAGTTATGTTGTTAAACATTGATAGTGAGTAGATGCGTTTCCTCCGCTGTTGAATTCTCACAAATCTCTCATATTGTCGATATTCAAAGTATCTTCGTTTGAAGTTTGTTATCGAGGAATATATTTCATTATCTATACATGTTTCTATTTTCTGATTCATCTTTCCAGCTGCCTATATTCCTCAATCTAACTACCTACCTGCTAATGTTTGCAGGTAAAACTAGACTCAGCAATGCAAGAGAATTCCAGCGCAGAAGCCGCCTCAAGTCTTATCCAATTTTCTGCTTGCATTGGTGATTCTGGATAAATAGATGAGTGGTTGTTTATATATCGAAAGATTGAGTTTAGACTAGATTGAAGATTGAGATTCAGATGCAGATCGAACTGGGGTGCGATGGAGCGGAGAGTGAATAGCTGGTTTGGTTCGGTTGAAGATGAAGTTTCGGAAAGCGGAGACTTGATGAACATGGGGAATGCTATGTAGCTGGGATGTGACTTATTCTAATCCTATTAACTTTTATTCGTATCCTGATGATTCGTTGCCCCTTTTGCTTTTAACGCAACTATCTCAGTATAAATATATTTCAAAGTAGCTAGGCTAATCTTCGTGTATCGAATCACGGAAAAGGGGAACTGCAAGTGTTTTTGATATTATTGGCCGTGGACTGTGGGTATGGCGGCATAGGAAGTTCTGGAAGAAAATACAGAGATGGAGTTGAGATGGATAGACCAGGTGAGGTTAGATGGATAATTTTCACTTTCAACTGGTTTCGTGGTTGTAAATGAGATAGGGTTCTAGGGAATCTTGGCTGATTTCTTGGGGAGTTTACATTGGCATGGGATGAGAGGTATTGGTGACTCTTGAGTTCACCAATATGATACTGTTCTGATCGCCGGTTCTTGGAGTCTAACCATTTATACATTTCTTTCGGTGGGCTTTTATGAATGTAAAATGGGTGATGGACAGATGGAGGGTTGTTCTTGGGGATGATATTCACTTTTTGATATAGGATTTAACTAGTTCTGGCATGTGATTTGTTGTGATATGTCGATGTTGCCAATGGTGAATACTACAGTTCATTAGCCAGATTTCTAGTGTCTATATAAGCTATGCGGAAGAGCTTCTCCAACGAAACAAAGTCTTTGAGAAGTCTGTTCTCACTGCGGCTCACCAGTCATGCAACCAGAAGTGGAAAGGAAGACTACATGTTGTTTGTGACAAGGAGTTTGTGTTGTGGGATCTGGGTAATGCTTCACTTGTAATATGAGGAAGATAGAATGGCTTGATATACTTGAGGATGTTTACCTCTTGCTATCAATATGTGTCAATATGGGGTACTTACCATTAGCATGAGGATTTTGATTATCATTTGTACCGAGAATTTTGGTATCAGACGAAGATTCCAGTGTGTGAATGTGGATATTACTATTGTGCTATCTTTCCTCTCTAAAGTTCATCTTGTGGTACGTTTGATTAGTTTAATAATATGCTTTAACTCCAGATGATGTTGGATCTAGTTCGCTTCGCAAAAGTATTTGAGGTAGAAGAATAGCATATCTTCCCTCAAAACCAATCCAGATACTGGAATACTCAACATTGTGCTCCCTACCATTTGAAAGACTAAATACATATAACTTAACAGGTCATAAAGTTTCATAACCGTATTTCTATATCCTCTTCTAGCATCCAATTCCTTGTTTTCCAATTCACAGCTGATGTTCTATTAAGATACTTGTGAAGCTAGAAATTATATTCAATTTAAAGTATGCACAAACCAAATACATCAATGTAGATATATCACTCCCTCATTCCTTCACCTATCCATATCCCCATCCGCCAGTGTTAAACGTAAAGATGGGCAATGGGCGGCAGAAAGTGCAAGTAAATGGAAAGGGGGAGTTAGTATGTATTCCTGGGAGTACAAGTGACAGATCCCGAAGGCGTAAAGGAGAAGATTTGATCCAGCTCACTGTGATGAATGAGTTGAATTCATCTACATATATGAATACGACACAACACACCAAGATTTACAACATCAAGACATGAGAAACTCTAGAGATCGAGTAGAGATTTAACTTCCCCTATTGATCCTCACCATATCCATTAAAACATCATTCTTATCCAACCTACCACTCTAACTCTCCATCACCTCCGGTTTCTCTTGACTACCTTGACTCTTCTCCCCTTTCCCTGAACCCTCACTATGGATCTCCATGATCTGCAACCGCTACATCATACTACAGATACCAACCCACCCCCCTTTCTTCCCACTACCTCCTTTTCCCTACTTTCCAGCAGTTAGAAAAAAGTCAACATGAAAAATCGGTTTAACAACTACCAATCTCGCTGCCAGATACGTCATGCTTTTCCAAGACATACCGTTTAACTCAGACCAAACACTGTGGACGCTTCTCTGGTAGTTCTCATCCTCATGATGTCCCCATCACTCTGGGTTCCTAACAGAGGGATTCAGGAAATACTCCTCTTTATGTACATTTGCGTAGGGATTAACAGCTATTATTGTTTCTCTTGGAATAATATATCCATCTCTTACCAGTTCTAGAGCTTGCCATTCCCCTTCCCCTACATCTGCTCCTCCTGATATTTCTTCCGAATATTCGATATTCCTCCATAGCGTCACTGAAACAGGAGGCGCTATCCTCAATGTCTCATCGATGACTACGATCAAGTACCTACACCCCTTTTATTCCGCCCCATGTACATCATCTTCATTTAAAAACATAGTATGAATCTCATAGACATGTAACTAGTATACCGACTACGAATGAGAGATATAGAACAACGGTGCCCTGGTAAAAATTGAGAGGGTTGTCCTACCTAGGAGGAAGAAGTTGCCTGTTTTAAAAAAGAAGTAGGAGAAACAGGTAATTAGATAAAATCAATGAAAAAGACACTTCTACGCCCAAGTCTAGCCACGGAAATCAAGTGGAAAAATGGAATAAATAACCAAAGAGACATATCAGCAGGTATAAACAACACAGCCTCAGTCCATAAATGACTATTCCCATCCCTTCCACCCCCTGTTCATTGAGTCCGTCAGTGTTAGGTCTTATATCTTCACCTTTCGCTAGAGCATAGAAATCACGCTTTACGTCTCGAGTAACGCCAATGGTTTTTAATCATATCCTGGATAGAAGTTGAGAACGCGATTCCGTTTCTATGGTTAAGAGGGCGATTCGCGAAAGAAAGGGGAAAAGTTAAGAGATTACAGGTCGGGTCACTATGAGAGGGCTGAATTAGCTAGTAGGAAGTAGAAGCTGGATAAGGAGGTGTGGTGAGTAGGAAGAGAATAGAATGTCACGTCTAGTTCTGCTCAAGATCTTCTCAATTATTGCTGTTGTCTCCAAATAGAAAACCAGAAGAAAATCGACCACATACTGAGGATACACACCAACCAGTTCATCTCAGCCATCGCCTTAGAAACCACCTATTCTCGCCCTCTAGCTGACATTCTATAGCCATACCAAAATCCACTTGTCCCGCTACATCTCGCGTAAGTATTTGACAAAAAGTTGGCATATCTGCCATTTCCTCTGTTTTCCCTTCCCCCTCTCAGTTTCTCACACTTTTCCCCAGTAGACTTAAAAATGACTCCAACCTTGTTCTTCATCACTGGCTGGAAATCTCTCAACGAACGCCCTGAGAGTATAAAACCATAGATTCTAAGCTTCTAACTGATAGATAAGGCGGAATAGAATACTGAAGACGCTCCTCTGAGGTTTGAACTGGGCGACCACCTGAATGTAAGCTTAATTTATAAAGAGACGGAAGAAAATTGCTTGGGAAATAGTTAATTGCTAAATGGTAGATTGGCATGGGAGGGTAAACGGAAACGAGAACTAGATATAGGAAGGGCGCTGGAGGTATGGAAACGTAGATGGTTGGTAGCAGGTCTGTATATGAGACGTGAGTGGTAGTACTACGTATATCCGAATGTCTTCGAAGTCTTTCCTTTCTACGGGAAATTATGGATGAATGTACAAATCATATTTCAGATGATCAAAGTAAGTAGAAAGATGAAGACACTTCCTCACAGAATAAGAATCAGCATATGCATCTGTGAACTCGGTGAGAATGGACCTGGACAGATTCTCAAAGGATGAAGAAGAGATTTGTAGCTAACAGTGATAGCGAAGAGTCTTTGGTGACTTCAGCAAGTATGTCTCAATCCTAGTCATAGTATATGGGGTCTTTGAGGTGCAAATATTACTTACGAGCGATGTTGTAAGTCTTGGAGGTTAGCTCTTATAATAAGAAGGAATAGTATTATTATAAGGATAGTGGAAGATCTAGTCAGTTTTAGCTTGAGGGATAAATCGAATATATAGAATAAGAGTTGAATTGAAGTCAATTTAGAAGAGCTAGGCTGAGTTGAGATGAATTGCTTGCTTTTTCCTAGAGTTTCTTTAAAGAATATTCTAGGTTTATATAGTTTATAATGAAATTCCAGTATATTCTATGCTTATAAATAAGATCGATTTAAATCGTATCTTATAGAATCATTTTAGATAATAAAAAGAAAGTACAACCAATCAATTTAGCGAGATTTCCTGTATACTTCCATCTAGTTCCATTTCATTCTATTCCATTATAAATCAATTTGATAAGAGATACTATTATACAACTATATGATAATATGATTTTATAATATAAGATCATATCATATGTGTATTAGTCATCAATATATCCCTTATTTGATAAGATATTAGTAAGTGATTTAGTGGACTTATTATGAATCCTCACAGTAAGGAAGGAGATATAGGCTGTCACTTTGGATAAATCTGCTGGGGGGATCATTACGCTAAAAGGATCATACGCAAGAGGATCTAAATCTTCCAAATTGCGATACATCAAGATAAGCTGAAGCTGCCGAGCACTCAAACCAGTGGACGGTCTTCGTACACAAGATGTCATGAAAGAGGGCAACACCTACTCATATTCAAAAAGGTGGAGAAAGACCCCCGGATATATATCAACCTACAAAGTTCTAAGCAATACGGACAAGGTATGATTACTGTTGCTTTGAATGTGACTTAGATCACGGGATACGAATAATTTGTGATTCGTTGCAGCGTCTAGCCAGTGCGGAAGTGATATCGTCAGATTGAGATTAATTAGTTATTTAGGTACTTGTAGGAAGAAACAAACAACACGAAGAATGATCATGAGATCCTACGTAAGCCAAAGTTTTTTGGAAAATGATGGGAGTAAGGGTAGGTAGCAGGCACTCAGAGAAGAAAAGCAGTTAAAATCGCGATTTGCCTCGTTTTACCATCTATTTCTTGTTCATTGTGTAAAATGCCTAAGATAAAAGCCATTATGAAGTTCAGAAGCTGTATACCTATTGTTAAAAGGTATCGCCTTGTTTAATCACGGAATTCCAAGTTGATACACTAGTCACGTGGTTTCGACCTCAGTGGCCCATTGCTGGTTCGGAGCTCAAAGGAGAGACCTAAAGATGAGCTGCAGCTATGGTGTCATGTGCAAATATAGTGTAATCGTAGATGCTGGCCGGGTGAATGTATGGATTGTGAAATTGAATCCTTCCACTGGACAAGAAGTGAAATGGGTCCCCGAGGATGTCTTGTTGTGAAAGCGCAAAAAGGAACTTAATTACAGGTTATCATTCGCCCCCATAAATTTACTTCCAGCCCTTGTATTGTAATAATCGAGTATGTTGAGCAGCAGAAAGATGAAAGAAGAGTCCGCCGTGGGTTATAATTGATGAATGGAGATAGCTTCGGCTCTGAGGAAGATGGAGTGAAGAAATTGGATGGGAAGTTGACGAAATTAGGAGTATATCTGTGCGTGTTGAATTAGCAAATTGTATATAAAACAAGAAATGGTGGCAAATCTCAAAGAGGATAGTCAGAAGTGGGAGGAAAAACAGATGGGGAGAGGACTGTGAGCCGAGAGTCAGAACTCCAGATTGGAGATCGAAGAACCGCGATTATAACCAAGAGATGTGCGTATTGACGAATGAGAGGCTGAACGGTGAATGTAAGACGGGCATATTAGCCGAAAGAGAAGAAACCAAGAGGGAACTTCAAAATTCGAAGAAGCAGAGCTCACGGGTTGATGGGAGTGTTATAGTCATTCGTCGAGTGCTGGCAGCTCCGAGTATGTAACAAATGTATCCCTGTATCTGTTTTGAGAAGCTTTTAACTGCAACTTCTATCCAAGTATCTCCTCCCCCCAAATTATAATACGCGAACAGGAATCAAAGTGACAGGGGCCGTAGATTATTTACCGTTGATCGCAGAATCCCTTGTTGTACATCAAGATCAGGGATCGCAACGAGCGCGGATATCTATCTACTCTTGAGCTTTCTTTCTATGTATCGGCAAGATAATAGACATGTCCAGCTTCTCCTTTGTAGATTGTTTCTATGTAAATTATATTGAATTCTATCTTCCGTGTGCTATGAAGGCGTTTAGACGTTCGTTGTCGATGCTCGCATGGTCCTCCTCGGTGCCCTTCTCCTTTTATATTTAGCGATAACTACTTGAAATTATGGGTCGGCAATAACTTTAGAGATTTGGCAGTGGTTGATGATCAGGGATGCGATCTTGTGTGAAGGGTTGCTGCTCTTATGAAATTAGCATTCTGAATAGTAAACGAGAAAGGAGTATTCGTCTGTGCAACTGCGCGATGAATATCTGAGACCGCAGGAAAATGCTGGGATCAGATGAGCTCCAGTCCATCTGCGGATTATACTTGAGAGTTTCGTCTGGAAGGACGAAAGTCTGACTCTGGCATAGACCATTGCTGCTGAGATGAGGCGCATGGCAGTGATGTAAACTTGTCGAAAATGAACCAATTTAGGATAGAGTGTGATGAGTTTTGCCAAAAGTTCTAGACTAAAGATGAGCAGAGCATCCAATGTGCGCCGGGGGTATATGCGACTTGCTCTGGAGATTTAGATTGGCTTCAGGAAGAGATACGTACAGAGGCAGCCGGGCTCAATTATCATCATGGGAACGAATAACGCTAGTGTTGTAGCTGTTATTGTACAAACTTCTCTCCATGAGGCTTTGATGTGATTGGTGTGTTGATGATGAATATGAATTATAGAAGTTTCTCCGTCATATAAGTATGTTGCTGAAGTATCAAAAAGAGATATGGTAACAGTTTTCGATTTCGAGCGGGTGGTTCGAGAGTGTATAAAATATTTAGTAGGTATGGGTAGGAAGTGTCGAGGCATGCTTGTGGTTAGGGAAGGAACGCATTCTCCTTAGAACGGTCTTCGAAAAATTGTGCCTTTGCTTTCCAGACCAGTCTAAAAGGCCACCGGACCAATCCATGTTTCGTAAAAGCAAACTCATGTATTCAAAATTAGCCACGCCATACTTGGAGTAATTTTAAGAATGTAGAAACATACCGTATACTTTTGATCGTGTTATAAAGTCGGAGGTACGATTCTCCTAGGATTACCATGAGAGAACCGTAGAGGCTATATGCAAGTAGAGTTACATCATTAGTGGTCCTATCAGATACCTATATCACGGTTCTCCTCTCCTAGTCAAGAATCTAGACTTGTACCTAAGTATAGTGATCAAACTCAAGTTACAGGCTTCTGCAACGTTCAAAAATGTCGCAATATTCTCACGTCTAGATGACAGAAATCATACCTTTTCTTTTCGGATTGTATGCTTTTTCTAGGCTTTTAAACTACTTCTATACAATTATGAAGATAGAAAATCTTAAGAAGAGAAGACCACTTAGTACGAGATAGAATTAAATTGACTAGATGGTTTTACATGATTTTCTAATTTACGGCTCGTTCTTACCAAAAATCCAGCATTTCATCACAGCTCATCATACATTGGAATAACCACACCACCAATGAGTTTACTGTAAGTGGTTTCAATCCTACAGTGCAATCACGTCACCTGTTCAGAACAGCTCTCAAGCCTATTATTATCTCAGGGTTTAAAGGATAATATCAAAGAACTGAGTTGTCTCTTATTTGAAAGTTAGAAGCTTGTTTAGACAACTTGAAAAATACCAGCTTGATGAGGTATCACAGGTGTCATCTGTATTATGTCCCCTTCCATGATAAGTGTGTTGAGATTCCGGAGGCACATTGCATGTTGTCTACACTACTCGATCTCAATATCATATTAGTCGGCGATGCCACGCAGCGAAGAGTCTAAATGACTACCCATATTTTCCCATAGAACATACAATTTGGTTTTAAAGCCAGCCAAGGCGTTTTATTGACTACCATACATAAATGAGAACGATTACCTAAATAAAAGAAGAAAACGACACAAGAGAAACAATAGACATTAAGTTGTACAATAGAGGCTAGCTCGTTGGGTTCGCTTTTCTGCCCACCACCCATTTCACGAAACATGAGTAGTTTTCAACCCCCCTCTGCTGGTAAATAACCATTCAGCATCTCGCAATGTCATCCCTATAAGTTATACAATGTATATCCACAATTTCCATTGCGCCAGAAGAAAAGCCCAGAAAACAATAAGACAGTGACCAAATAAACAAAAGAAGAAAATAAAAACACAAGAAGAGAAACCACATCCAACGATTCAAGCATGAATCTAATATCCCAAACATATTCTACACATAAATGTAGATAGAATGTTGATCCGAAGTCGGCTGCCGAGTTATCAAAGCCTTCCTAGAAGAGAAAGATAAGACTGATGATTGTTTGTCTGTCTGGTAGATGGTATAAATATCGCTAATTTGCATAATCGATATCGTGCGTTGCTACGCTGCGCCGCGAGAATTTTTAGAGCTGTCGTATGTAAGGGTAAAGACAGTAAGCTTTGCGTGTTTGAACGATGAGTTGGCTGGCTGATTGCAGTCGTTGAGTCGAAACCTCAAATGTTTGGGGGGAAATATGACTGATAGACTGGCGTGAATGGAACACCTCGTTGTGACATGAAAGGTCTGAGTCTATAAGGCACGATAGTAGGCGCAGTGTACCCGGTGTCTTGATCCCATAGGTCTAAAGTGTCATGTCCGCTTTCCATCCACGCTCTCAACTCATGCAAGAATGTTTCTCCACGGTACCTCCTGTGAAAAAGAAATGCCACTTGTTCTTTGAGCTCATTCACATTCTCTCGGAGATCGTATATCTGTAGAAGATTTACAACAAAGGTGGTGATATCTTCGCAAGTTATCTCCTCTCCCGTGGCAATGTCTAGAGGCAAAGGCACAAATGCCAAATGAAACTCGCGGATTGTAAAATCACGGACTCGACGCTGCAAGACGTCGCTACCGGCGATCTGTTGAGGGGTGACTCTATGGAAACCGCCACTGATAGGATGAGATAGGAGTCGATAGATGTATATTTTTGAGCGTTCAATATCTCGGCCCATAAAATATACATACAAAGAGCGATCCTGTTGGAAAGTGGCCGAACTTGGTGGAAAGAGGCCCGTCAAGCGACGCGCACCAAGACGAAGCACGCGCTTGATAGCCAAGAAAGGTCCCCTACAGCAAGGACATGTGTGGTTGTTGTTATCCTTCCATTCTTTTAAACAACAATAGTGGAAGTTTTGATGACCACAAGATGGAATTGAGGCGGTCGAACAAACCATTATCTCGCATGTTCGGCAGTCTTCATTCTCATGAGGATTAGAACCAAGTGAGGATAGACAGATCACACATTCTCTATCCATCTCGTTGGAGACTTCTGCCGGTGCCATGTCGAGTCGTTAATGGTTCGTTGAATTGAGAGAATATGAATCCACGCTTCTGTGAGCGTGAAACTTGTTCAAAGGAAAGTAGAAGAATTGGGAGGGGAAGTTGAGTAATTATAGCTAAATTTTCAGCCTATTACTAATATTTTAGTTTACATACCGAGTTGAATTGATTCCGCCTGCGTAGCATCAGGTCCTGACGTTGCCGATCTAGCCTTTTATATGCTAGACACCATCGAAGTTATTATCAAAAGGTAAGTTTACAAGGAAGTATGGCTTGGTACCAGTTATTCAGAGGTCTATCAAGCTAGAAATTCCTCTCTGCCCGCAGAAGAGAGCGAAAATTCAAGACTTTCTTGACGCTATTTATTGCCTAAAGAATTCCTACGAATGGCAGGAGCAATCGCATTCAGATGAGTTTGGATGCCCGCACCAGGGATACCTAAAGTACCTTCCAGTATCTCTACGCTCTTGTAAAATTCAATATGAGTTCAATTCATGAAGTGAGGACCGAGATAGTTAATACTTTTCTACGGTAGTAAGTCGGAGACTGAGGAATTAACACTCGATTAGTCGGGTATATCACTTGAAGAACCAAGTATCTCAACAAACAAACTAAGAGATACGAGTGAGAGAAGACGTAGAAAACCTTGCACTGAATACGCCTATTTTATTGTTTCTTTTGATCCTTTTTGGTTTTGGCCTATTCCGAAAGGTTTGGTACGTACTCGCCGTGATTTAGTACATCACCAGCGGATGCACGGATTGACGGGACACTACCAAAATGGACTTGTAAATGTCTCTTGATATATTGAATTAGATATTTTCATAATTATTACAATCATTCATTAGATTTAAAACAATTGAATCATAAGTATCAATATTAAACAATTGAAGAATGAATTTATTAGAAATTTCGAAAGTTGGGAAATGTCCAATCAATACATACACCCACTGGTGCACCCACCAAGATGGAAGATCGAGCAACTATTTCTACAGCAGGTTTCTTTTGAATGACCCTATACGAATACATGCCATGTTCTATAAGATCAACGAACTTATTAGCCTCGCTGGAATGTATACCATAACATGGTCATATTTAATCATGCAGAAAATCAAATAGCCGACGATTAAGGATATTTCGCTGATTGAGAGTGCGATAATACCATTAATTGAAGTCACCTAAGTCTTGAGATGTACCCCTAGTTGAGGACATCTTAATGATGTTCAGAAATCAAGATCAACTGAGGAGAATACCGCGTCAGGTCCATTGTCGCAAACCGCTGATGATTGGATTCCATCAGAATTATCGATGGTCGTCATCATACATTTCTTTGGTAGGGATTAAGTTATTCAATTGCCAGACCCCACCTAGACACTTATGCACCAATAAGGAGGTCAAAGTCCGCTTAGCTAGTCGAATAGCTTGGTATTCTCAGCACATAGCTCTATATATTCTATTGAGAAGATATTTCCAATCCATCGAGATTGGGACCAATAATCTCAATCTCATCCCACAATATTCCACTGCCGAAAGTATCTTCGGCAGGTACTCTCCGTGCTATCGGCTCGTATCACCAGAAATGAAGTAAAACACACCAATATCGTGTGGAACAACACCCTTAGATTGATCATGCTACCTACCCGACGCTAATGTACTGTCAAAAAAATGGTATCATTCACACATTGATTCTTTCGCATCGAATGATTTAGATCACATGAATTTGAATACTGTATCGCTGTCTCAAGATTTCTCACGGAGAACATCTATCAATGTTGTCCCTTCTCCAAATCACACATGAAATATTTTTGGATTTCTTCGACAGCACCCTCGAACAAATGAATTTTGAGGAGGAACGCTAACACCATGGGAAAACCATGGCAACACCATGGGAATTCCCGCAGAACCGAGCCTTGGCACTGCTGTAGAAAGTGACAATGTCATTTCTTGGTGCAATAGACCTAGATTACCGACATCTCATGGTGTTCTCTACTGTTCCCGCCTTTTAATCATTAAGGTTGGGACTCTAGAACCATTGAAGGAATCGATAAAGGAAGGTGCTAGCCTAAATGGGCATACAATATATGATAAGTTCGACGCCAGAGCCCTAACGGATATGGCTGGTCCAATGGTAACCATGTACATTTCAATAAAATCCATTTTTCTTCGCTCTTGTAGATGCGGAGGAGGCTTAAGATCAGCACTGCTGTGGATCTAGATTATATGTCGATCCGCGACAGTAGCACTAATCATATTTACTAATTACATGGGCAGTCTTAACAACAATATTCAAAGGATTCCATGTTAGGGAACCAGAGTTTAGTGCCGTTCTTAGTCAGATCGACGTATTTACACGGAAATATTAGAATAGACTACTGCCAAGGCCCCGAGACTGGAAGTATAATCTTGACTGTGAACCCCAAACGGACTTGGACCCTGTATCTAACTTATCCCTAATATCATCTGACGCTATCAGACCAACAATCCGGACAACCGGAGTCATTCGCGATGCAGCTCTGACCAGCTGGCGCTCAAAGTATCATGGAGGGATGAAAGGAAATGATATTTAGATAGCTAAACAATCAATCATTCCACATTGCGACCAATTCAATCATAGTTTTCGTACATGTAAATAGATATACAAGTGAATATTTTCACGATAGAATTCATTTTGACAAAGGAAAGAACCGGGAGGCTCTGCATTACCTTCAAGATAGTCATTGTTTGCACTGCACTGCTTAGCTTCGTTCTTGGAAAAAACGGCGATGGAAACTAGAGTTCTCCAGAACCAGACCATTTTCAGGCACAGCTCCGAACTTCATGTTCACATAACCTTTCGCTTGTTTTGTTCCGAGACAGTTCATCAATTGAAGCAATTTAGCGCGAGGAAAAGTCTTGGGTCACATCATGTTAAGTCATCAAAAAGGAATGGCTGGATTGGTACACATCAAACCCGCAACTGGAGAGGTAAGTAGTTGTCTAGGTAACTCATGATTATAACTCACAAAATATGTATTGAAATGCGCGATTATGGAGATGTGTTTTTATGTTTATTTCTTGCGTTCAACGTGATAAAATATCATCCGCAAGGCTTGACGATCAAGAATCTACTCCCTGTAAATTCCAGCCAGAAAATTGAAAGTTCTAGCAGGACTAGAATACTAACCATACTTTTCTCATGTTGAATGAAAAGTAAAAGGGTAGAAGGATGGCTAAGCACCTTGTAATTCCACGTTGTAATGCATTCTGTCTTAAAGAAGCTCTCATTACAAGCTGCAAAATTTATATTTCAGGTTTGGGGCTTTTCGATTCATTTCTTACACGTTCAAATTCTATCTTCATCTTTGGCTGGCATGGTATAGAAAAGTTATTCAATCTTTAGAGTAGCTGAACTATAGAAACACAAGTGAAAAAACACAAATATACATACAAACCAGCATACAAAACTAACACTGTACCCCATGAACCAAAAACTACTATTCTCCAGCTTACGATGAAAGCTATACCACCGAAAAGAGCAATTTAAAGTGATTTGAACCATGAATGGCTATAGAAAGCTGAAACCCTTTACCGCTCGCCTCTTCTTTTGCAATCGGGTAATAGAAGTATATCAGAATCGAAACTGATAAAGAAGTTTATGCCATCAAATTATACAACGCGCCCTTCACAATTCATAAGCCCTTTTTGAATGTATTACCATCCTAGGAAAGCGTGAAAAGTTAGCTTACATGTAACAACATTACAATTTGAAAACCAATAATTGGATACTTACATGAGAATATTTATGTTTAATTTACAAACCCTCATTTCTCATCTGATGTCTTGTTCTTTCTCCCAGTCCAGTCCCTTGGAGGACTTCTTGATGGAGGATTTCTTGATGAAGGATTTCCTGATGGAGAATTTCTTGACGGGGAATTTCTTGATGGATGTCCTCACAGATTGAGCCATTTTAGCAAATTTATGAGAGAGCTTTTTGCGCCGACCAACTTCTGTAGGCGAGGCATCTTCAATACCATGAGTTTGTTCATCCTCCACATCATCAGCTACTGCTAAGGTATCAGTTGATCCCTCTAAAACAGACAATATGGCCTGGAGGTCGGCTTCATGAATTTCAACGGAATGCAACTGGGAACGAGAAAATATAGCTTGTGCCCGCCAGGATCTCACCCCAGAGAAAAGACCGCGACGTCTTGTTCTTTGAGAAATCTTTTGGAGATCTAAACATTTCATGACCCTGCGTCTTGTGTTATGATTGCCGAGGACCGGATAAGACTTCCAAGAGGCAGAAGTAGAAGATATAGTGACCGATCTGGGTACATGTTCCAAATGCATAACGGAAGAAGACGTAGTCACCCGTGGCACATTCTGATCAACTGAATGCGTAACAGGCTGTGCTGCGGTTATGGGAGATGTAGTACCAATACTCTGTGCAGTATTGAAGCTCTCAATATTATCAGGATTCAATCTCACATGAGCGAGACTCGGTCCTGATGATCGTTTAAGACCAGGTCTAGAGAGCCTCGTTGATGGAGATGTCACTGTATTGGAATTGTTTGGCTTCATTTCTGGATAACTCACAGCGCGAATCCATTCTTCCAACGTCTGACAGAAGCTTGTCAAGAACGCACGTGCCGAATGCAAGAACAAATCGGTATAATCATCCAAAGTATTTCTAATTATGCTTTCCGCGTAGTCTTTTCTCTTCTTTTGTTCCTCGGTAATATTCTCCATCTGGAGCGTAGCTATTACAGTGTTTTCAAATGAATGCCCGTGATCAGGTACTATTGTGATCTGCTTTAATGCTTGAATCTCGAGTCTTATCCAAGAACGCATGAGATCCTTAGCATTAGGATCATTTCTGAAAATTTGCTTGCAGATCTCGATGGAGTCAAGGGCCCGCCCTGTGCGAACAGAATGACAGTACATCGTCTTTTCGTAGATTAATCGCCGAAGGGCGACAAGTTCCACACGAGAGTAAGTACCAATCTTAGAATGACCTTCTTGAGCTGAAGACTGATGCATCTGATGATCTATTCTGCGATTCTTGATACACTTTTTGACGTATTCAATCTCGAGTGGTATGTCGATAAAACGACCCGCAAAGATAGTCATGCGACGAGCCTTCATAGTGTCTGTGTTGCATTTAGGGCACTTGGGATCTTCATAAAATTTATCTTTTATGCAATTTAAGTGAAGAATGCAATTGCATGGGTGCAATACAACAAATTGTTGAGCTTTATGAATATCCAAATAGCATTCCTGACATTGTGTGTCTTCATCTGAGTCTTCTTCATCCGAGCTTTCTTCATTTGTTGGCATATCGTCCCTGGTTGCAACGGAAGGACCTTCTTCATTGGACAAAGTTTCTTCGTTATTGGAAGTCTTTTTGTTGACGAAGAAAAATGCATTCTTATGCCTTGTTAAGTTCGTTTGGATGACACTTGCATGATCTACACTCGCCAATGAGGTACGAGACGTAGCTCCGTAATTTTTGATAAAGTGGTCGTTCATTGTGATTGTTTCGTGGGTATGTTGTTGACTTTTCTAAGGAATCATCAGTTTAATGTGCGATAAAGCTCTGAACGTTCTACTTACAGATATTCGTTCCTGCGATTAATGTTTTGGTAGTAATGTGCAAGCAGAATGCCAAAGTTAAGATGTGGAGATCAATGCCACTGATGAGAGGGAAACAGACAGTGGGTGTGAATGATAATGATATGAAGGAATCTCAATTGCGAATTGAAGAAAATTGGAATGATAGAGTTGGGTCAGGATTAATGTTGAGGAAATTGGATTGTTGACAGGAGTAGGTTAGAGCTCCGGGTGAAATTTGGTTAGTGTAAAATAGTCTATCTACTTGGTTGTCGGAGATTTTTCACACACTGCGAAGAAAATGTGATTGAATCGTACGAATATTGTGCTGAATCTGAAAAAGACTTGATTTAATGGAAGAAGATCATTGACATGTAAAAATGTGAGAGTAAACTTGATATGCTGTAGGCATGGAGATGGAGGTTCCTTTCTTCAGAGGAAGGGACCAATCCCCTGATCCTGCCAACTATTAGAAAGGTAAGAACCATTACTTGGCACCCCGGCACACATAGCAGTAGGGAGCTAGCCTGGAAAGGTAAAGCAGGTCCGCATGCCTTCAAAAGCGAGATCAATAGCTTCCGGAGCTTGCCACAACCCTAACCCACGATGAGCTTGAATTCTTGAGCTTGAACTCTTAATCCTTGCTCGTCTCCCTCGGATTTTGAGAAAGAATACGATATCCATGATAGACAATAAGCTGGAGCCCTCAGTGTGTTAAAGTTCACAGACAGCCGCTGGGTAGAAAAGAATTAGTCTTGGGTCTAAAATACTGAGCTGCTCAATTAGTCTGTGTTTTACTCATTCACGGAATGAATAAACCTTCCATCGCTAAGTGATTTAGAGCGGCAGGGACTAGTGTCATCTCAATGTATCCCTCCCACCCCACTGAACAGAAAAAAGTGGGAGAGGTATTAAATGACACATAGAATAACTCACTCCTCATCTGCGGTCAGAAACAAATTATTACTGTCCCGATTGACTAATATACAGGTAGACATAAATTGAGATATCAACATTGAAGTCGAATTAAGGAAAATGTCCGTGCAGATTAACGGCTGTGGCGTTTTCGGTTATGCAGGGGAAACGGCATCCAATTTGGATTGCGATCACCAAATAACACCATAAACAAATATTCACAGCAGTATGATCCCTACGTGAAGACATGTGAGAGAATACCGGAGCAATCGTTCATTTGGTTGGTGAAATAAACATGATTTGTTCTATTATTTTAAGGGTGTGTCAATATAATGATGGATGCACTCGCTGCTTAAGTAATTCTTAGACTATTTTAAATCAGAGGCTAGCTACCGGTATTATTCAATCATGTTCTGCATCGATGGAAATTGACAAGTCGAACCGAAAAGCGTTTTCGATCAATGTCGGGATCTACTGCCAAGTGTCAGATCTGCGCGCTATGATCATTCCTGCAATGGGATTCGCTAACGAGTCCGCCGGGAATAGGCGATCATCGGTATTTACCCAAGCTTGAGTTTGATTTTAGTTAGCCCTCGCCGAGTATCTCCTGTAATGCGTGAGTTCTGGATAAAGATGAATGCCCTCAGTGTAACGATCCGCTGATCATATTTAATGAAGGTATAGTTTAGCAAATCTGAATCAATCGTCATGAAATTGCTTAGCTTATTTGTTAGTGTGGGGTCAAAATAACTCATATATAGCGATCGGCCCTTGTAAGTCTTTGAGAAAGATTCCAGACTCTTTTTGTCTCGATTCGTTGCTGAGATACATATGACATAGAAAGTAATTTCATGAAGCATTTTTGTCCTCATTTCATCTATTTTATCAATCACATTCTTCAATTTCGTTTACCATTAATCTGCTCCTTCGATTGGTTGGCTACCAGAAAACAGTCCGATCCAATCCAATGTGTACTTTTAAGTCCAGATATTGAGCGATGGACCAATGACGGATATCCAGAATGCGTTCTCTCACAAGCGGTGACGACTAGATCGAAACGGGGCTAGAATCGTCTACAATGAGCAAGACTGATTTTATCAAGCGAGTTCGTCCCACATGCCTCACGAAAAATGAGTGCGATCATGTTTTAGTCAAGCCAAAGAAGTAGGTTTCTGAAAGTCAGCGAATCAAAACCCAGATTTTTCGTGTGATGGGCTAGGCTGAGAAGATCTGCGAGCTTGGCAAGACTCTCTATTACCTTGTACAAAAGATGTTGCAACCAATAATGTTTCGCTGTTGAATCTCGGGACCAAATCGGGTATTTTCATTTATCTGACCTTTGACTGACAGAAGATTGGTAATTTTTTGTAACTTTAAAATTGCGAAAATAAATTACCAAATGATATGGATGAAGCTTTGCTACATCCAATCATTACTTTGTATTCGTATGAAGCGCTTTGAGAAGCAAAACTGAATACTGTTGGCAAAATAGCCAGAATTAAACTCCCTTGTATAGTGATTGAAGCCGATTCGCCGTCGATAAACACCGTCGAGGACTGCCTGCCCATACGTCCAGTTAATTCAAGTTTTCTCAAAGAACTCTTGCTTTGCTATTTCGAAGGATTAACCTGACTCTTACATCCACAGATGATGGAAACACCAGTACCCTATGCATCACCCCTTGAAGCAGCGATAATCTACTTGTGCGGCCACAAAACAAGGAATTTCGAGTCTAGGTGCACATACCACAAGACAGTAAACTATGAGAGGGGCACGTTGGCATTTATTTAGCGGCAAAGTTGCATGCTTTAAAAAAGCCTGGGTGTAAGAGTCATAATATTTGTTTGCGGTGGATCTTCATACTTTCTCGGGCGCGCAGTCATATAATCTAATTTTGTGCGAAATATCAGATAAAAAGAGTTCAATAATCCAGTCTGTTAGCTCTTTCAAAGATTGTCTGAATGAATTTCTACCTGCCCAAATTCCAGATCATGATTATTCAAAGGTTCTGTGGTTTGACTAATTACAGAGATCAAATACTGGGGAAAGCAACTTGAGTAGAAGATACGCAACCAGGATTTGACTCCATACATCTTCAAAATCTTCGGTACGAAGACTATTCACGTATTAGTATTTAGATCTTTTTACTGCCATTATTACAAGTTGCCACTACTTAGAGATTCTCGCAACTTCACAACCATAGATTTAAAGACATCCTATGTCTGCCACCATCAACGAAAACGCCTGTTGTTCTAATGTCATTTCGAATTTACAATAATTAACAATATCTGCAACAACGACTTCATCAAGGCCATCTCAGGATTCTAATGATCACAAAGACAATCCAGATGATATCATAAAGAGCCTTAGATACAAATTGTTGGGAGCCTGCTGGTTTATTAGGTGGTAAAGAGTTATGCCTCCAAAAAATTCATTAGACGGGAAAGAAAGAAAGAAGGGCAGAAAATTAGACAAGAACCCAGGTAACAAACAGCAAGTGTTGAGGTAAAGAGCAAGAAAATAAGAACGGCAGATGGATTGCTAGTTACTTGAAGGGCTTGTGATGGATCTTACCGATCAAGTTTCTGGAAGGGCCATCCATTAGATAGGAACATATGTAACGCTGCTGTATCTTTTCTGCTTGTACCGTCGACTGATGAAATCATAACTCGCTAGCGTGAAATCGTAATTAGTTTGTATAATGAGATATATTGCTAGCGTAAATTTGTATATCATTGTTGTAAGATTATGACCTTCTATAGTATATTGTGAGTTGATTAAATGGGAGAGCCTACAGAGGCAAAGAAATACTCGAAGAGGCCTGATCTTGTTTACGGAAAGAATGTGTGGGTTGAAGTGTGTAGGGAGAGGTGTAGGGAGAGGTGTAGGGAGGGGTGTAGGGAGGGGTGTAGGGAGGGGTGTAGGAAGGGGTGTAGGGAGGGGCCTCGATGACGAGTTGTTATTAACCGTATTAGTTATCGTGTTCTTTTCAGGACAAAAGTAGCTTTCAATTGAAAAGTGTAATTTAGGATGCGATGGATGAGCAAGTTCTTTCGTTTGTTCGCATCGCCAAATGCCAAGGAAGTTGAAGACGGCTGAATATGTCTCAGGTGCGAGTCATGGACGAGCATCCGATAATGCTCCGTTGAACAGTCAACGTTTTTTGTTTATTCTTTTATTGTCGTCGTCGCTCAAAAATGCCAATTATGTGAAAGTCGAAACTAACTAATTTAATCCTTACATTACCTAGTCAATAATGTGCAGCTACCGAGATGAACATCCGGATGATTTCCACTTTTTGACATAAGATACAGAATTCCAAATTACATGATTATGTCTCCATCTCTTTGGCCTGACCGTATGGACTAGTGACGTGATAGATAGAATCTAGTCACCAGACCCAATCTGGCATCGTAAGATCAGAGCTTGGAATACCTAGGTAGGATTGAAAGATGGGAAGGGACGATGGGAGAAAAATCAGGCAAGAACTGAATCAGGCACGGTCAGGCAAACGCTGAACGAGAATGCAGAGGGCAGTGGAAAGAGGATACCAGAAGAGTGAAAATGGATGGGGTGCATGGTCCGTGTTATCGTGAGGAGCCTGCTTGATTGTTGAAAGAGGATTATGAGTATCCGAGAAGAAAAGACTCGATGATAATCAATTAATACATCCTACGTGCACAGAATCCCATGTTACACATCTAGACTCCGCTCGTATCTATAGTCAACTCCATGTATGTTAGAACATCAGAGCTATCTATCCAGGAGGAAAAGAGGTTAAGAGTAACTGCTTGTACATGTAAGTATTATATTTTTATTGGGTATTCTTAAAGAAACGCAGATCTAGACTTCAAAGTGTCTTTTGGTATCTCCAAGTGTATAGCAAAACATGCGTTTCTTCACAAATAATTTGCGCAACTCAAATTCTGGGCTCCGGGGCGCGTCTCTTTTGCGTTCCTCCTTAGGTCTCGCTCTCAAGTTGCAGCCCTTACTTTCTCCTCCTAAATCTACTACCAACCCCTGGTCCCCCCTTCGCTCCACTATTCCTCAACTTCAACCTCTTGTAATTCTGTAGACTGCCTGCAGTAGCTTTGATCTTCCTGGCAGCCTTCTTGACTTTCCCTTCCCTGTTAGCCTCCAGATTTTTCTTTTTCGTCTTATCTTGATCGGGTCTCCTGTACCGCGTTCCTCCTTCTGAAGCCGTATATTCGGAAGCGGAATCAAAATCGAAGTTGCGACCGTCGAGTGGAAATTCATCAGGATGTGGGAATTCGTCATCGTCAGGTGGAGGGAACTCATCATCGAGTTGAGTTTCGGGTATAGTTTCGAGGCGAGTATGAGGAAGCGCGAGTTCGTCTTCGCTTTCTGACACATTGTGGTAATTTGTAGATGGCATGGGCTCAGAGGGCTTGGTACGATTTGGCTTGAGATTTACACGACGGGTGGTACGCTTTTGACCTCTCTTTTTGTATGTTCTTTTGGGTGCCTCTGTCGCTTCTTCGGGCTCAGAATCGTACATAGCTTCATCGTCGAAACCACCCAGTAATTCTTGTGGCTGACTATCTTTAACCAGAATTGTGTCTTCTGGAAGGGGCTCTTCGGCCGGCGGTTTTGATGACGAGGCGCTTGTCGAGCTAATTGGTGGAGCAGTCAATTGTGGGTTTGATTTTGGTTTTGATGTGGGCTTGGACGGGTTGGATGTCTCGGCTTCCATTTCACGAAGAGCCTCTAAATCATCCTCTGCAGCATCTTCTTCCATCTTCCGGAGACCAGCAAGCATACTGCTTAGACTTTTGATCATTGGTTTTCGAGGACCTCGAATAATTTCTGGAGAATCAGGTGGGCCTTCTTCATTTTCATCGAGAGCCGGCATTCGAATTCGTTGGCTATCTCTTCTCAAAAATGATGGTGTACTAAAATGTAGCTTTGATACTGATGAAGGTGTTGTTGATCCTTGAGCATTGGCAATCTTATTCTTCAAAGGCGTACTGAACAACAAGGTCCTTCTCGATGAGGGCGTATTGCTGTGCATGATTGCTCTTGAGCTTACTGGAGTTATTCCATGTCCATGCTTTCGAGGAGTTGCGTCTATGCCGGCTGTTTTCCCAAATACTCCAGGAGCAGTGGAAGGAGAATCTGCGGCACTGTCTGGATCCAAGTCAAACAACCCTAGAACCTGCCCATCCTTCTGTGGTGTTGGTCCAATTGCGGTTTTCTTCGAAGGTGTAGCAAATAGGTTTCTCATAACGGAAGGCGAATGATAAGGGTCAACATCCCATGGTAATATTGTATTCTTCGAGGGTGTTCTATCGACATGTGCACGCTTTTGGGGTGTTTCATCTTGATCCTCTCCATGTCTTCTCTTTCGGGGTGTTGGTTTAGGAGCCGGTGGAGGTATGTGCGAAATCTTTCCAGAGAGTATGTCGCGTACTCTATTGAATTCTTTATATTTCGAGGCTGCAGAAATGTAAGGATAATTGATTGGCAGAATGCGCAAATGTAGGATCCATACCAATATCCGGGTTCGCTTTGATATCCTCCCTTGAGGCTTTGCGGCCTTCATTATTGTTCTGAAAATCCTTTTCCCATACTTTCAATTCGACTCGCAGAGCCTTTGAGCGCTCCTCGAAAGAAATTCGCTCCCCCTCGTCCATACTGCAAATCGGCGCAGTCAAATCTCCAGGTTGACTCTTTGAATATTATCTAGAAAACACGGTAAAGAAATCGTGCTATCGCGTATGAAAATACTTTCTGGTAAGATATCTGCCTTATAATAATGACTGGTAGTCAATAAAGAGAGAATAAAAAATGGTCGTCAAAGTCGTAAGGTCATAAAATTCATAACATTAATTTTATATCATGTATCAATGACATCGTTGATATTTTATGTCGTGGGCAGACGCGCCGGACTCCTTCAGACCCGCGATTTTACAGGGATTAAACACCCGACTGTTTTCTGCCCCGCCTTACCAGGGCGGTCAATGTGCCTCGTTTATCAGTTCGGTCTGATAGGAGGTAGTGCTTCCTAATCTAAATCCCGACTTCACCACTTATTGATCCCTAGGAACCTAGAAAAAACATCCATCAATGTGCAGTGTGTGAATGGCAATGTTGGACTAGGTCTTCTGATTTATATTATCTCAACTTTCTTGAAGTATCGTAACTGTTATGGCTCATAGGAATTCAATCGCTAACTCTAAGGTTAATGTACCAGTACTCGAAAATCACTTTGCGCGAAAAATACGTGAGACAAAACGACCGTTTAATGGTTGATGTCGGAGATCATGAATAAACCGACCATCTACAAGCGTACAAAGTTCTCGTAGAAATCTGAGGTCGCTTGAAGAGCCGACTGTGATCTTTTTCAAGGGGTCTGTGCATGATAATCACATTGCCAAAACATGAAATTAGCTGGGCGGATAGCTACTCCATCTCTATATTCTTGAATTAAAGATGAAAACATATAACCATGCCAAGTATGTAGCTGATTATAGCCCTGCTCACTTCACTATCTCCACAGCTTTCTGTACTCTTCTCATATTAACATTAAAAATTTCAGAAGAAACCCCGGAGCTCCAAATAATCAATCTTTCGGATCGAGAATCTTGAGTCAAATTAATGCCGACCAAAATTCTATCATTAGAACCTTAAATCATGTGAAATTATCGAGCCATCACTCCATTGATTCTTGTTGACGCATTTTAACTGAGTCACAGTTAGATCGTAGACTAAATTTGATGTACGGCCCTTATTAGTATTAGCCATAGATTCTATTTCCACTTCTCCCTTCCAGCTCTAGCCTTTTTCAAGCTCCACTCGCTACCTTGAAGCATCGGAAGTCCATTCAAGTCCACTCGTCCTTCCACTCGTATCATGTCAGTGTCTTTCTAGCACTGAAATAGACAAAATAATTCCGGAGTTGTAGATATCAAGGCACTAGGCACTTATATTTGGCAATAAAATGACTTTATCTATTGTGGAAATGTTATACTCTTGTGTTCCTGGCAAGGGGGGGATTGATCGAACCCAAAATCGTTGAACTTTAATCATTGGAGACGCTAGTTCTGAATACTAGCCGTATGGCAATCGGGAACATATGGCGTGATTCTTGAGCCTAGAATATGGTCCAGATCGAATTGCGGTTTTCTTCTAACGTGTTTCGAATGCTTCAATTTTTTTTATCCACAACCTTGTTGAGAACAGAGATCTTGCTAGAATGCCCCCTCCTTCCGGTCACCCCTACGACCACCCGGGCAGGCCAAGTAAGTATAAACAAAAACATCCTGATAAATCACTTGGCATACTTCTTACCATTGGTTGGTGAATATTTATTGAGAATAGTACAGCGCTTAGGCCAACGTGATCTCGTTGTCGCGATTCTTACCCCGCTCGTCAAGTCGAATTTTCAAGGTCTACGATGGTCCCCTCCAATTCACGAAATTTGGTTACCTTCCTCATTCATTTTCAAATTCTTCATTCAACCCCATGGTCTGTGTCTTTGCTTAACATAAGTAAAAACAGCGTACCGCAATCATGATGTCTCAAAGTACTAGGTACTTTCATACAGCTCTACATTTATGAATAGATTAGATCTTCGCATATAATTGTAAGCCAGTTCCATCATCTTTGTGTGTTTTCGTTGATTGAGTTTGACTCATTTGGTATCGTGAGTGTATTATCTTCTAGTTGCCATTCATATCGCATCATTCAACTATCATTATCCTTCTGGAAATACATTTTGGCTCTATGGGCTGTGTAGGACCCTCATCAACCTCCAACCTCAACTATTCGGAGTCTCTCTTTCAAGATGATGTACTGGAGTCCTCAGAATACGCAGTTAGATAGAATTGTAAGTGCAGTCAAGCTGACTGTTGTTCGGTTTATTTGTCTGTCGGTTCATCTGCCATCCTCTACCTTCCCATTAATTCGCCTGTTAAACTTGTCGCATTCTTTCCATCACCCTTCCACCTCTACCAACAATCTAAGAATTCACCTACTCCCAAAAATCATTATAATTTGGCTTTGGCAACCTTCATATCAAGACAAGCAGAGATACCAGTTCCGCTTAAATTTATTCCAAAAAATACACTCCCGTAGGTTTTTAGAGCAGACACAAAAGATCCTTCTCTTCAAAATCAATTACTGTATATTTCACTTCATACAAACTCCTTTCATAATCTCTCCGCCAATATCCACACAATCTATAGACTCATGCATATACACCTGCACTATTCCCACACTCATTACGTCTTTCACCACTATCTGCAACCAAGCTACTTCCATATTATTTCCATCACCATTATTACTACCCTAAATACACTTCAACTCATCTCTCCAGAGTCTGGAAATCCTACGAAAGCATTCTAAAAAGGAGACATATCCTTCGATCCTGAAGTTTCAGTTTTTCCATAATTATCATTCAAAAATTCTATTTCCTCCGGTCAGACTCCGGATATACATCTTTCATCCTCCATCCTCATTTCTCACACAATCCATCCGACACCATCAACATCCTTAAACCATCCGACCTCTTCTTCCATCCCGCTCTCCACTCTAACCCTCTAAAACACCATGAACTAGATCTACATCTAAACCACAGCTTTCTTCAAATCTACCCACCTGCCACGGCATCATGGCTCGGCACTTCAGCACCACTCCGCCTCTCCAGAATCTCACACAATCTTTGCGTATCCCGCATATAGTTTTAGTAATAACACCAGCTCTTCTTCCCCCTCGGATGTCCTCCGAGATTTCGCATATATTACTACATCACCGTCTTCCACTCCTCAATACTCATATTGACACCATAAGCTTATCAATCATGACTTCCTACCAACACCCCCAAGAATCCCATCATTTAGTTCCCGTCAACTATTTCAACATAAAAGCCATGTGGTAGAAGACATCCCAGTTCTAGTTTTCATCATCACCCACTCAATAACATCTAGTAATCGGCAGTATCTACCCTCTGTATACCCTCTGTATATCTTCTAGATACCCTCCCTTCCGCCTCCACATAAAATGATTATCCATAATCCATCATCCAAGTTCCAACCCCCAAACCCCAACCCCCAAACCCCAACCCCCAGCCCCCAGCCACCAACCAGTATTTCCACTTCCTACCAATCTATCGCAACCACAACCACAACCATATTCCTTCCCTTCTATTCTCTTCCCTCGCTTCCCTCCCACCTCCTCCCACCTCCATCACCCATCTTACCCATACCATCAGCTCCTTACCAAAACCATCTCTCTTTAAATCCAATATCTCAATATCTCAATATCTCAATATCTCAATATCTCAATATCTCAATATCTCAATATCTCAATATCTCAATATCTCAATATCTCAATATCTCAATATCTCAATATCTCAATATCTCAATATCTCAATATCTCATTAATCAAACCTCGCTTCGACTCTTCGAATCATTCCTCAGCCAACTAACCAACAAACAAACATTTCGCAATGCAATTAAGAATCCATATAGAAGTGCTCAGAAATCCCAATCCCCTCCTCCTTCTCCTATTTCTGATTCCTTCATCGCCCGCCCTCTACCCAGCTCCTTAACCCCTTTTCAATGTCTATACCTCTTCACTTGCCCGCCTCCATTCTCAGGTTCTCTCTATTGTCTTTCTCCCTAACTGCAGTCTCCAGTCTCCACCACCCTTTTTGCAAAAACATCCAACTGAACCCAATCCCACCTCCCCCCTTCCTCCCTCCCATCTTTCCATCCAATTTCCCTCTTTTCTCATCCCCATCTCCGAGTATCTCCCTTTCTCTTCCCCATCTCCGAGTCTCTCCCTCACCCCTCACCCCTCATCCCACCTTCAACCTCACAACTTCATCTCCATCTCTACTTGCACATCCAACATCACCTCGACCCTCAAATCCAAACCCAATATCAATCTCACAATAAACTTGCCAATTCGACATACATCTGCATTCCCCTTATCATTCCTTCTCTCTTTTCTCCCCATCTCGCACCCTTCCGCCCATCTCACCGTCATAACCACAAACAAACACACCTTACCTTCCTGCCCACGCCCCTGCCCTGTCCTGCTGCCCTCCCCTATCATCATCTACCCCCTCCACTCTACCCCCTCCACTCTACCCTCTCACTCTACCCCCTTCACTCTACCCCTCACCCTTCCACCCCCAATACACTCTCCCTCATCCCCCACCAAGCTCCAAATCCTATCATCAAAAATCCCCCACACTACCCACACTACCCACACTACCCACACTACCCACACTACCCACAATAACCCCAACACAACATTCACCAACAGTACGCATGCCAAACTCGTTGTTCTCCCCTGTCCCCCTGCCATTTACTCCCTTCCTAGTGCCTCCCAGTGCCTCCCAGTGCCTCCAAGTGCCTCCCAGTGCCTCCAAGTGCCTCCCAGTGCCTCCCAGTGCCTCCCAGTGCCTCCCAGTCCCTACCTATCTAGCTATCAACATGCCTATCGATCCATCACAGATTTCTAGCTAGGAACCTTTATTGGTAAGTTCGGGTAATAAGCGCGTGCACTCGGATAAGGAAGAGGATGAAGGGTGAGGATTATCAAAAAAAGAGACAAAGAGGAGATGGAGAGGATGGAAAATTTAGAGAATACCATTCCGAATCCTCCTTGCAAGTAGTCGAGTAGATGCATATCTATTGACATATATATCATTCCTCGGAGCTTTCAAATCGCATTGGACACTGCCAGAAGTATCACATCATATCACGTCACATCACATCAATGCAATCCAAACACCACTCATCACAGTTGGATATTCTTTTTTAGAATTCACAAGTACTTTCATTCATGCATCCAGTTCCTCGTATCATACCTCCCTCCATCCAAGATATTCTCATACACTTCATACATACAATCATAATCCGCATCCCCACCCATCCAGGCCAATTCGATAGAGCCCACCCATCCAGCCATCCTACCCCCCATCCCATCCATCATTAAGTGCCCCAACCGTTCCAAGCATAAAAATTCCGCATTGATTCCCTATCTCAGCTTTCCAAAGCTAGAGATGGCATCTTGTAAATCGATTCAAAAATCAAATCCAAAGCAGGGCCAGTCTAAACTCCAATCCAAATGCCATTACCCATGTATACAAAGTCGTATTGAGTAATTTTTTTATCCGTATCAAAATCAAATGGGTAAAAAAACAAAAAAAAGACATCCGGATATATCGAAGCAAAGCCCCCTCCAAAATGTCTCGTCATATCAATCCAAGCAACGATATTCTCGTCGTGGTTCTCATTATGCACGCTGAAATGAACTTCTTCGTCAAACAAATCTTAAAAATCATCAATCAATCAACTTCTTTGGTATCGATATATATATGTCGTTTCTCTCTCCGTTGATAGTTCTGAAACCTATCAACCAAATGTCTCTGACAAGACTCTTATACTCAATATCATGACCAGTAAACCGATGGTTACTACAATGAGTAGAGCAAAAGAGAACCATCCTAAGACCATGGCCGAACTACCAACACCACTTTTGACGCTGCCGTTCCCTAGATCTTGGGCTATGATGGAGGCGGCTACCGAAGCTGTATGTTGCCATAGGACTGAGACAAGAACGAAGATTGAAGCAATAAAGATGATGGCTAAAGCGATTTGGGAGACGAATCGCGATGGGAAAGGTTTGACTTCTCGTTCACTTCCGTGAGCATCTTCTTCTTCGTGCCATCCAGGGAATGTGGCTAGAAGCAAAAGACAGATGAATGCGAAAATGATTGCGATGATACTATGAAGAAATTAGATTCTGTACTCTAAGAAGCGGGGAAAGTAAAGAGAGCGAGAGAGACAACTTACATTAGGTATGGGAAAACAATCATGTCTTTGAATTGACTTGCAAGCCAAATCAAATTCAAAGGATCTTGATCCACGCTCACTTCATTCGCCAATGCGGTTGCATTGTTACTGCATAACCATGCACCTCCATCTGGGTTGATGCAGATACCAAAGTATCCAACTCTTGCGGCTAATCTTGCTTGTCCAACAATATTAGATATCGCTGTGTGTACATTGTAATCGGTTTGTGCGGTCGATGGCACTGGTGTATATGATTGATAGTAGAGGGAAATAAGGAAGATATCGGGTATCATAGGTGACGAAGATGAACATCCTGCTAATAAGAGAGCTGGAAGAGTGTTAGTTGGATGTCCCTCGTTGGAATGCTAGATTCTGAACACTCACAAAGTAATATAATGGTAATTGCGATCAATATCATCAACACATGGTGATATCCTAAAAATGGCACAGCTCCTGTGAATTATGTTAGTACATAATCAATTGATTTGCGCATATTCACCACAACTTACTCAAGAAGCCTCCAAACCCTCTTTCCGCCATCTTAAACTAGGTATGTGATGTCTCGAAACGAATGACCTAAATTCTAATGCGATGATAGAGTCTGCCACTCCCGTCCCCCGTGTCTTCGGAGCGACCGTCGGAGTCGCAGCTGTGGAATGTTTGCAACGTGTATAAGAAGTTCCAAGTGCGAAGAATGCTGGTTATCTTTTGGAATGTATAATCAATCAATCGTTAATAGGTTTAATTCGTGAGGTTCGTGAAAGTGTTGGTAGAAGAATGTGGATATAGATTGGTCGCACTGCTTATCATTCAGATAAAGATTTGTTAGATATCTCAACACCAAAAGATGAGGGGAGAAAAGAGCGTAGCAGTCAGATTCTTTGAATTCTCCAGAAAATGGAGAAAGAGAGAGAGAGGGAAAGCAGAGTGAGGTCCAGATTTCCTGCACAATGTAATTTTGGTTGTCAAAAAATTGAGTGGCAGGAGAGCTAAAGTTTCTATCAAAAAGAAGATGGCGCAGTGAATCCATTTTTGGGTGCTTGGGATTTGTTTACTCTTATCAGTTCTCGGTTAGTCCACAGAGCAACGAGGGACCAAGGTAACAAGGTACTCTTGGCTAATCAACCAATCATATGTCATAAAACTGCTTAATCATCCACGACCCTTGGATTTAGGTCCCATTTTAATTCAGGAACAGATCAATTGGTGGATTGCTGAGTGGAGTGATGGTTGGAGTGAAGTCTCGATATAGATTTGAATGATAGAAATAAAAAGCTTGTTTTTCACTTCAGACCGCGTTATTCGAGAGAAGTTGGAAGTTTGGCTTCGTATTGCTACAGGATTTGACAACGGATTGACACGTTTCTTTCGTCATTCATTAAAGCTGCACCTAATCATGCAGGTCAAGATGTAGCACTGTCGAGTTCCCACTTGATTGAATTTTCTGTATGTACTCTGTACAAAATTATTGTTCCTGAATCCTCATTCTCGCATTCCCGACGGGAAGATGGGGATCCTTAGAGGAGAACCATATATGGATCGTTTGTCCTACCCCGCAGTGTCCAATGTGATCGAACCCTTTCCCTTATTTCTTGCCTCTTATTAGAGGGGAATACCAGGAAGTATAGGGAAGCCATTGTCAACTTAGTAATCGTACCTGAGAAGCTCCCCATGCTAGACCACATGCATGTTGTGTTGTGTAAGATACTTCGGTAATTGCATCCATAAATACGCCGAGTGGCCAGGCAATTTGTGTGTTTCAGCTTTTTCTCTTTCTTGTCTTATATGTTGATTCTTGAAGCATGGTATCAAACATCCTTGCCGACGTTGAAAAGGAAGTTTTCGTTGCCTCGCCAGCCATAGTAAGATCTGATATAGGGCTGACTTGACTATTTCCAAAGGTAAGGAATGAACTAACTGGATGTCTTTCCAACACTTGCAGCAGGGAAATCTTTGGTGGGAATCGTATAACTTTTGTTGGACACCGTTGGGAAGATTGTCAACAACATGCCTGCTTCACTTGTTTATATTTCTCCACACCTGCATGCAAATCACTGTCGCTTTTACTATGCACTTTAACACTGGTGCAGTCATTCGGACTTTGTGAAATGCATGACAGTCAACGGTAAAATGCGAGTAATATATGGGTTTGTAGACTCGTTGCTAACCCTTCATGGCCTTAAGGGGTCGAACATTGGTGAAGCACGAAACCAATTCCACATTATTAACTCACTGTAGGCCTCTTCTTTCCGTTCTCGTGCTCTGCTTACAGGAATCTTGTACAACTCTTCCATTGTCTCAATTATTGGATTTACGTTGTCTTTTAACACGGTTCCCATGTCAAGCACTATCATCTCAAGCTGAGGAAAAGGGACAGCAGTACTTTCTGCACTTCCTTTCAAAGGGGATATAAATGATTTCTACTCTTTGGGTTCGTGATTTAAAAGTATGCTTGTTATCCAGGGTCTTTTCTGAGCAGAGATAGCTTCCAATATATCACGAGGGAGCCCGGTTTCAATGCAGAAAGTTCACATTGAGAACACACCAGCCCTCCATTTACTACATTCCAAGCCGTAGCATGTGAACTACTAGATTGAAATTCACACTTCCGTCCTCTACTCGATGTTCTGATCACAACATCGGTATAGAAGCCCCTGCAAAACTTTTCTCGTAAGTAAATACCACCGGAAAGATTGCAAGAAGTTCACACAATGGTGCAAAAGATGCACCTGATAATTTCACCAGAAAGTATATATGCGGTGAGTATTTCTAGACCTCACATTCTTTGAGGACTCAGCAACTCTGATCTTTCTGAAAAGGAAGCTGAAATGAATTACTAGTGGGTGTTTTCGCCCCACGACCACAGCTTTACAAGGGAATGACTGTGATGACAACCCGCTGTCAATCCAAAATAATGCGAATCACCAAACCTAAAGTTCTCCGGATCTTCAAGCACCAGCAAGCACCAGCAAGAAGAGCTTTTGTAGCATAGTCATATTGCACCCTTTAAATCGCGGGATCTATGGATTGGCTCCCCTATGGAGTTGACATCTGGGATATCGAGCACAACACAGCATTTTCTATGCCTCTAAGGATACAATACATAACTGCCGGTTACCAGTATCTAAATGATTCACTTCTGCGTGGGTTTCAAGCTCAGGAAATGTTGAAAGTGCACGCCATCAACCCCCCCTCAAACCGTCTCATAGCTCTCACCTTCACTGAAACCGTCACCTACTTCTCCAGTCCTTCTCGACTCCACTTCGCGGACTCCCATAAACACCATACACAAGCCAATTTATCTTACATGTATAATTCTTCCCATTTTCATTCCCGATCCTTCTCATCTGAAACTAAAAGGTAACAAGGATTCTAGCTCAGGACCAGTCACGACACTCACATTTCTCTTCCACGATCCGAAGGATCGCCAGACTCTCTGACAATGTTGTCCGGCTGCATTATATAGAATGGGTGTTCTGGCTCCACAGCCACATCTTCTGAAGTTTGTGTAGATATATGAATGAACGACAACGAGCGCATTGATTAGACGAGACAAGATTTGACCGCGAAAACGACAATACTTTACGTTGTCTCTGGGATCCTGTTTTAAAGAACTTGGATTGTGTCGCCTCCGACCTTTTTTTCTAGATATCATCTATCTCTCATATCTCTACAGCACCCGCTTCCCTCATCAGCACGCCGGCATCTTGATGAAGGTGTCTATGGCACCTTTTTCCACTCATTGCCTCTGGTTCTTTTCCTGTCCGCTCAGCCACATCTCACACTCTCTTTCCCGATTTATATAGAAGTCCCCTAATAAATGACCGCAAAGATTATTCACACGCCGCTCAAACTAAGTCATTTTGCCCAGTATATAAACTGCAGCTATACAGTACCGCATACAGGATGTATGAAGTCTATCGCTAGCTTTCGAGGTAGGGCAGACAATTTGTGTGGAGACGGGAAACACTGCCTCTATTACACGGAATTCTCTTTTATGGGGGTAGTATTAGCATATTTTTCTTACCTATTTCTCCAGAGAGTTGGCTCGGAATAGCTGGAAATTCTGTCATTTTGCTTTCATCTCATGTTCTCAAATCGCTGTCGATCTGGCAAACATCAGCAAAGTAATTAATGACAATCATCTTATTCAGACTCCTGAAAGTTATGGTTCTTAGGCATATGCAAGTGTGTATTGTACTAGGATACTAACCATTCACATCGATAGCAGCTACTTATCTCATGTTATCACCTGTCGCCTTCTTATACTCCGAGATATCAGAATATGAAGAGAAGAGAGGATCTCTATTCCGGTCCCATTTTATATTCGACCCTTCAACTTCACACACTATCTTCTCTCTGATTCCGCACCTGTGAATGATTATTCACTCTCATGAACATCTACAAGATATCCCGAAATATACAATTTCAATCACCGGCCATAATACTCCTATTTACCCCTCCCAAGTCCCCCTAATCTGATACTGGTTGAATTCAACACTTAGGTGCTCTACTGAATCATATCATAGTTTAATTCACCATTCCATGAGGTATGAACGGCAAGTATCATCCAAACGAAATAAAATCCATAGTTTTTGCTTCTGAGAACAGGAGAATATCTAAACATACAGACCAAGCGAAGATGTATAAGGAATGTTCTCTTCCTCCCTCCCTCCATCATTCACAGCAGATGCACAATCGTCAGATGCTTATGTATCTTCTCATGCCATATTAAGATTATCTAATACCATTACAGTCATCTGAAGTCCACCATTTTGTAGGTTGAACGGCAGTGGTAGACCCAAAAGAAAGACAACGCTTCCCTCTCTTTTACACAAATATCATACCCACCAGGAGATCCACGTAAATTTCACCACAAATCTGGGGAGAAGCAGGAAGTCTACTTCAACCTGTCTTGTCCGCTCCCGAAGTAATCTTCTTCCGACCTAGTCGGTTTCTGCGAAGGCCCGATACAGAGGAAGTTCAGGAAGTGCACATCAGGAGGTCTTTTATATTCCTATCATACTACTCTCATCCCTTCCCCTATCAAGTCCCACCAACCACAAAGCCATCAAAAGTCACCATCTGAACACTCTATTCCTTGACAACTCGTCAGTTTTCCTGCTGTATCCAGCATTTATAAAGTTCTCCAGCTCACCAATAATACTCGTGTAAGTTCTGTAAATACCGTTCTCAAGAAGCCACATGCGTTCTAGTAGTCTTGCAGCACGTCTCCTGCGAATCTCAATCTAGTGGATCTATTGATACCTTTGTTTATATCATATCGATGGGACTGTTACTGTCAATAGTGGCATCCCAGTATCAGCTGCTCAAGTGTCCAGAAGTAACGGTGATGGAATAGAAAAATGACGACGGATATACATACCCGTCTCCATCACCACCCGAGCCTCGAGTCAACATACATGCCCCAGATATACTTCAAACTAATGCAAAGATTCTTTGAGTTTCTAGCCACTGCAGTTAATCGTCCCTTCTTGCCTTGGGTGATTCAACTTTTTGTGTAAGATTGACACCTGGAAGAAAAGAATGGTCTCTATCAAGAACCCTTTTATATCTACCCCAAGTCTCTCATTCACTTGTAATCGCCCCTTTCCTATTACATGTATATCCTATCCACTTCATAACCCATGTCATACCAATATTTTTTAAAGATACGTTTCAATTCACAGTCTTAACCAAGCCCATAAATCCTGGATGATCCTTAAAAGCAGGCCAAGATTCATCTGAGGTCTAAGCAAATCATGATACCGGCAAGGTCTGCGATGTTTCTAGGATCTTCGGAAAGTACCCATTACAAAGAGAAATTGATTCCGCGACTATAATGTCAGATTCTTTATAAGAAATGTCGTTAGTCTATGAGAAATTCTCGAGAATATTTATCGTCATCTTCGATACATATTCATCGTTTTGTACTTGTGACGGCGATAATTACAAACAGTACAGAACTTGTGCTTTCATGGGATACAACTTAATCCTCTAACCACCCTCACAAACTTCACAGATGAAATAGGATAGTCCCACGACAGTATGCCTTCCAGCATTTTCAATCGACATATCTCTTGCTGGATTTCTTCTGTCGTCTCCTAGTAGGACACTCGCAAGGAGCCTGGCAAGTGAATCATCATCTCCTAGCCTTATTTTATGTCCATCCCCTTCTCCCCCTGACTTTCACTTAATTCCATCTACCTGGACTCTAGTCTTACCGGCAAAAGACTTTACTGAAGTACAGTACTAGGGCACTTCTACTTGGTCGATAGCTATTTTGCACCAAAACTCATTATTTAAATATATATAAGTTTAATAAAAACAATATATTTATTATAAAGATATTTGTGTTTTTAAATTACTTTTATATATTGTTTAATAAAAATTATTCGAATTATTTTTAAAAAATTTATTTATTGTAAAATCTTGATTTAAAGTTTCAAGATTTTAGATTATTGAAATTTACAGCAAAAATAAGCGAATTTTCAAGAACTTTTCAATATTAAGATTTCAAAGATATATATTGTATTTTGTAATGATTTTAAATAAAATTGAGTTTTATATTTGATTTTATTAATTTATAAATTATTGATTTCTCTAATTACAATATAATAAAATCATTCGAATGAATTATAATTTATTTATTAAAAAGTAGTAAAATAGCTTTTTTTGGTGTGTTTTTGAGATCGACCAAGTAGGAGTGCACGGTTGCTGTATCCACCACTCATCACAAGTGAATATACCGACACAAGAAGCACGTATCTCTGTCTCTAAAAGATAATAACATTTCACTAAACATATATAAGTGATTCTTCAAAATTTGTATTTGACTTCCGTGGAACTGTGTACTTGGAAGAACAAGATCATACAAGTGACGGCGGTTTGAGCCCAGAGCTCTTACCAGAAATTTACCTTTATCCTGGTCGATGATGTATGGACTTCGGGCCTTGGTGTTATCATTCTAGATTCTTACCGTCAACTTTCCTCAATGTTGATAGATAGTGACAGAATGGCAGTACAACAACACTCGCTATGGTCAACTTTCTTATCCTCAATGACAACAGTAATCATTGGTGTCATCGCACTTTAAGATTCCCTAGCAATTCTGGCTAGGTCATCAGAATCGCAATCCACGTTACCCAATCTTTAAATATGTCAGAACATATCCCTCTGGGTTTTCCAGATACTTAAATCTTGTCTTAAGACGCCCGTGACTTTGGTCTGGAGATTGTAGCGTTGTCTCTCAGGAATCTTTTATAGCTAGCCCATTGACATTCTCTCTCGCTTTCCTACCTTCTTCACCCCGAATTTCAAGCCGATCCATCGGTATCTCTCTTGGTCTACCCTTTGATCGAGTTGCCTCTTTTGGCGTCAAATTCCCACCCACAATCTATAAAATCTACCGATTTTCTGATGGCGTTTCTATAACTTTTGGACGCACTTATCATTGAGCCACAATGGACAAGAGTATTCTTCACTCAAAATCTCATTACACACAAATGCTACGATCAACAATGGCTTTGATATCGATTCAATGTACATGTCCCAGGCTTACTGACTAGATCGGTAGCTTTGCGGTTGCCATCCGAATAATATACATCCATCATAGATGACAATGATAAACTCATAACATCGACAACAACAACAATTGCATCTCCTCAAATTTCACACGATATGCCACTCGCCAAGGAATCAAATCCTTCAAAATTTGTCTGATTCTAATTACTCCCGTGATTGAACTTGGATAGTCCTTCTTCCAGATCTCCAGGTCGTTTTCAAAAAGGATATACACCATCCAGTAGGAACTATCTTACAGTCACTTAGATACTTTCTTATTCTTTCACTTTCCATACACTATAGCTCAAAAAGAAGCAGCAGTAGCACTGGACTGTTGCGATATGATTGAATATGCACACGTGGCCCCGCTGGGGGCAAGATCCGTATTGCATGTAGCTCTCGTAATTCTGCAGTCATACAGATTATTCACAACCACTTGAAACCCATTGTGAAGACGGCACCCATCACCAAGGCGATAATAACATACATTCACCCCTTTCCCAATCTGCAACCCATCGAACTCAACCTTCCAGACCCATCCGCATCTATAAAGACCGTCAGTCCATCGGACCCCAATTCCTTTGAGTATAGAAGATATGAGGATAATATCCAGGTGTTATGAACCACTTCTGACCCAGTCCAAATTGTGAGTCTATGGATATTAGTTGAATGTTAGGGTACATCTTTCAGCTTCTATGCCGATTATTGTTACCGCGACAGACCATTATCCATTTAAAAACTTTTAAAAAGTGGCAGTAGCTAACCGTGAAAGATGACACTCACCTATCATCAGATAACGACAACGATAAGTGTTCACTCTCATCTCATACTTGTATAGAGTGTTCCAAACCCCTTTTCTAAACCCCCAAATCAAAAGCAACCGTACTTGATTTTTCTTCCTTCAGATTGCAGTAGATGGCTTTCAAGTACCCTCTCAATTCGAGTCCCAGTAGCAAGTACCAATCTACAAAAATAAAAAACAGGGTTCACGTCGAGTTCCTTTATAACCACTCAATATTCTCCTTCCCATTTCACATTTACAATTCCTCCTTCCATCACCTACGATATTTCCAGTATACACGCCCAAACCTTTTTCCCCCACCCAATTCCTAAGCCAACCATTTCTCTCCACCAACTTCTATCCCCCTCTCCATCTTTACATCCAGCTATAAAGTCTGACATTCCCACAATCAGAACTGTGTAAATCATCGAACAATGTTCGGTACAACCAGCATTGACTAGGTTGCAAACTTCCAGTGACTTCCATACCGTCAAGTACGAGCCTATGAATTTCCAAAGGCCGAGATACTGAGACCCCTCTTTAACTTTCATTCTGACATTCGAGACTTCAAGCTTTATTGATGTCAAATAGATGGTACAAACCCCCGCTGAGTATAAAACGACGAGAAGAAACGAGAAAGACAATACTCACACCCTCATTCATGGCATGATATCAATAACGACAATAACAACCGCCATCCTACATACACCACACTTTAAATTTTCCCCTATTCCTTCACCTAATCCTCAACTTTCCGAAGCAAAAATTGCTTTGGACCTACATACTTGTAGAACTTCCCCAGAATCAACATGATCAACGATGCGATTCCTTCCATAACAACGTACGTTCTTCCTTCTGCTACAATGAAAATAAAGTGCGCCCTCTCCCTACTCATCTTGTATATCCTTATCCAAAATTCTTCTAACACAATTACTTCCACAAATACCATCCATTCACCACTACAAATTTAAGAGGCTAAGTCCTTAAATCTCACCACTCCTATTCGCCAACACCCCTCTCTCTTGCCCATTGAAAATCTCAACATCATATCTCACTAAGATCTCTTGTTTCCGTCTAGTCTGACCATTTCATACCCCGTGCCCCCAAATTGTCCAATTTGTCTCAACTCCACCCCAATTTCAACGCCCCATTCTCGACCCCTAAAATTATCACGTTCGCACCTCAGCAGAGTCAGCATATATTAAGTACATCGATACTCCCAGGACCCGACTTACAGATGAGCAAGCAATAAGCCAAACAGTAGACTCGCTATTTATCATACCTGTATCAACGAGATTTCATCTCACAATTTGCCATCTCGCTATCATGTCTCACATCACCATTGCTTCACTAAGACCTAAAGAAGTGCTGGACTTTCGACAAGACATACTTTTGCCCACTCGCCACAAGTAGAAAACAAACAAAATACCGATAGAAAGAGAAGTTCAATTCTAGGTTCAGTCGTGTCTCGTTCTAGCTTATTACAGGGATATTCTCTCTTCTTACCTCCCATTAACCACCCCCTAATTGTCTCCAAACACAACACCAAGTAGAAAGAGCTAGAAATAGCACAAATTCATCTCCAAACCCTCTCCATCTACCGAATGCCAATAGACTTCCCTCGTTAAGCTATTTAGTCCCTGGGATGGCTCTGAAGACAGGATTTTTTCCCTCCTCAGGAGGAGAATCGTGAGTATGTTCGCCACCGATACATGGTAACCTATACTTTTCTTCCCACTGTTTCCTCAACACTTCATACAAGAAAATATATTGCTCCACAGCTTGTACCATAGTCTTTCTTTGTTGGCGCAATTGATCGACCGTCTCAAAGATGGCATCGTTACCTTTCTCTTCTGACTGATCCCACCCTTCCCAAGCTCCACCTTGAAGTTCTCCCATCAAAAACTCCAAAGCCACGAAAGTACCAGTTCTTCCAACACCAGCACTGCAATGTACAACTCTTGGATTCTCTTCATCTACATTCTTCGCTCGAGAAAGATCCATCAATGTCAGAACACTCTTAACATTTTGACTGTTCAACGAACCCATGTCAGGCCAGAGAGGGTAGAAGAAATGCCAGATGATTTTCTCTTCGTCTTCATTCTCCACAGACATGGCGAGCTTACGAACCTCGATACCAGTACCCTCAATGTTATCTTCTCTCTGCACAAATCGAACCTGGGCCTTAAAGTTTTCTCCTAGAGCTCCCGTTCCGTTGACAATAAGAGGTGGATCCTCTTCACTCATAGGATAGTATTGATAACATTTCTCCATCATCTCGTCAGGCTTGGCAGGATTAGGTCCGACAAGAGGACTAAGCATTATGATGACACCAGGTGCTGCATTATCTGGTACTGAGATTGAATGCCACATCATATGCCAGGTATGATCGACAGTTTGAGACTTCGGACCTTGCATACAGATGTACTTATCTTGAAGACCTTTCTTCATCGTACTTTGCTTCTCTGCAGTAGATGTCAAAGTAACAGGGGATGCGTTAATGTAATCGTTATAACCTTCGGGGACGATGAGTCTGATACGGTTGGCAGCCCATGGGTGTACGTTGGCATAACGATCGAGTTCACGATCCGGTTCTTCTCTCGCCCACTTGGGATCATCTTTGCTAGCCAAACGATCTTCTTCTGCTTTCGTCAATAGGGCATATTTTTCCTTCATTTCTAGTGTCGAGTCAGTATCTGCTTTCTGAATGAGTGTTCAGTGAGTTGCATACCATCATGTGAAATCTTCAAGAACGATGGCATTGCTGTCTTTGGGTCGCTTGCTGCAGCGAGTCCTGCTTCGACTACTTGTACGGCGCGTTCGTCTTCATCATTTGCTGCCTTGCTAGAAGAGCATCCATCTCCTTGAGGCATAAAAGCACCATCATGGTAATCAAGGAGACTCTCCTTGGATAGATTGATAGCAGAGTCTCGTTTTGGTGAACAGGGGTGAGTCATTCTGAAGATAAACTTGCGGCTTATGGTATCGTTTGGATCTTTTTGACGCGAAGAAGAAATGATTGTTGAGGCACTCGATGATTTAGAACGGAAGGAACGGATACGATTTTGAATGGAAATAGTGACACCAATGGGCGTCCGATGAGGCATATAAATAAACAATGAAAGATGTTTTCACAGTGAATATGGCTTGAATGAGTTATAAGAAGTCTTCAGGATAGAGAAGAGTAGGTTGTTATGCCTCTAGGCAAAGAGATTGATGTAGAGTGCTGAACTGAAAAGATTCTTCTCACGAACGGGGGAGGCTTGAACAGTAATGCAGAGAACAATGATGTAGAAAAAAGATAGTTCAGCAAAGAGAATAATGCCAGTTGTAGGAAAGAGGAATACCAAAATCTTTGATAAGTTGATGTGATGTGTGTATGCAAAGAAAGGGTGAGAATGGAAGAAGAAGAAAAGGAAGAGAAACATGAACTTACAAAACATTTGTTTTCACCGACATGCAGCAACTCACCATATTGAGCAGGAAGGTGGCTGATCTACATAGTACAATGGTACATGAGGAAAGAGCAATTGTGGTAGGCAATCCGAGCTGGAGACGAGGCAAGCGTGGTAAGCACGTGTAGGTAGGTCATGTTTCAATTGGTATTTCAATGACTAATTGTTGACTAATCAACTGCTGTCTTATTAGCCGAGTCGACTTGGTGAAAGATTTTCGCCTTCAACTCTCATCATAGATTCTTACTCAACATTTCTACCTGGTGTAGAATTGATCATGATAATTCGAGTCTAACAAATATGCCATTATGGTTAGCAGCCTTTGAGGTAAAAATGCCATTCCACGCATAGTACTTTTGTTATTCTTGCTAACAATTAATTCAGGCGTGGGCAGTCGCACGAGTTCGTATTTCAAATGCATCGATATCGAGTCCCTATTGTTAACATGTACCCAGCTCCTAAGAAGTCCTACTTTTCACAGTGCAGTCCGCAACGTTCACAAAAGAGTTCACGAAGCTCGTCATGGTAAAGACCCCTCCGAAATGGGAGGAACCAAAATCGACGACCCTGAAAAGAACAGTCGATTCGTTAAATACTTCAAGGACGAAATCAAAGAGCAGTTCTGGGGCAAATCGCCACCTAGAAAATAGTTGATATATAATTGCGGTGTAGCAGGATATGCTCGCACTGTTTTCACGATTATAAAGGGAGTTGGGTCAATGACTTTGAACGAACGGCGAACATGCATTTCACGGCGTTTGTGGAAACACTCTATACTTTCCGCATTAAAGTACACAATTATACAATATAATGACTTCTCCTTTTTTCCTATCTCCTTATCTTCTGCGACAAACGATACATTTTCAGTTCAGGCAAACACTTGGCCTTTCGATATTCCACCGGACATTAAATTGGGCTCTGAGACTGTTTCTTCGTGTCACTTGGCTCTCATTCCGTCCGAATAGCAAATTGGCCTACACTTTTCTATTCGCTCCTATGCTTTCAATGCGCTGGACTGGTATTGTGTGCTCACACATTTTGCGTCTTTTGACTCCTCTTTACTTCGACCTGAGGTTGCTTTCGAGCTCTTAACCTGTTGTCAAGTACCTATATACCAACTTGAGGCCTGTCGATAAGTAGTGTTCATTTTCACAGCATCGCCCTGCATAATCCCGAATGTTGAATAGCGAAGGGCCTCATAGGATAACGCTCATCATTTGGTCCGACGTGTGAAGGATTAAATTCAGGTGCGACTGTTCGCCATTCGAGAAGCAATAGCCAAGCTTCATCTGATGCTCCAAAACGACCTAGCTTCCGTTGGAGATGTTACTCGTGCATAGCTCAATGACATGAACTTCTCTTCGGCTTGTTGGCAAGAAACGGTAGGTCATTTCTTATGTTGTTCAGGTTTAGAGGGATACAGGGGGAAGAAACACTTGCCATACGCAGGCTCACACCAATATTTTATGGTGTGTGATCTATTTAAGTGCAAGAAGATTGAACATAGACCGATTACTCACCGTGGCTTTCTGTCGCCGCACCATCATGTGGGACGTGGAAGCGATGGTCCATATATTATGGTCTACATTTCTTTGAGAGGTAGAGCTAGCTGTTTAGTTACCTAAAAGTAACTGGTGGATGTGGGAATTCTACGGAAAAGAGTGTGTGCGATGGACTGTCCATTGATTCATGCGGGTCAGAACGGCCGTTATTGTATCTGAGGTACTAGTAACTTCTTCTGCGCAACTCCACTAGAGTATATAGATATTGAGTTTAATTATATCAGATCCACACACCATCTAACGACAACAACGTTGATTCAGAATCGATTTGAATAACTGCGATTACCTACGTTCTTTGTGTAACAACTGCGTGTTCCCCTCTGGACTCGTCTCGAACGCAGCACCAGTTTGAAGCCCACATTCATAGGAGCAAAATGTTGATCATGTACCTAGGGGATAGGATAAACTGATCATGTCTTTCACGTAGAAAAGATAAAAAACGTGTAACTCTCCTGCCTGCATCCCTCTCCTCAAATTTGTCACAAACTCATCAAAACTGCTCCTACCATCACGAAGGGATCAAAAAAGACAAAAACATACAACAGTAGGGATTCGCTGGTGGTCACCCACCCAACTACTAATCTACCGATCTGAAGCTTGTGTATGGCAGAGCGGACGGGATGCCCAATTCTCTTCAGTCTATGGTCGTATGTATTGGAAAAGTGGCGTTGGGAGCTTATGTTGGGAATGCAAAATGTGGAAAAGGGAATGTGAGAGATTTGCATCGTATGGTCAACCTAGGATGAAGCTTTTGGTAGGCGGAGGGATTTGCGCGGTCACAGAGGTTGAGGGGGATCGTAGGAACACAAAGGAAACCTCGGTTTGGTCTGGTACTAGCTATCTATTTTCGTTTCAACCTGCTTCAACCTGTATAATAGGTACCCATGTCACTGATTGAATTTGTCTACGAGTGAATACGCAGTAAGTTGAGCTGAATTAATGATTAATAGCGTATGAAAACGCTATAAGATTAATTGATAATATACTATAATTATAATATAGATATCTTGAACAATGTCAGTTATAGTATTTCATATAGATTTTCAATATAAAATATTTTTTGAATTTAAAAATTATTAATTAAGATTTTTAATAAAATTTATAATAAAAAAAATATTAAAATAAAAAAAGATTATTGATATTAATGTTTTAAGTATAACTCTTTACAGGAAATAAAATAGGAAGCATAGGATAGAAAGTGATGGTATTAAAAGAACTAGTATACTAAGTTTGTTCTACAACTTCCAAAAGGAAAAGCTTTGTATATGTCACGAGAGAATAAGCCTATATAAACCCAATTAGCTTAATGCTATTGGTGATATCACTTTTAGTGTGATAGTTATGAGCCCGGTATGCGTTTATAGCGTAGTGATATAATTCTTCACTTGACCGTACTCTCTGGCATAGGCCCACTTATAAGAGAGTATTTCAACAAACCTATATTAGTCATCTGATCTTAGCTTATTAAAGCTAATATAAGAACCCTGCTCTATTGCTTTACTATCTCCACTCAGCCTATTAGTGTCACGGATCGGCACCCAATCGCAGTTGCGATCGCTCACGTGTGCATGCGCGCACGTGTACGATCACGTGTACATAGTTGATATATAGGTGTGCTCAACGAGCGCTTTGCTCTCGATTCTGTAGTTGTAGATTCTAAGGATAAATTGTACCCTGCTCTCGTAGTTCTTTTAAGGCAAAGTGTTATATTATCTACAACTCCTATACGATTGCACGGCCATCTGATGGCCGTCCAAATAATACCTTATAACCATAATACCTTCTTGGATGAATCGTACGTCGATATCATTTATAAGAAGAAGATCTATTCCAACTAAGATTTGACAAAGATATTTCCCCCAAACATATCGAGTTACAAATACTGCTACTATGTCCGATCCATTTATCTCAAGAGGACTTTATCGCTTTCCCTCTATAATCAGCTGAGCTCCTCTAGCCAACAACAATTAATTTCGATAAAGTAATAAACACAGTTTCTACAATCCTAATATAAATATTAATAGATATAGAAAAGGCAAACAGCTAAAAAACAACTCCTCAATCAAAAAATTAACTTTTAAGAATAGCATACCGATATATATTTATTTATTTCAGAAAAAATGAATACTGATTTTTATAGATTATAAAGCCTTATAAAACAAAATAATAAAACTCAAAAAAGAATTGCTACAATATAATTCTAATACTATTCGCTTATCTCAACCTTTCCAATCCTAACAGCAATATTACATAGATTCCTTAAAGAATTGTAAAGTCCGAATTCCTGATATTTCAATTACCTCTATTGAGAAGACATCTTTTACTATCAGAAAAAAAAAGAATAAGAAAAAACCCTGCTCGCATAATCAATCTTTACAACAATCTCTTTCGAATATTAATAATAGACTCCCTTCAATCTTGATCGCTTTATCGAATAATCCATAAATTCAACAAATACCTCTTTCTCGTTCCCCTATTATTGTAATAAAGTGTTTATATATTCTAAAGTCTATCAATCTTTTATCTAAACTTAAGAATAATATAAAACCGAAAGCAAGCCTCTAATAGTTATTAATCACAGAACAATTTGAACTTTACAAAAACTCACTCACCTTGGAATTACAACGACGATCCTATATAATAGAACAAACCGAAGGAGAAGCATAAGAATATGTATTCTTACTGTACATACAAGTCCCCTACTTGACAGGTCAGCAATTGATCAACCAGCTCACGGCTATTTACAAGAACCCGGCTGAGGCCGATCACGCCCACACTGAGTACGAACACTGGGTCATGCCGAATAATACGCAACGCGGGAATTTTCTGGTATGGTATTACAAGTTTAGGCTATTAGCTATACAGGCAGGAATCACCGATCCGACAACTCTCTTTCGCGATTTGGAAAGAAAGATTTCCGATTTCCTTTAACGAGCTATCGGTCTTTATATCCAATAATGCTATACTGTGGAAAACCTAGCCAATAAGCTTACTGAGATCAACGAACTCGAAGTTACACTTCAGGAATGCAACTGTAATAGAACGATTAAAGAGATTCCCCTTAGAAAGTCGTCTAACAGGACCCCCTCATCGACTCCTCCCAGAACCGCTTTCCGCCTGTTAGGAAACCCAAACCTACCCATTCAGACCTTATATTCCCCTTGCACTCCTATTGGCTATACAGGAACCTTCAAGCCTAATAGCATTCTATCTCCAGGAAACAACTTCAATCGTGGTATTACTGCCCCCGTACCAGAAGCGAATTGTAATTTCACTTTATGTGCGGGTAATATAAATGCTATGGCCGAAATCCAAGAGATCAAAGAAGACGAAGAGTTTTATGATATAGAAGAGAATATCGAGGAGGATATTAATCTAAATGTATAAACAAAAACTATCAAATCTATTCGTATTACTGAAAACTAGTGTTTAAATCAAAACATTTAAATAGAAGTTCCTTTCTAAGTATAATTCAAAACTTGAAATTCCTCAATTTAATAAAATTAATAGAAAATGATTTTATAAATCTATTATATATATTTTTGAAGAATGAATATTTATATTATATTTAAACACTTATAGATTCTAGAATAAATGATTATACTTTTATTAATAGAATATTTTTTTTATTATTATTTTTTATATTTAAATTCTATTTTATACCATTCAAACCACTAATTGAAATTAAAAGCTATAATAATACAAAAAGCAAAACTATCATTCATTTAACTTTTCTTAATTTTATAATTGATACTTGACAATAATCCTATTTGCTATTTCTTATTATCGATTTAAATTTATATAGTATAATTCTAGGTTACAAATAATTAGTAGAGATCTAAATTAAAATCAATTATTTTAAATAATGCCTTGAATAGTTTTCCAAACATTCTTTTATTATTTCTTTATTAAAAAATATATTTTTAATTAAAAATAACTTACAACAATCTAAAATCAATTACTTAAAGCAAAAAGATACCAATAATCGGAATGCCCGATTAAAAGAAATATATTATTACATTAATAATGGATAGTAGAAGATAGTATTAATCATACCCATAATACTTATTATGTTTTTTCAGAAATTTAATATAATAATCCCTGATGTAATCGAATTTCTGATTTCAATTAATCTAAGAAAGAAATCTGCTCTCGATTAAGTCTATATTTAATCCATTTATGAATCTCTCCCTTTACACATCTCCGATACATATAATATATATATGCTCAAATTGACTCAATTTTAGTTTATTTACAAAAAAAATAAGAATTATAAGATCTTTATAATTACCTATAAAGAAATTGATTATATTATTTTAAATTGTAAATTTAATTAGAATAATAATTATTGAATCACAACTATAATTGCTTTTCTAAATAGTTTTAAATCAAAAACTATTATTATTTTCAATTATATTATTATAAATATTAAAATAAAATCTTCAATCCTTAAGGCTTATTAGTAATATCATTAAATATTTTTCAAATATAAGTTTAATATCCTACCTCCCTTTTAATTATATAATTATAAGATTATTCTTAAAAGGAAAGGTGAAAAAGCTTTTAAATACAGTCCATTATATAAAATATTATTCGAATAGTTTAAAGTCATTAAAAAATATATTATCGAAAATTTTGCTAAAAGATTTATAGAATCTAGTCAAATATTATTCATAATACCGATTCTCTTTATAAAAAAACTAAATAGAAGCTTAAGGTTTTGTATAGACTTTAGATTACTAAATTCTTTAATGCATAAAAATAGATACTTTTTGCCTTTTATTGATAAAACACTCACATAATTTACTAGTATAAAGGTGTATACCAAATTAGATATTCAACAAGCGTTCCACCATATATATATAAATCCTGCTTTCAAAAAATATATTACCTTTTACACTCAATACAATTCCTATAAATACAAGGTTTTATCTTTTAAACTAATAAATAGTCCTATAACTTATTAACAATATATGAATAATATTTTATTCGATTATTTAGATAACTTTTATACTACCTACCTTGATAATATACTAATATATTTAGAAAACGAAGACGAATACAAAGAACACGTTAAGTGTATTCTCAAGCGATTTGAGTTTGCTGGATTATAAACAAATTTTAAGAAATGCAAATTCAATGTTAAATACATCAAGTATTTAGGTTTTATTATTTTCATTGATAGAATACAAGTCAATCCAGAGAAAATCGAAGTAGTCACTATTTGGACTTATTTTATTATTATAAAAGATATCCAATTGTTCTTAGGTTTTTATAACTTTTATCACTAATTCATTAAAGATTATGATATAATAACAAAACCTCTTCATAAACTTACAAAAACAAATATTAAATTCTATTTCAACAAAATCTGCCAAATCGCATTCGATATATTCAAAGATAAACTCATCTCTACTTCTCTTCTATAGCATTACAATTATACACTACTCTGTATACTGGAAACCGATGCATCCAATAGTGTAGTTGCTAGTATGCTCTTTTAGAAGCACAGCGACGAATGGTTACCAATTGCCTACTTTTCGAAAACGATGGTTACTGCCAAGCTGAACTACAAAGTTCACAATAAAGAAATGCTTGCAATCATCAAATCCCTAGGCCACTGGAAAGCCGAATTTACTAGATTCTTATATCAAATTAAAGTATATATCGATTATAAAGCTCTTGAGTATTTTATATCTACTAAATAGCTAAATGCTTGATAAGCGTGCTGAACAGAATTACTCGCTGATTATAACTTTATTATTATATATTGTACTGGAAAGAACAATCCACTTACAGATATACTTACCTATCATACCAACAAACTAAATCAACAGAATAGTATTAAAAAAAAGAATCGATTACAGTAATTTATAAAAAATAATTAGGTAGATACTAGGATTATGCATGAATCTTTCTGATAAGAATTAAATGTTATTACAAATCTCGATGTAAATGCAATATCCCTGTTTTTCGATATAGTTAATCGAATTATTGAAGCAAACAAATCCTATTCAAATTTAAAAGCTTTGTATAATTATGCAGTCAAATCGTACAAGTATCTCATTTTCACAAAAGAACTATTATTTTATAATGATTGTTTATACATTCCGGATACTAATAATTTACAAATTCATTTGATTTACAAAGCTTATGATTCAATTTCTATTGTATATTCTGGTATAAAAAAGATTTATTCTTTTTTGATTAAGCAATATTATTGGAAGAATATAATTCTCACAATTAATTAATATATATGAAACTATTACAAATACAAGTATAGCTTTATTTTCAGAGATTATATCCCCAATTTATTTTATCTATTCCCTATTCCTATAAGAGTATGGCAATATATTATTATAAACTACTATAGTTTCAATAAAGATAAATACGGTTATGACAATGTATTTGTTATTATCGATTAATTAATTAAACAGGCTATTTCTATATCCTATTATAAATTAATCGATTCAAGAGATTAGACCCGCTTGTACTTATATTATGTATATAGATATTACGGTGCCCCAAAAACTATAATCTTTAATTGTAATTTTCAATTTATATTAATCTTTTGGCAAGAATTTAATAATATCTTAAAAATACAAATTAAGCTATTTATTGTTTACTATCCGCAAATTAATGGTTAGATTGAGATTTATAATCAATACCTTCAGTAACGCTTACAACCCTTTATAAACTATTATCAAAATGATTAATCTGAATTTCTATTAATGATGGATTACACTCAGCTTATATTTTCTTATAAATTATTAGGTAGTTAATCCCCATACGAAACTCTATATGACCACCTACTCTACAACCCCTGGGATTGGAAACCCGATTTCATCGCATTTATTAACGATTTGAATATAACTAATGCTAGAGAATATACTAAATATAATAAATTAATATTCGATTAAATAAAAGAGAATATCTTGTATATACAAGAAAAAATATTTTGATTAGCCAATTCGTATCACTACCCAATCAATTTCGATATGGAAGATTATATATAGCTTAGTATAAAGAACTTTCTGATATAATAATCTTTGAAAAAACTGGATTACCCAATCCAGAATAGATTCAAGATTATTAATCAAACCGGAAATTCCTTTTAATTGGATTTATCACCCACTATAAAAGTCCACCCCATATTTCCACCTAGCAAATTCCGTAAAGTAGTAGACGATCCACTTTCTGAATAAACCATCAAATTACCACCTTTAATAAATATTACCAGTAATATTGAATAGGAAGTGGAATATATTCTAGCTATTAAGAAAGTACACCAATAATTCAAATATAGAGTATTATAGCTAAACACTGATAACAATCTTATTTGATACCCTGCTTCCAATCTCAAAACTGCTCCGCATTTCCTTTGCGATTTCCACCTACAAAATCCCTTTCTACTAGGATCTTTTATACACCTACCCAAATAAATTCGCCTTTACAAAAATAGAAAGGATAATTACGATTTTATAGATAATAATTAATATATAAATAAGGAAGATTGAAAGAACTTTTTTTGTATATTAAAGTGATAAAGAAATTATAATCTTATAAATAATGAAAAAGTGATTGAATAAAGATTCTATTACTAAAACAATATAACAAAAAACGTCTTTCCCTTATCTTAACAGTTTTAAAGTAAATTAGAAAGGAAGCCTCTATAGGCACCAATGGTTATAGTCGGGTGAGGTATAAAAGTGAAGACTGGATAGTTTAAATCAAAATACTAGCCGAATCCCCAGCTAATAGTAATGATAAGAAAACACAGGATAATCATAAGTCGAAAAACGAGACGACTCCTAGCTGCAATATGTATAACAACTAGACCGAGCTTGTGCTCAGTCGCTCGCAACTACTTACAAGTTGCCGAAAGCTTTGTTTCCACCTGTGTTATAGCAAGTTGGTGTTGCTACTCCAACTCGTTTCTCTATATTATAGTTTCGGTTATATAACGCTTTGTGTCCTTTCGAGTAAGGGTAATAGGAAGCATTTCTTTCGAAATACAGTTCCTCAACTCTTTTTGTAAGTCAAATTATCAAAAAAGAGTTAACTTTGCTAAAAACCAATAAAGTTATAACTTATTTTTATTATGCTGTTATATTTAGTAATAGCTATTTGGTACTGGAGAAACATTTTACAAGTCTTTCTGGAGGGCAAGTGCTTACACTTATATTTGCTGGTGAGATAAAGCAAGCAGCGAGTTTGACTAGACGATTAGCTAGGAATTCGGTAGTATATATTGTTCCTTTTGTTGGAGATATAGTTATATATGTAGTTTGTACAAATCTAATTATCTTTCCGAATATATTATTCTTGCTGTGGCATTGTCTTTTTTGATAACTTTTTGCTTAGAGATTTTAGTTTGTTGATATTAATAAAACTAATACTTTTGTAATAGAGTATATCAAATTTATAATCAGGTTGATCTTGATATAAAATCTCTATAATCTCTTTCTTAATAATCTCCTGCTCATTATTTTCGATATTACTAAAATAGCATACCACTATAGCCAACTTGTCAGCAAACTTCTTTTTATAGTTATCAACTTGATTGATTAAGGGATTATATTCTTCCTCCGAATTCTGCCTGGGAATACGATGGAATGGATACATCCAATGAGCAAATCGAAGGTCGATTCCACCTTTGAAATTATCATCCTTAGCAACTATAATCGCACTTGTTAAACAAGCTGATTATATACTGAAGATAAATAAATAAAAAACCTTATTCATATTCCTTGTCAGAGTTACGGTTACTCTTACAACAAGACTCCTCCTCCTCAGACTCCTCCTTCTCAGCAGACTGCTTATTTTGCGCAATAGAAAAAGCAACCACTTTCTTTTCCGTAAACTAAATAGAAAAACAAGTCAACAAAACAAATGCAGAAAAAACTATAAACAATTTACCGCTACACACATATTCTCCCACTACTGAATCTGTGTCAGTAACAGTTTACCCTTACTGCCGTGTTTTTTTTTTAGAGTTGAAAGTATATTAACAAAAAATATAAAAAGGTTAATTGATTAGAAAAAGATTTAAAAAAAAAAAGGAATTCGATTGATCTATATACTTCAAAGGATTCGATCAATTGCTAGACTACAGGACGGTTTCCTCCGCTTCGCATACACCTTCCCATCACAAAAAAGAAAAACCCATGTACACGCCTGTTTATCATATCATTCTAATCAAACGAGTAACAACGCCACCTCGCGATCGTTGATTCAATGACTAAAACAGGTAATTATGAAGCTTGAGGGCAAGCTTTTTCGAAGGAGGGGGTAGTGTTACGGATCGGCACCTAATCGCAGTTGCGATCGCTCACGTGTGCATGCGCGCACGTGTACGATTACGTGTACATAGTTGATATATAGGTGCGCTCAACGAGCGCTTTGCTCCCGATTCTGTAGTTGTAGATTCTAAGGATAAATTGTACCCTGCTCTCGCAGTTCTTTTAAGGCAAAGTGTCACAATTAGATATATCCTTAAAAAATCTAATCTAGTTGGATCCAATTAGAGAATCTAGATTTGGTATCATATAAAGATAAAAAGAGATTTGTATATATATAACTCAATTGAGGCTAATATAAAGATTATTGTCTATAACCAGCTAATCAGTAATCTTGGGGGTGTATTATAAGAGAATAAGCCTATATAAATCTAATTAGCTTAATGCTATCGGTGATATCACTTTTAGTGTGATAGTATAGGATAAAGCTTTTACTAGTATTAATTGGGGTTAGTTTTCTTTACTCTATAATCACATAAACCACACTTTTCAATACTCCTTTTTGGGTTATTTGTAATAATCTATCATTTCCAGTATTTCTATAAACTTTTTGAATATATCTTTAATCAATAATTTCATCAATCTATCTACTATCATTTTATTTGTAGGAATGTAGCTAATATCAATCTTTCCTTTTTATTTGAAATTCCGTATATAGTAATATACAATATCGATATACTTTAATTTATCAATTAATTATATATTCTTGATTAGAGCTATAACCCCTTGATTGTTTTCTTTTATATCGATAGTAGATCCATTTTTTGCAATAAATTTCCTATATCCCATATCTCGAAATATTTGGGCTAACCACTAACCTTACTTTGTTATAATTAATTGAGTTATATATTTTGATTCAATTATTAACATTAATATAGAATTCTGCTTTCGATTTATCCAGAATATTGGTTCTCCTTCTAAAAGTGTAATTATTCTTGATATACTTTTTCTATTAATTATATTATTAGTGTAATCTGTATCAGAATAGATTATTAGGTTTTGAATTTCTTTTAATTCGAAACGTAGTTTATAACTAATTATTGTTTGTAAATAGTATATCACTCTTTACAATTGATTTATATAAAACTCTATTAAATCTTTCATATACTGATATCACGGAGGTAATAGCTATATCTAATGATCACTTTGATCTGGGAATAGGTATGTAGAGTGATAATAAACTAAATTGATTTAAAATATAATCCTAATAATTATACCTACTTTATATACCCTAATCAAACGAGGTACTCACTTAATTAGGTATGTAGGGTATACAAATAAAATAAATAAAATAATATTAATAATTATAGGAGTGAGTATTTAAAAGGAGTACTAGGATTAATGCTTGTAAGGTTACATTATACAATAAATTCTGTAATACATCCCCTAAATCGCTAGATACTTTAATGGTTATATTAAAAGATTTGTATAATAAACAAAAAAAAAATTCTTAGGTAGTGAGTAATATAAAAATCAATAAACACTTTATTTGAATAGTTATTACAAACTTGCCTACCAAACAAACTTATTTATCAAACAAAGGAGTGTGAGGTGTATAAATATACAGAATTTTTTATAAAAGAAAAAAATAAATTATATTATTAATCCAAATAATCTATAAAAGAGTAACGATATTGGAGTAAAAAAATTAATCCTTTGGATTAATGTATATCAGAAGTCCTGAGTTATATTGATCATTATTAGCTGGGCGTTTGTATCAAGATCAATCTGCGTATGAGACACTTTTATAGCAGCGATGGAATTAAATGGAAATCAATAGATTTTTAAGGGAATATAGTAAATCGAAATGATTATAAAAAGGAGACAATTCCCCTTTTTTAATTTTCATATTTAATTATTCAATATATTCTTTAAATATACTTTTTCCTGTTAAAGAGTCCCCTGATTCTGTTAATATTTCTGGTTGATATATTACCATCTCTCTATATAATATATCAAAAAATGATATTCGATTTAATGAATCTAATATTCAATATATTCCTAATCAATTATTATCTTCAGCTAAATTGTTATTTCTAGTTAAGATTTTATTATCTTTTAACAAAAAATCTTCATAAATAAAGCCTTTTTTTAATAAATTTCAACAAAATCCTAATAATAACTTTTTAAAAAAAGTTGAGGCTGTTTGTAATCATTGGGTTGAAGTAAATAAATATTGTATAGTAATTACTTTTATAGATTACAATAATCTTTTTATTAATAATAAAAACGAATATTATCCTTTCAATCTTTTTTTTAATAATAAGAATTCCTTATCAGAAATACCTTTTTTCTTAAATAAATCTATTTCTATATTTAGATTAAATAAGTTTTAGATATTTATTTATAAAGTTTATGGTAAGTATAAATGGAAAGGTTCTAAGTATAATCTTAGGAATAAGGGTGTACAAAATTCTATTCTTTATATGGAATATATTCATTCTCTTTTCTCTAATTATTATAAGGAGTATGGTAAATATTTTAAATAAAGAAATACTTTTTCTTTTTGGTGTTGGAAGTATATTATATATATCTATATATTTCTTTCAATATATTTGAGATTTTTAATTATTTGATTATTAAAACTTTATAATTCTAAATTCATTATACTTTCTAAAAAAATATATTCTAATCTTTTTATTTCATTATAATCTATTAATATACTTTTTAAAAAACTATCCTGAATCAGAAATCGATTTGTATTATAATAATAGTTATATTGATAATAACTAAAAAGAATAGTGAATTTATTAATTTTAATTCTTTTTTATTATTGATACAAATTATATTTTCTCCTTTTACTTGATTATCGCAATCATCCATCTGTTTACTTTCTTTATTGAAATTATTATTTCCTTTTTCAATTAAGAAATAGAGACCCTTTTCTATTCCCAAATCCTTTATGGCTAAATATACAAAAATCGAAGTATATATTTCTATAATAAATTTAAAGACTTAATTGTAATTCATTTATTTTATTTTGAAGAGTAAAGATAAAATAATGTTTGATATTAATAATAATAATAATTTCGATAATAAATATAATACTATTAATAAAAATAATATAATTAATTCTAGTAATAAGCTAATTAATAAGAGAAAATAGCTTGATTTGATATAGCTTGATATTGAGTATACTAAAAAAAAATGTGAGCTAGAGGAAAAAACTTCTATTTGATTTTATTAATTCTGATGTTTATATTTTGTAGATTTAGAAGGAATATAAAGTAATTGAATTTTTATTATAATAAATTTTTAATTAATCTATTTGCTATTATTTCTGCTATAAACAAATATATAAGATGAAAACTTTTCTTTGAATATTCCTGATATAGTTATATATTCTGTATATCAATATATTTCAGTTTAATAATAATTTTCTTGTTTTTTTTTTTTTTTAATCTAATCGTTTGCTAATTGTTACAAAAGATTGTAATTAATTGCTTAATTATAAGATTGATTTTTTTAAGGAATTGCAGTATAATTAGTATTTCTTTTGATATATACTCAACACCAAGTAATTCAGCTTTGGTAATAGATATAGTTATTATATTTTATCTTAAAACTTTCCATATTACTAATCTATCAAATAATGAGATTATAAAACCTTAAAATGATTTTTATAATTCTTTATTATTAGCAAATAAAGTATTTGAAAAAAATAAAAGTTGTAAAATTTATTTTCAATTATATCCAATTAAGTAATATTTTATATTCTAGAGATATTGTATATAGTAATTAATTGCTTTTATATAATCCGGAAATAGATTAATTAAAAAATAACTGAATTATAAAGCTACAAATACAATATTTATTCTAATTGTGATTACTATATATAATACTACAATTTCTCAAGCCCATATGTTCACATCAGCAAGCTTAGATTGTATTAAGCCGCATCTTCCGATTATATAAGCTCTAGTATTAGATATAGCTACAATTGTTGCTAATGGTGTGAACATTATGGCAATTATCTTTACAAAAATACTAATTACAATCAATCCCTGGTTTACTTGTGATCGATTATTATCCTCACTTTTATTATTCAATTATAGTAATATAAGTGCTTATAGTGTAGAAGCTGTGAGAGCTATTGTATTAAGCTTACAGATAATGAGAGGATCTTCTATTATAGTATAACTTAATGCTCTTAATAAATAAATACGATTTAAATACAAGATTTATAAAATATTTGAAATAATATTTCACTAATTTGAAGTTGATAGTATATTAGAGAAAGCAGTTTTTAATAAAGAAATATGTAATATAATAATAAACAATATTAAAACTAGATTATTACAAAGTATGATATAATCTATAGCTGAAAATAAGAATGTTAATAATTCAAATTATATCTATACGGATATTATAAAGACCCCAAAAAACTCGAGTATATTTACAAATACGAACACATATATACAAGGATAGATTAATAAATAAAGATTAATTAAATCTCGAAAAACCAGAGTAAATATCTATTTATTAATAGCAGGAATTACTATACTAACAATAAACCACTTGAATGTTTATATATTAAAAAAGGCGATCGATAAAGTTATCCCTAATCTGAAAGATATTAATATAACAACTATTACCCCTACAATTACTGATTAGGTAGTATATACTATCAGCAATGCTATACACAATAAACTTTTTGAAACCAAAAATATGAAAAAGATTAAAAAGATTTTAAACTATAATAATCTAGAATAATCTATAACCTGGTATTACTATATATTAAAGAGAATTCCAATTTTCCTTTATAATCTAAATAGAGATAAAATATTTATTATTAAAGAAATAGTAATTAAGGAAGTATTAATATAAACAGGTATTCCTCTGATTGACTATTAAATTACTATTTGTATAGTCAACTTTTATGAGTAGACCTAAATTATTAATCTATCAAGAAAAGTTTTTCCTTTTAGGTTTTTTAATAATTCCAAATAAGCTTGGTATATTAAATCAAAATAATATATTATTCATTATAATCCAGGGTACTAGAATTTCTATAATCCAATAATATACAAGAGTATCTTAAAATATAATAATTACAATATTCTATAAACAAACCACAACGGCTTATCTAGGCTTGAATATAAGGCCAAAATTGAATATACAAATTGTATAGAACTATTCCAAACTGGGTATAATAATTATTCTGCAATATTGTATTGAATCAATAGAAAAATTGTATACTTTATGAAATCCAAAGTCTACAAAATCAAGAAATACAATCAAAAAACTTATTTAATTATTGAAATATTAGCTAACAAAACACTTATCTCGATTACAATAACCTTTTGGAGTGTTGTAATAAAAATACCCCTCCCAATCTGTAAAGAATATATTATTATATATAAAAACCTAAACAGCTTTAAATATATCCTTCAAAATACCTTTCTAACTAATAGTTTGCTTGAAAACTTTTATTACTTTAAAAGAAAGTGCCTAAATGAGAGCAGTCTGAATAAAAAGATACTTTTCAATATTGTATTATTATAGTATAATAATATGAATATTGATATTGATTTAAATGAGTAGTCATTTTTTTCGGTACTACAGTATTAATTGTTAAACAACCGCAACCCGATCTATATAGATTGACTGAATAAATATACAGAAAAAGATAGGAGTGCATATCGTAATACTACAAATGGTATACAAACAAGATTTGGAGATTCTATATATATAGGAATCTTTCATATATCCTGAAATTCAGACCTAGAACCATTTAGGGTACAACCTCTTTGTATTGATGGATAACTAGAATAATCTGAACGACTCTAAAAGAAAGAGAGAAAAATCAAGAATAATAATATATATATACAAAAACAAATAATTACATACTTAACAAAAATGTATTTAATCATATCAGAATCTTCTCTAAATAGAAGTAAATGATATATAGATTATTAATATATATTGATAATCAGGTATTAAGGAGATAATAGATTTAATAATCTCTATAATATTTTTCAATCATATAATAATAGATAGCAACTTCAATACTAAGCATAATCTATTCAAACCTAGCATAACTTCAACCAGCTAAGAAGCTTTTTTTGTAGAATAATCCATCTCAAATAAAATAGATTTTATTAGAACCCCAAAAATCCCTATTTATAAAGCAGATCACACAATTGATCTGACTTTCTCTAATATCCCTTTCGCTAATACTATTATTAATACTAATCTAAAAAACAATTTTGATTATAAAATATAAATAATTACAATCCCGAACCTTACCTTACTCATTACCAAGCTCTTTAATTATATAATCAATAAAAAAGGTTTTTTAATTTTTTAAAGAATTATAAAAAATAAAATTCCCTATTTTCTAAATTCAGTAAATATACCTACCAAATAAATCAATAAATTAGTAGGAATATTAGATTCTTTATTTAAATCAATAATTTATTTAATAAAAAAAAAGAAAAGTATTTCTGAATACTCTACCCCCTAATAAACAAGCAAATGTAAAATAGTATATCAAAAATATAGAATAGCTAAAATTGAAAGTATTAATCAAATAGAATAATAGTAATAGAAATTGATAACCACAATCAGAAAAATAAAATACTAATACTAATATAGGATTATTGATAGGATTAACTATAATAAAAACTCATATAAAATAATCAGCTGGTATAAGCTCACTATCAACCTCAAAATGTTATTTCTGGTTATTAATAGTATAGTGATCAAAGATATTATAGAAAAAACCTAGATTTTACAAAAGGAGATTTTTGAATATTTCAATAATAATAATAATTTTATAATGAATTCACTCTAACCAAACCATATACCTAATAAACTTCTATGAAATATAAAAATATCCCTCAAAAAAATGGAAAAGAATGTTATAGGAATTTCGAATACTTTATTAAGATCTAACCAGATTATTATTTATTTTCTAAAGGTTTACTAGAACTCTATTAAACTAATAATTACTGGGATTTTCAATAAATACCTACAATTTAGCTACTTTTCAAATAAATAGAGATAGATAGAAATGATAATAATCCCTAAGATTGAAAAGAAAGACAAATTGTTAATATAATCCTAATAACCAATAGCTCTACTCTCATATATCTTAAAAAAACTGAAATATATAATTATTTAATATATCTTATAAATTATAATAATAATAGATATATTCAACCCCCAGTATAATAAAATGCTTTTTAAGCAAATAGCAATAGATCTAATCACTTTATTTGTATATAATATTAAAAAAACCTTTATCTACAAACAAGAAATTATAATGATTATACTGAATATATAAAGCGTATTTGATACACTCCTGCTAAACAGATTACTGGAATATATATGTTAATAAAGGTAGTTTTATTTCCTTCTACAATTAGTTCAAACCTTTCTGAATAATTGCTTAATAAAAGTTCAGCTGGAAAATGTAACTATAAAATATAACTATATCAAATGTAGTATTTTATAAAACTTTTTACTTTTATTTATACTATACATTCTATACCTTATTAAGCTTTTAAATCAAAATATTAAGCTGTATTTCGGATATGTTAATGATATTTATATCTATTATATATCCAAAATTATTTGTAAAAACATTAATCTCTTTAAATACAATCTTCATCAGATTTTCTAGTAGAGTAAACAAAACTGTATAATATTTATATCAAAAAAGCTAGAAATAATATATTTTTTTCAAAAAAAAAAGATATACACTCTATATCTAAAGATAAATAATGAAATAATAATTTGTTTAATTAATAAAACAAATAACAAAATTATTCAATCAGCTTTATACTAATTGGAAGTTTAATTTAATTAAAAACTCTTCTTTAAAAAATATATAACAAAACGAAAAGCAAAAGCCTACAAAATTGTAAAATATATTAAAGAGTTTATATAAATATACTACAATCTGCTAGTTGTAATACTATATAAGGTAGTAATCACCTGTATCCTTCTTATTGCCTTCTATAAATCCGAGGTATAATATATAGGCTGAACAAAACCAAACCGGGCAAGGGAGGCTGCTTGTAATATAATAATAAATACAAGACTGGATAGTCATATTATCAAGGTTGATCAAACAATTGTTTTAGTAGTAAAAGAAGTTCTATCTGTTTGGCGTACAACTCCGACCATTACAATCCTGAAAGACTCTGGACTACTGCTTGGCAAGCTAGTACTCGAATAAGCATAAATAAAATTCGCGTTCTAATTCTACAAAATAAATAAAAACTATCTATTAATAATTTGTTTAGTACAAATACTTTAATATAAAATAAACAATATTAATCTTTATAAACTAATCGGATTAATTCCAAAAATATCAAAACTAATACTCTCTCTATTACATTTCTCTATAAAGAGTTATAATAATCCTATAAAAAGTATAAAGAAAAAAGCAATTGTAATTGAATTTATACAATAATAAAACCGTCTGCCTAACAGCTATATCACAGTCTTTTTAGATGGCATTAAATAGTATTACCGAGAGCAAAAGATAATTAGTTATAATTATATAATCTACCAAAAACAATTTTTAATAGTATTTAGTTATAAGGTGATTAATCTGCTTTTATATATTTTTAATATTGAGGTAATAAGTATTCTAAAAGATTTGAAGCATATTGTTCAACTGAAGCTGGCTGGGCAGATTACGATATACATTAATAACACCTCAATCATCTAATATATCAGAAACAACATTTCCAATTCATCCTAATAAACATTTCTATATTATTATAAGATTATAAGAAACAAGTAAATAGCAATCCAATAATCATCTAAATATACTGAAATCCTTGAAAACAAAAAGACTAATCAGCTCGTTAATTTAAGTATTCGCAATAATTACATTGAAAATAATAATTTATCACTTTCTACTATTAATAAAATAAACTTAATAATTAGAACCCTCAAACAAAAAGCAGAATAAAAATAATAGAAACAAAATAAAATCACTCTCACTAACTGATACCATTACTAGCACCTCAACTATCAAGTCAAGAAATCTGAAAAATTTGCCCTCCCCCGCCCTATTCTTTAACAACTGATAGTATTTAAAACCAAACACAAAAACTTTACATTTTATCACCAACACTTTTAGCACAATAACATTATCTTAAAATACTTCTATAAATATAATAAAAAATTTGAGTACCTAATACTCTACCAACACTCTTATACCCAATTCGATTATTAGTCAAATAAATCTAATTTAATCCTATAAAATATAAAAAATATAATTAATTACCTCTCCCTTCTTCTAAAAACCCCAACAAACTTCACAATCTTTCTAACAATCACTAATTACTTTGAATAATTATATTCAATTTTTTCAAAAATCCTCTAATCTCCTACTTTCATATTACTAATCAAAACTACACCCCCTCTGAAACCACTTTCCCTTTTTTTATTATTGTATACAAACTACACCAAACAAAAACTAATAATATAAAACCCTTTAACTAATTACAAATCTGAGCTACCTAATATAAAATAAATTAAACAATATTAATATTACAAATAGAAAATAAATAGCAGAAATGTATATAGCACTTCTAATTACTTCTCCCCCAATTTATATTACAATTATAGAAAAACAGAATATATAGCTATACCAACACCCCCACCAATATAATTCATCCCTAGTACCCCCTGGGAGATTGTAATAAGCCTCTACAGCTTGCCCCCTGGATGTAAATTAAAATAAATAAATAAATAAATATATATAATACTAATCCTATCTTTTCTTAATAAATTCATATAAATATAATAATTATATTTTTATTATATTTTACAAATTTCATTATTAATAAAAATATATATATATTATTATTATTGAAATTAAATTTTTTTATAATCTTTTTAATATAGATATTATATATTAACCAAAGTTTTTTTATTTTCTGATTATAAATAATCTAAATACCCAAAAATCACTTTATATTACCTAGATCTTTTAGTTTATAGACAGCCTTAATATTAGAGATAATATTATTAGCTATTAATATATTCTTGTAATAATATATAATCTATATATCATCCATAAAGAATAATATCAAAACAGTTTAATCTGGGTTTATAAAAGATAGGGTTCCTTTTTATATTAATTTAAATCTAGATTTTTAAATATCTTACTAAAATCCTTAAATTATAATATAAAGGAATTTTGGAAATTATATAATATATAATCAAAAATTATATATTTATTTAATTTCTTAAATCTATTTAATAAATAACAAATTATAGATATATCTAATAGATTTTTATGAATATTAATAAATATATTAATAATATCAAATTGTTTTATTTCCAAATCATATTTTATTATTAGTATTATTATAATTCTAAATGATTTTCTAGTAAATATTATAGTATAAATTGATTCGATTATATTTTTTATTTAAAGATTATTATAAATAATTAATTTCACTCGATATTATGTTAAGAATTCCTATTTATTATATTTATATATAAATACTCATTATAATAATATAAGGGCAATTAGTATATCTTATATATTAATTTTATATTATATTTTGTAATCTTTTAGATTATTAATTTTAATTTCACATTTATATTTAAATCATTTTCCTAAAAAATAATCCTTGAGTTAATAATAACACTAAAATGGTTTGAATAAGCCTGATAGATACAAGTTGGATAGTTTCTTTAAGATTTCTTTTTTAAGTATATTAAAAGAATTTGATTTTGTTTATATAACAAAAACGATTATACTATGTATGGTAACAAATAAGTAAACATTCTATTGAAAGGTGTGGTTCATGTGATTATGGAGTAGGGGGAGCTAGCCCCAATTAGTATTAGTGAGAGCTCTATTCTATACAGAGCTTTTCCTTTTGGAAGTTATAGAATAGATTTAGTATATTAATTCTTTTAATGCTATTATTTTTTATTCTATACTTTTTATTTTATTTTTTATAAAGAGTTATATTTGAAATAGGTTATGAGCTCGGGTTCGTATTTGGGTTAGAAACTATTGACAGGAAGGAATACATAGAGATATAAGAGAAAAGGTAGAGGTCTATATAATTAAGAGAAAGGCAGAGGTCTATACAACAAAAAGAATAAATTGTAAAAGCACAAAAAAAAAATAAAAGTCTAAATCAAATTGAAAAGAATTATAATAGAGGTTTTTTATTGATAAAGAGTTATAGTAGAAACTCTTTATCAATATAAAATCAAAAATCCCTGAAAAGATATATTTACTCTATATAAAAACTCAAATTATACTAAGAGAGAAAGTAAATTAATATCCCTACCTTGTAATATATCAAAATTAAGATTAATAATAATATTTGTAATTATAGAAAACAATTTTGATAATAGAAAGCCAAAGATTCCAATATTAAATAAAAAGAATTAATATTATTAGTTCAAAACGATAAAACTATATCTCGTCAAGAAAGGATGGGGTTATATTATTACAAATAATATAGCTATATATAGAGTATTCTATATAGATTCACACACATCGACGTTCACATCAGCGAGCTTAGATCGTACTAAGCCGCACCTTCCGACTACGTAAGCTCTAGTATCAGACATAGCTACAATCGTCGCCAACGGCGTGAGCGCTATGGCGACTACCCCTACGAGGGCGCCGATCGCGACCGATCTTCGGTTCACTCGCAACCGATCATTACCCTCATCCTTACTATTTAACTATAGTAGTACAAGCGCCTATAGCATAGAAACTACGAGAACTATTATATCAAGCCCGCAAACAATGAAAGGATCCTCTATTGCGGTACAACTTAATACTCTCGACAAGCAAGTACGATTCAGATACAAGGTTTATGAAGTGTTCGAAACAATACTTCACTAATTCGAAGCTGATAGCACACCAAAGAAAGCAGTTTTCAGTAAAAAAATATGCAATATAGCAATAAACAATATCAAAACTAAGCTATCACAAAGTACGATACAACCTATAGCTGGAAACAAGAACGTCAACATTCCAAACCACACCTACGCGGATATCACAAAGACCCCGAAAAACTCGAGCGCGTCTACGAACGCGAACGCGTACATGCAAGGGCAGGCCAACAAGTGGAGATTGGTTAAACCTCGGAAAATCAGAATGGATACCCGTCTACTAGCAGCAGGAATCACTGTACCAACAGTAAACCGCCCGAACGCCTACATACTAAGAAAAGCGATCGATAAAACTATCCCTAGTCTGAAAGACACCGATATAGCAGCTATTACCCCCACAGCTACTGGTTGGGCAGTACGCGCTGCCAGCGGCGCTATACGCAATAAACTTCTCGAAGCCGAGAATGCGGAAAAGATCAAGAAGATCCTGAACTGTAATAGCCTAGAACGACCTATAACCTGGTACCACTACATGCTAAAAGAAATCCCAACTTCCCTCTATAGCCTAAATAGAAACAGAATACTTGTCACTAAAAAAATAATAACCGAAAAAGTATCAATACAAACAAACACTCCCCCGATCAACTATCAAACTACCATCCACACAACCAACTCCTATAAACAAACCTAAATCATCAGCCTACCAAAAGAAATCTCTCCCTTCAAACTCTTTAATAACTCCAAACGAACTCAATATATTAAACCAAAACAACACATCACTCACCATAATCCAGAATACCAGGATTTCTGTAACCCAACAATATACAAAAGCACCCCAAGATGCAACAATTGCGGCGTCCTACGAACGAACCACGACGGCCCGTCTGAGCCTGAGTGTAAGGCCAAGACTGAATGCGCAAACTGCGCAGGACCGTTCCAAGCTAGGCACAACGGCTGCCCCGCGATGCCGCGCCGAGTCAATGGGAAAGTCGTGCGCCTCACGAAATCCGAAGTCCACGAGATCAAGAAACACAGCCGAAAAACTCGTCTGACCGCTGAAGCACTAGCCAACAAAACACCTGCCCCGACTGCGACGGCCCCCCGGAGCGTTGCAGTAGAGATACCCCCCCCGATCCGCGGGGAACGCATCACTGCGTATGAAAACCTGAGCAGCTCCGAACATGCCCCTCAGAATACCTCCCTGGCTAGCAGCTTGCCCGAGGACCCCTGCCGCCCTAAAAGGAAGCGCCCAAATGAGGGCAGCCTGAATGAGAAGACACTCTTCAACGCCGTGCTATCGCAGCATAATGGCATGGATATCGATATCGATCTGAATGAGTAGCCACTCCTCTCGGCACCGCGGCGCCAGCCGCCAGACAGCCGCAGCCCGATCCATACGGATCGGCTGGGCAAACGTACAGAAAAAGACAGGAGCGCATATCGCGATACTGCAAATGGCATACGAACAAGATTTGGAGGTCCTATGCGTACAGGAACCCTCCACATACCCTGGAACTCGGACCCAGAACCATCCGGGGTACGACCTCTTTGCGCCGACGGATAGCTGGGACAGCCTGGACGGCCCCGAAAGAGAGAGGGAGAGACCAAGAACGATGACGTACGTGCGCAAAAGCAAGCGACTACACGCTCAACAAAGACGTGTTCAATCATACCAAAATCTTCTCTAGATAAAAATAAACAATGTATAAATTATTAATATATATCGATAATCAGATATTAGGAAGATAATAGATTTAATAGTCTTTATAGTATTCCCCAATCGCATAGTAATAAACAACAATTTCAATACTAAGCATAATCTATTCAAGTCTAGTATAGCTTCAGCCAGCCAAGAAGCTCTCCTCACAGAATAGTCTACCTCGAGTGGGATAAACTTTATCAGAACCTCAGGAGTTTTTATTTATGAAGTAGGTCATACGATTGATCTAACCTTTTCTAATATCCTTTTCGCTGGTATTATTGTTGATACTAATCTGAAAAGCAATTTCGATTATAAAACACAAATAATTATAATTCCAAATCTCATCTTACTTATTACTAAACTTTTTAATTATATAATCAGTAAAAAAGGCTTTTTAGTTTTTTAAAGGATTATAAAGAATAAAGTTTTTTATTTTCCAAACTTGGCGAATATATTTATCGAGCAGATCAATGAACTAATAAGAATACTGGATTCTTTGTTTAAATTGGCGATTCGCTTAGCAGGAAAGGAGAAAAGCGCCTCCGGACGCTCTGCTCCCTGGTGGACGAGCGAATGCAGAACGGCACATCAAAAATATAGAACAGCTAGAGCTGAGGGTATTGATTAAACAGAATAACGGCGATAAGAATTGATAACCACAATCAGAAAAGCAAAACGCCAATATTGACACAAGATTATTAACAGAATCAATTACAACAGAAACCTATACAAAATGATTGACTAACACAAGCTCGCTATCAACCTCAAAGCACCGCCCCTAATCGTCGATAACGTAACAATCGAAAATACTACGGAAAAAGCCCGGGTTCTACAAAAGAAAATCCTCAAACGCTTCAATAACAACAACAATCTCACAATGGATTCACTCCAACCAGACCACATACCTAATAAACTCCCATGAAGCATGAAAGTATCCCTCGAAGAAATGAAAAAGAATGTTATAAGAGTTTCGAGTACCTCACCGGGGTCTGATCAGATCACTGTTTGCCTTCTAAAAGCTTGCTGGAACTCTATTGGATTAGTAATCACTGGAATCTTCAATAGATGCCTGTAACTTAGTTACTTCCCAGACAGATGGAGATAGACAAAGGTAGTAATGATCCCTAAGATTGGAAAGAAAGATAAATCGTCAGTACGATTCTGGTAACCAATAACCCTACTCTCATACATCTCAAAAGAATTGGAACACATAATCACTCAACGCATCTCATAAACCGCAATGATAGCAGGTATACTCAGCCCCCAGCATAATAGAACGCTCCCCAAGCAAGTAGTAATGGACCTAGTCACTTCGTTTGCACATAATATCAAAGAGGCCTTTACCCGCAAACAAGAAGTCACAATAATTACACTGGACGTACAAAGCATGTTCGACGTACTCCTGCCGAACAGACTACTGGAACGCATGCGCTAGTAAGGATAGCCCCACTCCCTCCTGTAACTAGTCCAAGCCTTTCTGAGCGACTGCTTAGTAAGAGTTCGGCTGGAAAATGCAACCACAGAATACAGCCGCGTCAAGTACGGCACCCCACAGGGCTCCCCACTCTCACCCATACTATACATTCTATACCTTACTAAGCTTTTGAATCAAAACACCAAACTGCATTTCAGGTATACTAACAATATCTATATCTACCGCGCATCCAAAAACATTCACAAAAACATTAATTTCCTCAAACACAATCTCCACCAGATTTTCTAGTGGGGTGAACAAAATCGTATAATATTTACACCAAAAAAGCTAAAGATAATACACCTCTCCCAAAGGAGAAAGGTGTACACCCCACACCTGAAAATGAACGATGAAATAACAATTCACCCAATCAGCAAAACGAGCAACGAAATTGCTTAACCAGCTCTACATTAACTAAAAGTTTAGTTTAATCGAAAACTTTTTTTCAAAAGATATATAACAAAACAAAAAGCAAAAGTCTGCAAGGTTGCGAGGTATATCAAAGGGTTTGTATAGATATGCCATGACTTGTTAGCTGCAGTGCTGTGCAAGGCGATAATCACCTACATCCTCCCCACTGCCCTCTATAGATCCGAGATATAATATACAAACTGAACAAAGCTAAATCAGGTAAGGGAAACTGCTTGTGGTATAATGGTAAACACAAGGCTAGATAGTTATATTATTAAGGTCGATCAAGCAATTATTCTAACAGTAAGAGAAATTTTACTCACTTAGCGCACAACTCCGACCATTGCAATCCTGAGAGACTCTGGACTACCGCCCAGCGAGCTAGCACTCGAACAGGTACGAATAAAATTCGCGCTCCGACTTTGCAAAGTGGACGAAAACCACCCACTGGCGATTCGTCTAGTACGAGCGCCTCAACGCAAGATGAACAACACCAACCTTCGTAGACTAGCTGGATTGATCCCGAAAGCACTGAGACCAATACTCTCCCCGCCGTACTTCTCCGCAGGGAGCCGCAACGACCCCACAGAAGGCGTGAAGAAAGAAGCAGCCGCGATTGAATTCATGCAATGGTGGGACCGTCTGCCTGACAGCCATATCACAGTCTTCTCGGACGGCACTGAACAGTATTACTGAGGGTAAAAGATAATCGGCTACGGCTACGCGATCTACCGGGGACAATTTCCAATAACATCCAGCCATGGGGCGATTAACCTGCTTTTGCACGTTTTCGATGTCGAGGCAGTAGGCGCCCTAAAAGGTTTGGAGCGTGCTGTCCGATTGGAGTTGGCTGGGCAGATCACAATATACATCGACAACACCTCAATCATCTAATATATCAGAAACAACGCCTCCAACTCATCCCAATAAGCGTTTCTACACTATCATGAGATTATAAGGAACAGGCAAGTAACAATCCGATAGTCACCTGAACATACTGGAATCCTTGAAAACGAGAAGGCTAATCAGCTCACTGATTTGGATACTTGCAGCAATCACATTGAAAACAACAACTCATCACTCCCCACTATCAGTGGAATAAGCTCAACAACCAGAACCCTCAGACGAGAAACAGAACAAAAATAGTAGAAGCAAAATGAGGTCACCCTCACTAACCAATACCGTCGCTAACACCTCAACTATCAAGTCAAGGAATCTAAAGAACTTGCCCTCCCCCGCCCTATCCTTTAGCGACTAATAACGCTCAGAATCGGACACGGGGATTTTGCGTCCTACTACTGACGCTTTCAGCACGACAACACTACCTCAGAATGCTCCTGCGGATACAGCAAAGAGCCTGAGCACCTGGTGCTCTGCCGACACTCTCGCACCCAATTCGACCACTGGCCGAACAAACCCGGCTTAATCCCGCGAGACACAAAGAGTGTAATCGATTATCTCTCCCTTTTTTTAAAGATTTTAATAGATTTTACAATCTTTCTAGCGATTATTAATTATTTTGAACAATTATATTCAGTCTCTCCGGAGATTCTCTGATCTTCCACTTTTATATTGTTAACCGGGGCTGCATCTTCCTTTGGAACCCCTTTTTTCCTTCTTTCATTGCTGTGTACAAACTGCATCAAACAAAAACTGACAATATAGGGCCCTCTGATTAACCGCAAATCTGAGCTACCTAGTATAAAGTGGGTTGAACAGTATTGACATTGCAAGCGGGAGATAAGCGGCAGAAGCGCGTACAGCGCTCCTAGCCGCTTCTCTTTTAACCTATATCACAGCCGTAGAAGAACGGAACGCATGGCTATGCCGGCACCCCCGCCAGCATAGTCCATCCCTAGTACCCCCTGGGAGGTCGTGGCGAGCCCCTGCAGCTTGCCCCCTGGATGTAAATTAAAATAAATAAATAAATAAATAAATAAATAAATTCTATATAGATTTTATTGAATTAATGGATACAGTATATAAGATAGAGAAAGTTTAAATTAATATAAAGCTTTTTATTATTTAGTATATTAATAATATAAATAATAAACTTATTAAAGATATTAGCAAATTTAGTAATAAGTAAATCAAACTAGAAGTAAAGTATAAATACATTATTTTTCAAGAATTGTAAAACAAGTTTATACAATTAATAATATAAAAGCTAAAGGAGAATATTATAATTGAAAAAGGCTGGAGTGAAATATACTCAATTTAAAAAAAGATAGTTAAAACAAAGGTAGTATAAAAGGATTTATTAATAAAAAATATTATTTTAAAATTTTTTATTCAAAAATTATTAGAGTATTTTAATATTATTATTAAAATAATTAATATTCAAAATCTTAACTTTATAATTAAGTTTAAAAAGATTCGAGCTGTAAACGAAACAATTACCTTCAGGAATATTTTTATAATAAATAAAAACAAAGATATAAGTATGACAATAATTGTACAAAACTACTAAGATTGTGGACGATACAATAAAAGCTATCGCTAAAGTTTTGAAAGAAGATTCTATAATTTAAACAAAAAAAAAGAATGCTTTTATTATAACAATCTGGATTATATTGTATAAGATTGTTTACATAAAAAAGGTATCCAGACTTATATTAAAAATAATCCAATCAAGAAGTTATTATTCTTATTAAGATATTAAGTAAGTTCAAATTAAAGAAATCATAAATCTTTCCCTAATAATCTAATCTTTTGTTCCATATATAATCGTAATTATATTGTAGCTAAAATTTTGGATAAGAAAAAACCTTATTATTATCCAAATAAATCTGTATATATATTCTTCTATAATAATATTAGAAAATGGATTACAAATATTAACTATTTATCGTATATAACTAACCAATCCTACCTTTTATCTAATTTAAAATCGCTTTTTAAATTAAAATAAATAAAAATTAAAAAGAGAAAATTGATTACAAAAAAATATAAAATAGTAAAAATAAAATAAAATGGAAGGGTATATAAATTAAAAATATTATATATTCTAGAATTAGAAGTAAATTTATTATCTACAAAGTTATTTTATATAAAATTTAATGCTAAGGGAGCCTTTGATGATAAAAAGATATATTTTTATAGAAATAGGAAAATCCTATTATCTATAAACAATTTTTATAAAATTTATATAATTGTAAATATTATTATTAATAATTTTAATATTATATTTTCAATTATAAAAAAGAATAAAAAAGTTTTATTAGAAATTAAGAATATTATTTATAATAAAGACAAAACAGATAAAGCAAATATTCAATAACAAAATTATCTGAATTGGTATTAGTTATAGTATTGTTGCTTTAAATATATGAAATATAAAATCTTAAATAAATTATATTTGATTACAATTTTAAAAAAAGATATCAAATTACTTATAGATTTAAAACTCTATAAAATATATGTAATAATAAAAATAAAAAAGTATTATAATATAATTTTGATAGAGTATAAAAAGCAATTACTAGTTTTTATATTACTAGATATATCAAAACCATTTTTAATATTATTCTGAAAAAAGTAATATTTTATAAAAATAATCTATAACTGGATAAGAAAGGTTTAAATAATATATCTAGAAAAAAAAAGTAATATTATTAAAAAATTAGAAAAATAGAAAATTGATATAAAATGAGAAAATGAATTCCTGATTAAAATAATATATATGTCACGGTGTGGATACACGTGACCGATAAGCGATAAGCTAGGCCCTGTTAGGCTAGCTTACAAGTGAAAACTCTGTATATGTTCAAGTTGGAAGATCCTGTATCGTAGCTCTTTGAGCTACGTCTTAGTCTACACCCTGTACCTACTGTTCCTAGCACCGTCGAATATAGATTCCTGATCCCGCCTGCCTGCCCCGTGACACTACGTAGCTCCCACCAATATCATCGCAATAGCGATGCCAGCTCCGCATCCGCCCAGTCACCCGGAGGATGCCTCTGAGCTCAGCATAGCTGTGGCAGAGGATCCTCAAGCCTGGTACCAGTACCTCCAATCGGCGGCCGCATACACTGCCGGATTGGAGGATGCCAACCTGTCTCTCGAACACGAGGTTCGAGAAGCGTCTGTTGAGAGACGTATTGAAGCCTCCCTGCGCGAGCAGATCGCCGCGCAGAACATCCGCCTACTCGATCGCCTCGCTGAATCCGTACCTGCTCCCGTCACACCTTCTGAAACAACACCTGCCGAACCTGTTCTCGAATCTCCTGATGTTACTATACCCGTCCTGTCCGCTACTGTCCGCCTAAGTGAGCGCATCCCCGATCCCAAAGAATTTGATGGTTCCCGATCCGATCTGCGAAGATTCGTCCAACAGATACATGCAAAGATGAGCTCGAACTCTGATCGTTTCCCTACTGCCTCCGCTCGCCTGACCTATACTGCTGGAAGACTCACTGGAAGAGCTTACGAACTGATCCTTCCCAAGATTATCCGCGGCATCCCGCAATTCACCGATTATAGCCTGCTTTTGGAATACTTAGAGAACGCTTTTGGGGATCCCGACCGCAAACAGAATGCCCAGAACCAATTGTACCTGCTCAAACAAAGACACCTCGATTTCAGTACCTACTTCGCCGAGTTCCAGAGGCTAGCTCTGGAAGGCGAGATGCCTGATGACGCCCTGACCCCGCTGCTATTCCAAGGAATCTCCCGAGAACTACAAGATATGCTGCTTCACAACCCGCCCCCGTCCCACGATTTCCAGAAATATTCCGCTCACCTGCAACAACTCGACAATCGGTTCCGTCAGCACCAGCAACAAATCTCTCGGAACCGTCCTACCGCTTCTGTCTCCGCTGGGAGAAGAACTCCCGCCCTGTCATCCGAATCTGCCCGTAATCCCGTAATCCAACCCTCGTATGCCAGCAAGGCAGCTCTTCCGCCCGTCCAGGGAGGAGATCCTATGGACCTCAGCTCCCAACGCCGTACTACTGGTAATGGTTTGTCCCGAAAGGAACGAGGAGAATGCTACCGCTGTGGCTCTGCCGGCCACTTGATTCGTGACTGCCCGCATCCTGATACCCGTCCTGTCCAGCTCAGAATTGGGACTTCCAGTCCCCCCAGATACAACCCCGCCCCGAGAAGCCCACCAAGGGGCAGAATATCCGTCCGATCCCCGCCTCGCTCCCCGCCACGATCACCGCCCCGCTCTCCGGCCAGCTCGTCCGGATCGGGAAACGGGACTCGCCTGGTCTAAATCGCCACCAGAGCGACCCTCTGCGTAAACTCCGCCTGTCTGCTGCTGCTACCCAAGGATTGCCCTTGGAAGACGAATTGAATAATCGTGCGGATCTAATGATCCTACCTGTTACCCTGCTCCTGGGGAGAGATACTCTCCCAACCTACGCCATGGTGGATAGTGGTTGTGAAGGGACTGCCTTCGCTGATCGAAGCTGGGTGCTGTCCCAGAAGATCCCCGAACACAAACTATCTGCTGCCTTCGAAGTTATTGGATTCGATGGCAAAATTCTACCTGGAAACCGGGTTACATCCTATATCCGTGTTGGACTTAGGATCAATGACCACACCGAGAAGAGAGTCACCCTGTACGTGACTGAACTGGCCCATTACCCTGTGGTATTGGGCGTAGCCTGGCTTAAGAAGCACAACCCCCGTGTCGACTTTGCGACAAACTCCTTCCAATTCGATAGCGCGTATTGCTATGAATTCTGTAACACTCCGTCCCGCCCGTCCCGAATAAAAGCCCTGCCTGACGTTCCCCCGAAAGCCCGGCCCGTACACCTGCCCGACCGCCCCGAAGGCCTCAAGGATCGAGACATAGCTGCGATCTCCCTGAAAGCCTGTTCCGCGTATGCCCGCCGGAAGTATGAAATGTTCCAGATCTCCGTTGGACAGATTGACGACATCCTGAATAAAAAGAAAGAGTTCGATCCGAATGATCTCCTGCCTGAATTCCGAAACTGGAAAGATGTATTTTCCCCACAGAACGCTGATAAGCTACCACCGCACCGACCATACGATCACGAAATCCGACTCCAAGAGGGAGCTGTACTACCCTTCGGAGCCCTGTATGCCATGTCCCGAACAGAACTCGAAGCCCTGAAAGGATGGCTGGAAGAGAACCTGAAGAAGGGGTTCATCCGTCCCAGCTCCTCGCCCGCCGCGTCCCCTGTACTGTTTGTCAAGAAAGCCGATGGAGGCCTCCGTTTCTGTGTTGACTACAGAGCCCTGAACAACCTGTCTGTCAAGGATCGGTATCCGCTGCCGCTGACTAAAGAGTCCCTAAACAACTTGAAAGGGATGAAGTACTTTAGTAAGATCGATATCATCTCCGCCTTCAACAATATCAGAATAAGGGAAGGACAAGAGTATCTGACTGCGTTCCGTACCCGATTCGGCCTGTTCGAGTCCCTGGTTATGCCATTTGGGCTGACAGGGGCACCCGCTACGTTCCAGAGGTTCATCAACGACTCCCTGCGTGGATACCTGGATATATTCTGCACTGCATACCTGGACGATATATTGATATATAGTCGTACCCGAGAGGAACATGTTCGCCATGTTCAAAAAGTCCTGCAAGCACTGAGGGAAGCCGGCCTGTTCGCAAAGTTCGAAAAATGCGAATTCCTGAAATCTGAAACCACCTTTCTTGGCCTAATCGTAGGGAAGAATGGTATCCGGATGGATCCAGAGAAGATAAGGACCATCGTGAACTGGAAACCGCCCGACACCGTAACCGACGTACAAGCATTCGTCGGATTCGCGAACTTTTATCGACGATTCATCAAGGATTTCTCGAAGATAATCAGCCCGATGGTGAACCTGACCAAGAAGAATGTCCCGTTCCTGTGGAATACTGCCTGCCAAGATGCCTTCGGTCGACTAAAGAAAGCGTTCACCGAAGCCCCTGTTCTGGCCTCCTTCGATTGGGAAAAGGAGGTGATCCTGGAAACGGATGCATCGGATTATGTTTCTGCTGGGGTCCTCTCTCAATACGACGAGGAGGGGACCCTTAGACCTGTGGCGTTCTTTTCAAAGAAGCACTCTGCCGCCGAGTGTAACTATGAGATCTACGATAAAGAACTCCTGGCCATTATTCGCTGCTTCGAAGAATGGCGTCCCGAACTGGAAGGCGCGTCGTCTCCAATCCAGGTGATCACGGATCACAAGAACCTGGAGTACTTTACGACGACGAAACTGTTAAACCGCCGACAAGCCCGCTGGTCTGAATTCCTGTCCCGATTTAACTTCCGAATCACCTATCGCCCCGGAAAGCTAGGTGCCAAACCTGATGCCCTGACCAGGAGGTCAGAGGATCTCCCTAAAGAGGGGGATGAACGCCTCCTGCACCAAAGCCGAGTTATTCTGAAGAAAGAAAACTTGGACCCTGATTTGTTCCCGATTGCCGATACTCTGAAAGGAGCCAAGATCGCCAAGAAAGTACGATTCGCCGTCACTACGCGAAGCCAGAGAAACTCCGATCCCGTCAACCCTCCCGATCCTGTCGCACCTGAACCTGAACTCCTGCCCGCTGTACCAGAACCTGATCCTGTAACACCCCTAGAGGACCGAGAAACCCCTCTAGACCTGCCTGCCGACCTGTTATCCCTGTTCCAAGAAGGCTACCAAGCCGACCCTGTCCCCGAATCCATCCTGAAATCCCTACGAGAGGGATCCCCGAAACACCCGAAAATCACTCTTGCTGAGTGTTCCGAAAACAACAGCTTGTTGTACTACCGAGGGAAGCTGTATGTTCCCGATCACGATCCCCTGAAAGCTCACCTGCTCCGCCTGTACCACGAGTCCCCTGCCACTGGTCACCCGCACCGTACCCGAACCTTCGAACTACTGTCCCGAGATTACTACTGGCCCGGCTACTACGATTATGTCACGCAGTGGGTCCGCAACTGCCATAGTTGCCACCGCGCTGCTCCAAATCGTAGAGGTCAGGAAGGAGTTCTCCGTCCGCTCCCGATCCCGCAAAGAGCCTGGCAAGATATCTCGATAGATTTCATCACGCACCTGCCCGAAAGTACTGACTTCGATGCCATTATGGTGGTAGTCGATCGCCTGACCAAGATGAAGCACTTCCTGCCCTGTTACGGTACCTGTAACTCTGAAGAAGTCGCCCGCCTGTTCCGAAAGAATATCTGGAAGCTTCACGGCTTGCCTCTGACGATCATTTCCGATCGTGGAGCTCAATTCGTATCCGAATTCTGGAAGCACATCTGCAAGCGCTTGGGAGTATCCGCCAGACTCTCCACCGCTTATCACCCTGAGACCGACGGACAGACCGAAAGAGCCAATGCGATGCTGGAGCAATACCTCAGATCGTATGTGACTTACCTGCAAGATGACTGGGCAGAGTGGCTCCCACTTGCCGAGTTCTCCGTCAACAATGCCTGGTCTGAGAGTACCCGAATGACTCCGTTCTTCTCCAATTACGGATTTCACCCCCGCCTGGGCTTTGAGCCATCCCCGTCCGAAAGCAACCGCCCTGCCGTAAGAGATGCTGAGAAATTTGTCTCCAAGATAGAAGCAATCTCCTCGCACTTGAAAACGGAATTGACCGCCAGCCAAGCCCGATACTCGAAGAATGCTGACTTCCGCCGTTCCCCTGCCTACCGATACGCCCCCGGTGACCTAGTCTGGCTGAACACCAGAAACATCAAAACCCTGCGCCCGCAGAAGAAGCTCGATTGGAAGAATCTTGGGCCATTCAAGATCCTGAGCCCGATAGGCCCCTACACCTATAAACTGGAACTGCCTGCCTCTATAAGGATTCACCCTGTTTTTCATATCAACCTGCTATACCCTGCACATGATGATCCTATCCCTGAGCAACGTAACCCGCCGCCACCCCCTGTAGAAGTCGACGGCTTAGAGCATTTCGAAGCCGCCGAGATCCTGAACTCCCGCTGGGAAAGAAGAGGTCGTGGAGGACCTCGCCTGAAGTATACCGTCCGCTGGGTTGGCTACGATGAGCCAACCGAAGAACCCGCCAGCTACTTAAAAGGTGCGCAGGAACTGATCCGCAACTTCCACCGTAGATACCCCGATAAGCCTGGACCTGCCTGAACCGAACCGCCTGCCTGTGAAACTGTGAACTGTGACTTGCCGCCTCGTCGGAGCTCGGCCTGAAGGAGGGGGATAATGTCACGGTGTGGATACACGTGACCGATAAGCGATAAGCTAGGCCCTGTTAGGCTAGCTTACAAGTGAAAACTCTGTATATCTTCAAGTTGGAAGATCCTGTATCGTAGCTCTTTGAGCTACGTCTTAGTCTACACCCTGTACCTACTGTTCCTAGCACCGTCGAATATAGATTCCTGATCCCGCCTGCCTGCCCCGTGACAATATATCAATAATACTTCAGAGATTAAAAAAGTATTATAGAAATAATAAGATAAGCTAGGCATACAACAACAATCAATATATATATATATCTCAAATCAAAATGATACAATCAAACAGATAATTCAAATTATCTAATTGAATATTCGTACAATACTCAAAGATTTAATAATATTAATTGAATTTTGAAATTATATAGTAGAGGTAGATATATATACTAGAAATAGGATATATATAAAACTATAAATAAATGAATTTGAGGTTAAATAAAAATATAGAGAAATATCTATCAACCAATAACAGGATATAACTATACAAACAAAGAAAAAATAAATATCATTATACAAAGTATAAACCAGAATAATACCATCGATAGTATATATCAAAATGTAAAAATTAAAGTACTATTTTCATATTAATCTAATATTTTATTCCAATAATATTTATCAAAATAAGTTAATAAATAAAACAAAAATAAATATATTTATTAAATACAATAATCATATTATAAAGTAATTATAAATATATATTCTGAATAAATATATAATAATAAAAACAAATAATTATATATTCTTCAAAAATTTATTAAAAAATAAGATAAATCTAAAACTATATTTTATTATTTCAAAAGGAGAATTTTTAAAAAGATAAAGAATATAGAATATTTTACTAAAATGACAATTAATAGGAAAACCTTACAAAATCATAATTAAAATTATAAATACAATATTTATAGAATCTATAATTATTGAATTAGTTAAATATAATTCAGAAAATAAAGTTTCAAATCTTGTTGAAATATTTATACCAAGATTAATAATTATTTTATAAATTATTATTTTATATATAATATAATTATTAAATATCAATCTAATAAATATAATTATGAAAATCGAAAAAGATATTGGATTAGCAATAAAAAAGAAATTAAGAAAATAAGATAATAAAATTAACTTTTAAAATATTAAGCATTTATATATATTCCTTACTATTATTATAAATTTAAAATCAAATTAAAAGTTTTTTATAAAATAATAAAGTAAAAACTATATATTCATTTTAAAAATAATTATTATAAATATAATAATAAAGAATATATCAATCCCGAAAATATATAAGAAAATAATAAGCAATCCAATCTATAACAAACAATAATAAGTAGCTATTAATCAAAAAATCAAGGAATTAGAAAAAAATAAAATATAGTAATAAATCTATAATAATAAAACAAATAATTTAATTAGTACAAAATGGATATTTATAATAAAACTGAATGTAGATAGATTATTGGAATGATTTAAGATTAGATTAATAATAAAAAACTTTATACAAAAATACAGAATAGATTTTTTTAATATATTCACATTTATAATATAATTAATAATAATTTATTTATTTCTATTAATTATAATATTACAAAACCTTAAGGTATATTATTTCGATATAAAGAATGTATTTATTAAGACAGAATTAAAAGAAAAGATATTTTTATTTGTATTATAAAGAATTAAAATTAAATAAAAATATATTCTTGAAATTCTTTATAGTTTATATAGATTAAAGTAGACAGCTTGTGATTGAAATAATCTTATAAAGAAGCAATTTATTGAATAGAATTTTATATAAAGCTTAACTGATCTATATTTGTTTATTTATTTTGATAAAAGGATTATAGTATTATTATATATCGATAATCTTTTTGTTACAATATAGAATTTAGATAATATATTATAATTCAGCAAACAACTTACTTCTATTTTCAATACCAAAAACCTAAAGGAAATCGAAAACTCAAAACTTCTAAATATAAAAATTATTAGAGATAGAAAGAATAGGACTTTATATATTAATCAAGAATAGTATTTCGAGAAAATATTAAGTAAATATAGATTTACAAAGAGAATATCTAGATCTATCTCAATACTAATAAATAATTATAAAACACTTCGACCGATTCAAGAAAACAACAAACAAGCAGATCTCATTAAGTACAGTTGTATAATCAGAGAATTGATATATATGATAATATATTCAAGACTCGATATAGTTTTTAGTTTAGAAAAACTTAGTTAGTATATAAAAGATTCAATAAAGTTTTATATAAATCAATTGTAAAGAGTGATACACTATTTACAAATAACAATTAGTTATAAGCTGCATTTCGAACTAGAGGGAATTCAAAATCTAATAATCTATTCCGATACAGATTATGCTAATAATGTGGTTGATAGAAAAAGTATATCGAGAGTAGTTGTATTTTTGGGAGGAGGATTAGTATTCTAGATGAGTCGAAAGTAGAATTCTATATCAATATTAACAATTGAATCAGAATATATAACTCAATCGATTATAGTAAAGCAAGGCTAGTAGTTAGTCTAAATATTTCGAGATATAGGATATAGGAAATTTATTATAGAAAATAGATTCACTGTTGATATAAAAGAAGATAATCAAGAGATTATAATTTTAATCAAAAATATATAATTAATTAATAAATTAAAATATATTAATATTATATATCATTATATACAGAATCTTAAATAAAAAGGAAAGGTCAATATCAGTTATATTCCCATAAACAAAATAATAATAAATGGATTAACGAAATCATTAACCAAAAATGCATTCAAAAAGTTCATAGAAATATTGAGAATAATAAATCACTATAAATAATTTAAAGGGGAATATTGAAAGGTATAATTCATATAATTATGGAATAAGAAAAGCTAGTTCCAATTAGTACTAATAAGAGCTCTGTTCTATACAGAACTCTTCCTTTCGGAAGTTGTAGAATAGACTTAGTACATTAATCCTTCTAATGCTATCATTTTTTATTCTATGCTTTCTATCTTATTTCCTGTAGAGAGTTATACTTGAAACACATTCCTTTATATATCTATATTTGAATAACTAGATCAAAATATTAAATAGAAATCTTTAATACGGGAATTACTTTTTAGTAATAAATTTGTAATAAGAATATTTATAAATATATAATTATTTATAAAGGAATTATTTTATAATTTCTTTTATTATTAAATTTGATAATAATAATCTATAGATATATTGATATTAGGAATTATATTACCAAAATCAAAAAACTAATATTCAAATAGATTGAAAATTAAATAAGAAATTTCAATCCTTATAATCCTTTATTTTTTAAATTCTTAATTAGAAAAAAATAGAATTTCATTTTCCTTGAATTAATTGATTATATATATTAAAGGAAATAATCTTTCCAATAATATTATTTCCTTTACAATATAAATATTTATAATATCAATAGAATAAATATTTAAATTATTTTTGTGACGAACCCAACGAGCGTTTAGAGATCAACCTTAGAATTAAAAGCTACAGAGCTAAAGAGAGTGTGCTACGAAACTATATATGCGATCGGCTCGAAGCTTAGTGCCGTACTAGCCCGATCAGACGCGATCACGTGTATAGCGTGACACTACCCCCCCCTTCTGAAGAGTTCGCCTCGAACTCGCTTTAAACGAATGACTTAAGTACAAAACATGATCAATAATCTTCTTCCTCATTATCAATATCACCATTTTCTTTATCATTTTTTAATAAAAATCCTTGATGCGCTAAGTGCATCGCAGCCAAGTGGAAAGCGTCCCGGGAATTATCTGCCTCCTCCAAGCGATCTTCAAAATATCGGCCATTAATGATCTCTCCTAGATCCTCACCTTCGTCGTCGTCGTACTCGAAGTCAGCAGGGGTGATCGTAACAGCTGGAACAGGTTCTTTTCGGTCTCGAGCGCCTTGATGCGGATCAAGCGGACAGGATCGTACCCAATGGAAAGCACTTCCACATCGGACGCACTTGTTTTGCTTGCGTAAGAGAGTTCTTTCAGCAGGGGAAAACTCGGGCGCGCGAGGGCGGGGTGGAATCGGGGTAGGATCGGCTTGGGTATCAAGAGGACCAAAGGCACCAATGACATTAAGGTTGCTAACATCCATTGGATCGTGGTTGCGAGAGTGGGATGGATTCTGCAGTATATGTGGGGCTCTAGGTTCACTAGAGTGGGATGGTGCAGGGAATCCATTCGCTGTACGTGCAGCTAGTTGTTGCATGACCTGAACAAAGTCGGGATAAGAGCGGGGCAGAGAAAGCTGTTGAGAAAGACGATTTCTAAGAGTCGTATTGAGTCCATTGCGGAAGGTTGAGATCTTATTCGAATCAGGCCAATTCTGTCCTTTGGCTTCGTAAAGAGTCCTTTCAAATTTCGCAATATAGGCATGTAGAGAATCGGTTCCTTGCTTGAGGTTGAACAGTCTATCTTCGGCTTCTTGAACTTTATTCGGATTGTTGTAGACGCGTGTGAGTTGATCTAGGATCGTCGTATGATCTAATGGAACGTTTTGATCAAGAGAAGAAAGCTGAGGTAGGACCATAGCTTGTACGTGAGATTCGAGATTGAGATAAACGTAGTAAAATTGTGCTGTAGAGTCGCCGATCGCAGCGCCGTCTACCTGTAGTTTCGCCCGAATCGAGGGTAACCACGTATCAAATTTCTGGGAACTACCACTGAACTTTTCAGGATCAGGGAGAGAGGGTTTCGGACGGGAAGGCGTATGCGATACAGGAACGCGGTCGAGGATTAGGGAGCGTAGGAAGGAGATTTCATCGCGCTGTCGGGTCACTTCGCCGCGAAGCTCCTCAATCGCACGTGAGATCGTATCGACCTCCATAGCTTAAGAAATTAAGGGTAAGAAAAGAGACAACACCTTCGAATAGTATCAAGAAGATCCGTGTGCAGGCGAGAGAGAGAGCTGGAGCGGTGTGCCTAGACAAGGAGCAAGCGGAGTATGCGTAAGAGCTTTATTCATGAGCGTATGCTGATGTTATTCCATTTCTTATCTGGAAGAGCTTTTAATAATGTGACGAACCCAACGAGCGTTTAGAGATCAACCTTAGAATTAAAAGCTACAGAGCTAAAGAGAGTGTGCTACGAAACTATATATGCGATCGGCTCGAAGCTTAGTGCCGTACTAGCCCGATCAGACGCGATCACGTGTATAGCGTGACAATTTTTGTACTCCTTGTATATAACTTAAGTAATATTATTAATATATTTATATTTTATATTTTCAAATTGATTATTATAATTACTCGATATCGAAACAGAACTTATAGATTTTTATAATTAATTAATAATAATTGTTTATTTTTGAAATTAGTTTTTTATTTCTAAAATCTCTTTAGAATATAAAACCTTGTATATACTATTATTTTCAATATTTCTATATAAACTTTCATTTTCTAAAGATACCTCCAAATCCTGCTTATATTAAAATATATCTGAAATATACATAATAATATCAATAAAACTAATAGTAATAGAAATTAATATATTATCCTCTTAATCAATAATAATATTATTGACATCGATTATTTATTGAATATTAAGAGTTAATATAAATTGCTATAGTTTTTGATTTATATATATATCGATAATTTTATTTAATTGATTTATTTTGTATATCCTTTTTTCAAAAAAAATAATATTTTGAATAATAATAATCTGCTTAAGCTTGAATATTTAGATATAATAAATTGAGGAATTTAATATATATCCGACAAGATATTTAATATTTATTTTAAAATTAATTTTATAAATTCTCTTATTTATATTTAATTCTCTTTTTTTATTTAAAAGATATATTCTACACCTATATTAATATATCCTATTTTAATTTAAATAAAGATTAATAATTAAGTAATCTATAATTATTAAAACAAATAATTATAAGTATTCCTGGAATTAAATATCCAGTACTTTATTTAGGGATTTAAAAAATCGAATTTTAAAAAAACTAATATTATATAAATAAATAGTAGTTTATATTACTTCAATCTATAAAAAATCAGATATATTTACAAAGATCTGTATTTTGATTTATTTAGTAATTATTTTTTGTTTTACTTATTTCAATTCATTATTTGATTTATATATATTTAATAAGAATAATTCAAATTCTATATCTTCGATTTTGATTTAATTTTTGAATATAATATTTTCTATAATATTAATAATTGAAATATTATTATCCTATTTGATATAGATTATTGAGAGATTATATTTTCTGAATATTTAAATAAAAAAATTCTAAATTATATTAAATATTTTATAATAAGTTTTTTAGTATAATAAAAAATAAAAAATCTTTTTATTAAATATATTTTTGATAACTAAAAGTTAGAATACTTTAATATATATATATAAAAAGTTAAACAAATCTTATTAGATTTTATAAAAAAAATATAATAATCAGAATTTATTAAAAGCTTATAATATTATTTACTTTGTATATATATGAAAATAATTAATATATTCAATTCTAAAGAGTTTTTTAATTTTTATATTCTTTATTAAGAAAATAAAATATTTAAGAGTTTTTTTATCTAAATATTCTGATTATTTATATTAAAGTTCTATAAAATCCTTTTAAAATTTAAATGGATTTTTTAATTAATAAAATAATTTTTTAATATTGGAATTGAATATAGGATATATTAAAAGATTTGGATTTATAGGTATCATATTCAAATTAATTAAATAAAAAAAAAAAAATTTATATTTTAAAAATAAAAGATTATTTTTATAAATATATTAAATAATAATATAATTATTTTTAAAATTGTTTTTTTATAATGTAAAATTTATTTCTAAAAATTATATTTTAATATTTAAAAGTTTTATTTTTAAAACAATATTAATATAAAATCTGAGAATATATATAATATTAAAAAAAATTAAATTATCTTTTGAATTCTAAAATCTTTAAAGAATATTCTTAATTATATAAATACCTTATCCAACAATTTGTATTTTTGATATTCCTGTTTTAATATAATTTGATATTAATAAAAGTATATATTTATATTTATTAAAAAAATTAATATTATTAATAAGGTACATTATACTATTATTATTAAATATAGTATTATTAGAGAATTGATAGAATAGATTAGAAATAGTAATATAAATTCTATAATTAATAGAATTTTAAATAAAATAAATAATTATTCTTAATTTAGAATTTTATAAATTATAAGATTAATAATTATTACTTTTTGAATTGATTTTTTTTTTTTTTCCATTCTTTATATATATTCAACCATCAATTATCCTTGATTTTCTCTTATATATCATTATATTCTTTTTCTATTAATAAGATTAGATTTTGAGAATTATATTTCCTAATAAATACAAATTCTACTAATCAATATATCTTAAAATAATAATTCCTATTTGTTTTTTTATTTTTTTAATTAGATTTTGATTTATAAGAATATTTATATTAATTATTTATTCTTTTAGAAATTCTTTTTCAAATATTATTTTGCTTTTTTTATAAATTATTAGAATTTTATTTAAATTCAAAATTAATAATCAAAAATATACTCTTATTTTTAAAAACTAAAAAGTTCTAATAAATTAAATTACTAAAGATATTTCTGAATTGCTTCAAAAAGTAATTAGAAATTCTAAGTTGATTATTAGTTTTAATTTAAATAAATATAATACTTACCCAAATAGAAAGTATACATACTTCTATTACTTATAGGAAATTAATAATTACTAAGTTATTTTTTATTTTAACATGATATGATTTTGTGATTGTATAAACTCTAATTTATTTATTATATTATTTAATTAAATCGATTTGATTTATAATTATTTATTAAAAAATATTTCGATATTCTTAAATAATAATAGATTTTGTAGTTATTGTTATAAATATAAATTTATTCTATAACTTCTAAATAATTATTTTAAATAATAAAGCTTTAACATTATCATTTTCAAGAATAAATTCTATAAAATAAAATATATCTATTATTTCCATAATTTATTTATAAATATCCTAATATAATTTATACATAATATTATACTTATCTCTTTGATATTAATATTTTTCTTGAAATACAAAATACTCAACTAAAATATCTTAAAAGGTAATTACTTTAAACCTTACAGACTTAAGTATTAACTCTTTAAAAAATAATAATAAAATTATTTTAATATTTTCTTTTGAATTTTTTTATTGAGATTATTTATAAATATTAAGATTAGAAAAGTATTTTGCTTGATTATTCAAATTATATTTTCTTATAAAATCAATAATTATAATAAATTCAAATAGATCCTTAATGAATTAGTCTTTATTATAAATATAAATTAATTGATAAAGAGTTTTTCCATTTTTCAAATTTTTTTAAAACTGATTAAAATAATTAGAATAGATTTGAAATTAGATAGTTTAACATTTTTTTAGATATTTTTTGATATATAAAGATATTATAGATTTAAAAACTATTTTAACTAATATTTACAAATAACGAGTTGAATAATTTCTGAGAAATTGGATTTCGATATAATAAGATTTTAAAAAAGAATAAAAAAGAATATATATAAATCAAAATGATTAAAAAATATATATATATAATAAAAATATAATATAAATACTAATCAGATTTATAATTATTACAAAAATAATAACTATATTTAATAATCACTTTAATCTAGAAATAGATATATAAAATAATAATAAATTAGATTGATTTGAAATATAATTCTAATAACTATATCTACTTTATATACCCTAATCAGATAAGATACTCGCCTAATTAGATATATAGAATATATAAATAAAATAAATGAAATAATATTAATAATTATAAGAATAAGTACTTAAAAGGAGTACCGGGATTAGTACTTGTGAGGTTACACTATACGGTGAATTCCGTGATAACTGACTAAGCTTTTCTAAATCAAAAACTATATCAAATCTTGAATATATCATTATATATATCAACTTCCCAATTATACAACTATACTTAATAGAATCTGCTTATTTGTTGTCCTTTCAAACTAATCAAAATACTTCATAACCATCCATTAATATTGAAATAAATCTAAATATTCCCTTTATAAATCTATATCTACTTAATATCTTCTTAAGATATTGTTTTTAATTAATATACAGAATTCTATTCTTCCTATTTCTAATAATTCTTATATCTAAAAGCTTTGAATTTTCAATTTCCTTTAAATTCTTGATATTAAAGATAGAAGTAAATTATTTGCTAAACTATAGTATATTATCTAAATTCCGTATTACAATAAAAAGATTATTGATATATAATAATATTATAATCCTTTTGTTAGAATGAATGAATAAATATGGGTTAGTTAAATTTTGTATAAAATTCTATTTGATAAGTTGCTTTTTTATAAGATTATTTCAATTATGAGCTGTCTGTTTTAGTCCGTATAAACTACAAAAGACTTCAAGAATATATTCTTATTTAATATTAACTTCTTATAGTATGAATAGAAATATCTTTTTTTTAGCTTTATCTTAATAAATATATTCTTTATATCGAAATAATATACCTCAAGATTTTGTAATATTATAATTAATAGAAATAAATGAATTATTATTAATTGTATTGTGAATACAAATATATTAAAAAAATTTATTCTATATTTTTGTATAAAACCTTTTGTTATTAATCTAATCTTAAATTATTCCAATAATCCATTTATATTCAGTTTTATTATGAATATTCATTTTGTATTAACTAAATTGTTTATCCCATTATTATAGATTTATTATTATATCTTATTCTTTTCTAATTTTTTGATTTTTTAATCAATAGTTATTTATTATTGTTTACTATAGATTAAATTACTTATTATCTTCTTATATATTTTTAGAATCAGTATATCCCTTATCATTGTATTTGTAATAATTACCTTTGAGATAAATATATAGTTTTTGTTTTATTATTTTATAAAGAATTTTTAATCTAGTTTTAGATTTATAATAATAGTAAGGAATATATATAAATATTTAGTATTTTGAAAATTAGTTTTATTATTTTATTTTTTTAATCTCTTTTTTATTATTAATTCAATATTCTTTTCAATCTCTATAGTTATATTTATTAGGTCGGCATTCAATAATTATATTATATATGGAATAATGATTTATGGAATAGTTACTAATCTTGATATAGATATTTCAATAAGATTTGGGATTTTATTTTTTGAATTGTGCTTAACTAGCTTGGTAGTTATAGATTCTATAAATACTATATTTATAGTTTTAATTATAGTTTTATAAAATCTTTCTATTAATTATTGTTCTGGTAAGATGTTCTATATTCTTTATTTTTTTAAGAATTCTTTTTTTAAAATAATAAAATATAGTTTTAGGTTTATTTTATCTTCTGGTAAATCTTTAAAGAATGTATAATTGCTTATCTTTATTATTATATACCTATTCGGGATATATATTCATAACTGCTTTATGGTATAATTATTATATTTAATAAATATATTTATTCTTATTCTATTTATTAGTTTATTTTAGTAAATATTATTGAGATAAGATGTTAGATTAATATGAAAATAGTATTTTGATTTTTATATCTTGATGTGTACTATTGATGGTATTATCCCAATCTATGTCTTATATGGTGATATTTACTTTTTCTTTATTTATATAATCATATCCCATTATTGGCTAGCAAATATTTCTTTATATCTTTGTTTAATCTCAAATTTATTTATTTATAATCCTATATATATTCTATTCTTAGTATATATATTTATCTTTGCTGTATAATCCCAGAATTCAATTGGTATTATTAAGTTTTTAAGTATTATACAAATATTCAATTAGATAGTTTGAATTATCTGTTCGATTGTATTATTTTAATTTGAGATGTATATATATATTAATTATTATTGTATATCTAGCTTGTCTTCTGAATGAGTAGCCACTCCTCTCGGCACCGCGGCGCCAGCCGCCAGACAGCCGCAGCCCGATCCATACGGATCGGCTGGGCAAACGTACAGAAAAAGACAGGAGCGCATATCGCGATACTGCAAATGGCATACGAACAAGATTTGGAGGTCCTATGCGTACAGGAACCCTCCACATACCCTGGAACTCGGACCCAGAACCATCCGGGGTACGACCTCTTTGCGCCGACGGATAGCTGGGACAGCCTGGACGGCCCCGAAAGAGAGAGGGAGAGACCAAGAACGATGACGTACGTGCGCAAAAGCAAGCGACTACACGCTCAACAAAGACGCGTTCAATCATGCCGGGATCTTCTCTGGATAGAAGTGAACGGCGTGCAGATTATTAATATATACCGACAGCCGGGCACCAGGGAGATGGTGGATCTAGTAGTCTCCATGGTGTTCCCCGATCGCACAGTAGTAGGCGGCGACTTCAATGCCAAGCATGATCTATTCGAGCCTGGCATAGCTTCGGCCGGCCAAGGAGCTCTCCTCGCAGAATGGTCCACCTCGAGTGGGATGGACTTTATCGGGACCCCAGGAGTCCCTACCCACGAAGCAGGTCACACGATTGATCTGACCTTCTCTAATATCCCTTTCGCTGGCACTGTTGTTGATACTAATCTGAAAAGCGGCTCCGACCACGAAACACAGGTAACTACGATCCCGAACCTCACCTCACCCATTGCCAAGCCCTTTGGTCGCGTGATCAGCGAGAAAGGCCTTTTAGTCTTTCAAGGGATCATAAAGAATGGAGTTCCCCACTTTCCAAGCTCGGCGAATATGCCTGTCGGGCAGGTCAATGAACTAGTAGGAATGCTGGATTCTTTGTTTGAATCGGCGATTCGCTTAGCAGGAAAGGAGAAAAGCGCCTCCGGACGCTCTGCTCCCTGGTGGACGAGCGAATGCAGAACGGCACATCAAAAATATAGAACAGCTAGAGCTGAGGGCACCGACCAGGCGGAACAACGGCGGCGGGGATTGATGACCACGATCAGAAAAGCGAAACGCCAGTATTGGCACGGGATTATTGACGGGGTCAGCTGCGACAGAGACCTATACAAAGTGATCGGCTGGCACAAGCTCGCTGTCAACCTCAGAGCGCCGCCTCTAGTCGTCGATGGCGTGGCGATCGAAGACACCGCGGAAAAAGCCCGGGTTCTACAAAAGGAGGTCCTCGAGCGCTTCGATAGCAGCGACGATCTCACGACGGACCCACTCCGGCCAGGCCGCATACCTAATGAACTCCCATGGAGCACGGAAGTGTCCCTCGAAGAAGTGGAAAAGAGTGTTATAGGAGTTTCGAGCACCTCACCGGGGCCTGACCAGGTCACTGTTCGCCTTCTGAAGGCTTGCTGGGACTCCATTGGACTAGTGATCACTGGGATCTTCAATAGATGCCTGCAACTTAGCTACTTCCCAGACAGATGGAGACGGGCAGAGGTGGTAATGATCCCTAAGATCGGAAAGAAAGACAAATCGTCAGTACGATCCTGGCGACCGATAGCCCTACTCTCATGCATCTCGAAGGGACTGGAACGCATAATCGCTCGACGCATCTCATGGACCGCGATGATAGCAGGCATACTCAGCCCCCAGCATGGTGGAGCGCTCCCCAAGCGAGCAGCAATGGACCTAGTCACTTCGTTTGCACATGATGTCGAAGAGGCCTTTGCCCGCAAACAAGAAGTCACGATGGTTACACTGGACGTACAAGGCGCGTTCGACGCACTCCTGCCGAACAGGCTACTGGAACGCATGCGCCAGCAAGGGTGGCCCCGCTCCCTCCTGCAACTAGTCCAAGCCTTTCTGAGCGACCGCTTAGTGAGAGTTCGGCTGGAAAATGCAACCACAGAATACAGCCGCGTCAAGTGCGGCACCCCGCAGGGCTCCCCACTCTCACCCATACTATACGTTCTGTACCTTGCTGAGCTTTTGAATCAAGACACCAAGCTGCGCTTCGGGTATGCTGACGATGTCTGCATCTACCGCGCATCCAAGAACGTTCGCAAGAACGTTGGTCTCCTCAAACGCGATCTCCGCCAGATTTTCCAGTGGGGTGAACGAAACCGCATAGTATTTGCACCGGAAAAGCTAGAGATGATACACCTCTCCCGGAGGAGAGAGGCGTACACCCCGCACCTGGAGGTGAACGATGAGATAACGATTCGCCCAATCAGCGAGACAGGCGACGAAACTGCTCAACCAGCCCTACGCTGGCTGGGAGTCTGGTTTGATCGGAAGCTCTCTTTCAAAAGACATGTAGCAGAACGAGAAGCAAAAGCCCGCAAGGTCGCGAGGCACATCAAAGGGCTCGCACAGACACGCCACGGCCCGCCAGCTGCGGCGCTGCGCAAGGCGGTGATCACCTGCGTCCTCCCCACTGCCCTCTATGGATCCGAGGTATGGTATACAGGCCGAACGAAGCCAAGCCGGGCGGGGGGGGCCGCCCGTGGCACAATGGTAAGCACAAGGCTGGGCAGTCACATCACCAAGGTCGATCGAGCGATCGTCCTAGCAGCAAGAGGAGTTCTACCCGCTTGGCGCACGACTCCGACCATTGCGATCCTGAGAGACTCTGGACTACCGCCCGGCGAGCTAGCACTCGAACAGGCACGAATAAGATTCGCGCTCCGACTCTGCAAGGTGGACGAAAACCACCCACTGGCGATTCGTCTAGCGCGAGCGCCTCAACGCAAGATGAACAACACCAACCTCCGCAGACTAGCCGGATTGATCCCGAAAGCACCGAGACCAATACTCTCCCCGCCGCACTTCTCCGCAGGGAGCCGCAACGACCCCACAGGAGGCGTGAAGAAAGAAGCAGCCGCGATTGAATTCACGCAATGGTGGGACCGTCTGCCTGACAGCCATATCACAGTCTTCTCGGACGGCACTGAACAGTACCACCGAGGGCAAAAGATAGTCGGCTACGGCTACGCGATCTACCGGGGACAATTTCCAGTAGCATCCGGCCATGGGGCGATCAACCCGCTCTCGCACGTCTTCGACGCCGAGGCAGTGGGCGCCCTAAAAGGTTTGGAGCGTGCTGTCCGACTGGAGCCGGCTGGGCAGATCACGATGTGCATCGACAGCACCTCAGTCATCTGGTGTATCAGGGGCAACGCCTCCGACTCATCCCAATGGGCGTTTCTGCGCTGTCATGAGATTATGAGGAACAGGCAAGTGGCGATCCGATGGTCGCCTGGACATACTGGAATCCTTGGAAACGAGAAGGCCGATCAGCTCGCCGATCTGGGCGCTCGCAGCGGTCGCATCGAAAACGACAACTCATCGCTCCCCACTATCAGTGGGATAAGCTCAACAGCCAGAACCCTCAGACGAGGGGCAGAACAGAGATGGTGGAAGCGAAATGAGGTCACCCTCGCTGGCCGATACCGTCGCTGGCACCTCAGCTATCAAGTCAAGGAACCTGAGGAACTTGCCCTCCCCCGCCCTATCCTTCAGCGACTGGTAGCGCTCAGAACCGGACACGGGGACTTTGCGTCTTACCACCGACGCTTTCAGCACGACAACGCCACCTCAGAATGCTCCTGCGGATACAGCAAAGAGCCTGAGCACCTGGTGCTCTGCCGACACTCTCGCACTCAATTCGACCACTGGCCGAACAAACCCGGCTTAATCCCGCGAGACACAAAGAGTGCAATCGACTATCTCTCCCTTCTTCTGAAGACCCCAACAGACTTCGCAATCTTCCTAGCGATCACCAATCACTTCGAGCAACCACGCTCAGTCTCTCCGGAGATCCTCTGATCTCCCACTTTCACATTGCCAACCGGGGCTGCACCCCCCTCTGGAGCCGCTTTCCCCCCCCTCCACCGCCGCGTACAAACTGCACCAAACAAAAACTGACAATATAGGGCCCTCTGGCCAGCCGCAAACCTGAGCTACCCAGCATGAAGTGGGTTGAACAGCACCGACATTGCAAGCGGGAGACAAGCGGCAGGAGCGCGCACAGCGCTCCTGGCCGCTTCTCCCCCAGCCTGTATCACAGCCGTAGAAGAACGGAACGCGTGGCTATGCCGGCACCCCCGCCAGCATAGTCCATCCCTAGTACCCCCTGGGAGGTCGTGGCGAGCCCCTGCAGCTTGCCCCCTGGATGTAAATTAAAATAAATAAATAAATAAATAAATAAATCTAGCTTGTCTTGTCATTTTTGTAATACTTTCTTGATTTCTGGAGTATTATCAATATATATTATTCTAATCAGAAATCTATTCTTTTGCTTTATATTAACTCTTTACTTTTCCAATTTTTTAATAATATTACTTTTCTTTTCTAGATATATTATCCAAACTTTTCTTATCCAGTTATAGATTATTTCTGTAAAGTATTACTTTTTTTGGAATAATGCTAGAAATGGTTTTGATATATTTAGTAATATAAAAGTTAATAATTGCTTTTTGTGTTTTATAAAAATTATATTATAATACTTTTTTATTTTTGTTATTACATATACTTTACAAAGTTTTAGATTTATAAATAGCTTGATATCTTTTTTTAAAGTTATAATTAAATATAATTTATTTAAAACTTTATATCCTATATATTTAAAGCAATAATGCTATAGCTAATATTGGTTTAGGTAGTTTTGTTGTTGGGTATTTACCTTATTTATTTTGTTTTTATTGTAAACAATATTCTCAATTTCTGATAGAATTTTCTTATTTTTCTTTATAATTAAAAGTATAATATCAAAATCACTAATAATAATATTTGTAATTATATAAATTCTATAAAAATTGTTTATAGATAATAGGATTTTCCTGTTTTTATGAAAATATATCTTTTTGTTATTGAAGGTTTCCTTGGTATTAAATTCCTTACAAAACAATTTTATAGATAACAAATTTGTTTTTAATCTTGGAATATGTAATGTTTTCAATTTATATACCCTTCCATTCCATTTTATTTTTATTATTCTATACTCTCTTATAATCAATTCTCCCTCTCCAACTTTTATCTATCTTAGCCTAAAAAACAGTTTTAAGCTAAATAAAAGGTAAAATTAGTTAATCATATACAACAAACAGTTGATATCTGTAATCCATTTTTTAATATTGCTATAAAAGGATATATATACAAACTCATTTAAATAATAATAAGATTTTTTTTTGTTCAAGGTTTTAATTGTAATATAATCGTGATTGTACACAAAACAAAAAGTTAGATTACTAAAAAAAAACTTATAACTTTTCCAATTTGAGTTTACTTGATATCTTGATAAAAATAATAACTTTTTGATTAAATTGTTTTTAATATAAACCTGGATATTTTCTTTATACAGATAATCTTATATAATATAATCCAGATTGTTATAATAGAAGTATTCTTTTCCTTTACTTAAATTACAGAATCTTCTCTCAAAACTTCAATAATAGTTTCTATTATATCATCCACAATCTTGATGATTTTATACAATTATTATTATATTTATATCTCTATTCTTATTCGTTATAAAAATATTTCTAAGAATAGCTGTTTCATTTATAGCTCGGATCTTTTCAAATTTAATTATAAAATCAAGATTTTAGATATCAATTGTTTTAATAATAATATTAAAATACTTTAGCAATCCTTAAATAAAAAATTCTAGAATAATATCTTTTATTAATAAATCCTTTTATATTATCTTTACTTTAATTATTTCTTTTTGAATTAAATATATTTTATTTTAGCCTTCTTTGATTATAATACCCTCCTTTAACTTCTATATTATTAATTATATAAACTTATTTTGTAATTTTTAAAAAGTAATATGTTTATACTTTGCCTTCAATTTAATCTATTTATTATTAAATTTACTAATATTTTTAATAAATTTATTATCCATATCATTAATATATTAAATAATGAAAAGCTTTATACCAATTTGAACTTTCTTTATCCTATATACTATATCCATCAATTTAATAAAATCTATATAAAATATTCTATATATAATTATATTATTTATAATAACATAACTTTATTTTTTCTTAACAAAATATAGTTTTATTATCTTGAATCAATAATATCAGTTTTTTTTGTTTAATATTGGGATTTTTGGCTTTTTATTATTAGAATTATTTTCTATAATTGCAGGTATTATTATTAGTTTTGATTTTAGTATATTATAAGATAGGGATATTAATTTGCTTTTTCTTTTAGTATAATTTAAGTTTTTATATAAAATGAATATATCTTTTCAAAAGTTTTCGATTTTATATTAATAAGAAGTCTTTACTACAACTCTTTATTAATAAAAAGTTTTTACTACAATTTTTTTTGATTTGATTTAGATTTTTATCTTTTTTTTATACTTTTACAACTTATTCTTTTTATTATATAAACCTCTGCTTTTTTTTTAGTTATATAAACCTTTACCTTTTCTTTTATATTTTTGTATATTCTTTTCTATTAATAGTTTTTAATTTAGATACAAATCCGGGTTTATAACCTGTTTTAAATATAACTTTTTACAAAAAATAAGATAAAAAGTATAGGGTAAAAAGTAATGATATTAAGAGGACTAGTATACTAAATCTGTTTTACAACTTTTGAGAGGAAAAGCTTTGTATAGAACAGAGCTCTCACTAATACTAATTAAAGCTAGCTCCTCCTATTCTATGATTATATGAACCACATCTTTCAATAATTAAAATAATTATTTAAAAAATCCTAAATTGAAATTTAATTTTTTTTTGATTATTTTTTATATTTTTTTTTAAAGATTTAAAAGATTTAAAAGATTTAAAAGATTTAAAAGATTTAAAAGATTTAAAAGATTTAAAAGATTTAAAAGATTTAAAAGATTTAAAAGATTTAAAAGATTTAAAAGATTTAAAAGATTTAAAAGATTTAAAAGATTTAAAAGATTTAAAAGATTTAAAAGATTTAAAAGATTTAAAAGATTTAAAAGATTTAAAAGATTAGATAGTGAATTTTAAAATCAAAAATTATTTTGGGTTGAAACATTCATATGAAGTCCACGTACTCTAGTTAGTATTATTAAATCAGAAATCCAAGAATATAATTTTCTCACCTTTTCTATCATTGATACTATTCTCCACTGCGACCTGCCAACTCAAAGGAAAATCGGTGTATTACAAACCATGTCTCTTACGATTTTTCTCTCTGGCATTTTTGCTCTCACGATCTTACTTGTATTAACCTCACCTCGCAAACTACGGTTTCCTGACATCCCAAGAGTTGGCAAAAAAGCAGGCTTCTGGAACTTTACCCGCACTGCTGCTAAGAGAGAATTTGTACTTAACGGACACCATATCGTGGACGAAGGATATCATAAGGTATGGTCTTATTGTATATTTAAACGTTCCAGGATAAAACAAGCTGATCAGACGCCACATAGTATAAAGATGAGGCCTTCATTGTTCAAACGGAGGATATGGAACGCCTCATCCTCCCTCATAAGTTCCTCGCAGAACTAAGAATGTTACCACAAACAAAGCTCGATCAGTCTACTGCTCTCATAGAGAGATGGTTGGGTCGATTTAGTGGTGTAGATATTATTCTAAAGAGTCGCCATCACTCTGACGTTTGCAGAGTGCAACTTACCCAGAATTTGCGTAAGTGTAACAGATCAAGCTCCTGTAATCAAAAACCAAGGCTAAAATTCATCACAGCTCAATTTATACCAGACATGGCGTCAGAACTTTCATTTGCGATGGCTAAATCTCTATCACATTGCAATTCGAGAGGTTAGTGAACATACTTGTTAAAAATCATCATATGTCTTACTATCAAATCTAGATTACACACCAATATCCACGTACGCATTTGTATACTCAATGATTCTCGCAGTATCCTCACGAGTTTTTGTTGGCCTTCCGCTTTCCCGCGATCAAGATTGGCTTGACACCATCTCTGCATATTTGAATGAAGTGGTTTTCATCGCCAATACACTTCGTCCATATCCTCGTGTACTGCGGCCATGTTTACGAGGAATACTAGCGCCTGAAAGTCGCATGGATGCTATTCTTGCAAAGGCACTTGAAATTTTAGGACCAGCTATACAGGAGAGACAAAAGACAGGCTATGAAGCCAATGATCTATTAGGATTTCTCATCTCAACATCGGAAGTTGTCAATCCAAAGGATATCATTTTGAAGCTTTTAGTCTTGAATTCTGCTGCAGTTAGTTCCTAATTTCCGTTCCAATTTTTAATCGTTCATTTTACAAGCTGACCAGGCACCAAATAGCTACACACCTCTACAATGGTTGCAGTCCATACACTATATGATCTCTGCGAGAGACCCACCTACATCCCTGACTTGTGTGCTGAAATCAAAGGTGCCTTGGAAGAAGATAATGGATTATGGAAAATTTCCGGCATGGGCAAATTGAGGAAATTGGATAGTTTCATGAAAGAATCTATGCGATATAATCAACCTAATGCTCGTACGTGTATCTCAACCACTTGGACATACTATGTTACTAACAAGTCCCTGTAGTCTCATTCGACCGCATAGTCCTTACGCCGCACACCCTCTCTACCGGCCTGCATCTCCCAAGAGGAACCTTCATATCCATGGCTGCCTCCTCACTATCTCGCGATCCCACATACTACACCGGACCCTCCTCCCCCTCCACATTCAACCCCTCTCGCTTCTACCAATCGCTCGCCCAAACACAGACAGGCACTTCCAATCCTCTCCAAGAATTCACAGGCATAGAACCTGGTAATCTAGCTTGGGGAAATGGAAGACAAACATGTCCTGGAAGATGGTACGCGGGGGCCGTGATCAAACTTGTTCTAGGATCAATATTGGAGGGATACGAATTGAAGTTTCCAGAGGGAGTGAGAAGACCAGAAAATGTCTACTGGAATGCAGGGATTATGCCGTGTGTGAAGCAGGAAATACTTTTGAGGAAGTTGGTATAAATAAGGTTGAATAAACTAAGAGTCGGCCAAATTTGGCAATTTTCGGAAGAGACATTTGAAGACATTAAGACACGAACCGTAAGTCAATGGTTTTTGAATTCTGTAGATTCGTATAATGGAGGAATGTTTACCTGCAACCTTGAGGTTAAGAGCTGCAACCAAGGTTGCATTGACACCTTGACCTTGAGTCTTCATGGGCAGCATAGTGAAGAGCTGCTCAGCACTTTCTCTCGGCATATGTCTCCATGAATTTGTGTCTATGGTTATTGAGATGTCAGCACCACCTGGGCAAGTGCTTTTTGAGCGGAAAAGAGAACAGACATCCGGGACGAACACAGACAACTATAATCCCTCCTTTTGACAAGTTCAGAGAGCTGTGCATACTATAGGGCGGTCGCTATTTTGCTCTGCCCATATGCAATTGTGAGAGAGAAACCAACAAGCCACGGTGGTCCATGGGCTTCGTAGAGTGCTTCGGGGCTTTGATTCCTCTCAAAGTGTATCCCTCGATGTTGTAGTCTTCGAAACAGAACAGGGAGGAAATATAACCATTACTACCCATGTTTATGATTCGAGCTCTTTCTTTCGCTGTCAGTCTGTGCATGATTAGGCTGGTGAACAAGAAACTCCCAAGGTACTTAATTGCCAAGTGAATCCCAAACCATCAATACTCGTAGACCCAGTTCAAGCCTTGGGATACCACATTATGTCACTTGTAGAATCCCATCGACCGTCCTGTCCAAAGAGAAGACTTGACAAGCCTTGTAGGGGGATATTACCTAGTCACATGATGGTTTCCTTACTGGTGGCAAGATTTCGGTGCGACTGGGCCATGTTCAATGATTTAAAGGGTAACGAAGAGCAGTTCCGAGAAATACCAAACCCTGAGCTTTTGATTCAAAATGATATCTCAAAGATTACCATGGCTCGGAAGCGATTCGCTATCCGAGCTGCAGGGCCATCTCAAGAATGTAGGGTGTATATGAAAAGGCATCTAACCAGTTCTTGAGGCAGACAGACCCTATAGATTAAAAACCTGATAATGTCTTTGTAAGGTAAATCGCGATATGATTCAGGCCTACACGGTTCGAAATACAGTTAGCTACGTTGTCGCAAAGGCACACCCGGTATGAACAGCACGATAGATGATCCAGATTCGGTTGTGTAAGATCCTCTCCACGTTTCTAAAACAAACTATATTTATTACCTTGAGTTCATAACAGGGGTAGGTAAAGAGATCTTTCTTCATTGAAGAACTATATTATCAGCATTTGAAGAAGGTAAAGTGTCTGCAAATCTAGAGTACCCAGGCTGCTAGGTATCTAGGTAGTGGTCAATACTAACTTTTCTAGCTAACAATTTCTGCCATCCACCGCCTTCTACTTTAAGTGTTCATGATCCCTACTTCAACGCTCACTGAATGACGATCCAAAAAGCTCCATACACACGCGACGCGATTTGATCAGAATTATTGAAGGAATTCTTTCTAGTCTTTCAAGCTGGTAGAACCCAATCTAAATCTTACTATCCTTCATTATCATATGCTCACGTCATAATTCCATCTCTGTATACAAAATGCCACTTTCCGATAAAGCTTTGACGAGCGCACTCTCCAAGACTGTTCGCGATGTATTTCACAGCGACGAGAAAGATAAATTAAGTGTACGATTCATTAGAACAAAAGTAGAAGAAGAATACGAATTGGGGGATGGTTTCTTGAATGAAGGAAAGTGGAAGGAAAAAAGCAAGGGAATTATTAAGGGCGAAGTTGTAAGTTCACTCTGAGTTACAGCTATTGAGTTTAACAATCAATCCTAATCATCAACTGCAGGACAAATTGATGCAAGGAGATGAAGAAGAGGAAGAGGAAGAGCCTGTGAAGGCAAAGAATATCAAGAAAACCCCTGCCAAAAAAGCTACACCTGCTGCGAAGCCAACGAAACGATCTTCTGCCGAAAAGAAGGCACCCCCTCCAAAGAGACAAAAGAAAGAGAAAACCCCCGTTTCTGAATCCGAACTTTCCGAGCCTGCGGAATCAGAGTTATCAGATATTGGTTCCGAAATGAGCGAAGACGAGCCAAAAGCGAAATCAAAGAAGCAAGTTCACAAGACTGCCAAAGCTAATTCGGATGATAAAATCGGCGACAATGAAGATGAGGTAGCATCCAAGAAGACTAAGAAACCAGTAGCGAAAGAGGCGGTAACTTCTGGCTCTGAATTATCTGATATTGAATCGATCACTCAACCCGAGGCAAAATCTCCTAAACCCTCGTCTCCAAAGATCCGCGATTCATCCTTATCCTCTCTCCCAAAAACAGAAGACGCCGCGGGCAACGAATCTGACTCCTCTGACATGTCTGTCGTTCTTGATGGACCTTTAACCACTAAATCTCGTGCCAAAAAGTCCAAATCTACTTCGTCCAAGCCCTCTAAATCAACAAAGACTGCGAAACCTAAAGCCGCGAAGGCCAAGACCACGGCAGAACTTACACCCAACGAACAGTTGATTAAAACACTTCAATCGCAACTTGTCAAGTGTGGAATTCGCAAAATTTGGGCTTTCGAGTTGAAAAAATATGAAACAGAAAATGAGAAAATCAAGCACTTAAAGAACATGCTGACGAAGATTGGCATGACTGGACGTTTTAGCGAAGGCAGAGCCAGAGAAATTAAGGAGATGAGGGAATTACAGGCAGACTTGGAAGCAGTAAAGGAGGGCGAGAAAGCATGGGGAATGGGAAGAAGTTCTAGAAGAAGTGGGAGTGGTGTTAAAGAGGACAAGAAGAAGAGTGAGATCAGTGATGATGATGATGATGATGATGATGATGATGATGATGATGATGATGATGATGATGATGATGACAAAAGCAAGAGCGGCAGTACTAAAAATGATGACGAAGAGAGTGAGGATGATGACGATGATGAGGACATGGAGGTTTCTGTTAGGGCTAGAAGAAAGAATGATTTGGCATTTCTGGGTAGTGAGGAGAGTAGCGATGATGATTGAGCGATTCGACTACTGATCTACCTTTTGTCGAAGGGTTTGTACAAATTAGGGGGGAATTTGGAATGGAAATGAAAATGGGAGTTACATGGGGTATGAAGGTCATGGTTATGATATCTTAAATGCTATTGATGGGTCTGCATTTGTATATCGCATTGGGGTTATAGGATACAGTATACCTAATATCAAGTGGCAGAATTATACGAAAAGAATACAAATATTTTACTTTGGACCCTCAAGTTGAGGTTTGCGTCTCCATTTTAAAACGAATTTGAAATGGACTATGAATGTATTGAAGTATCACATCAGCTCGTGTGGCAAGTGCAATTGGGTATAAAATATCATCGATTGTAACTTTTAAAACACAGGTCTTCTTATCCTATTCCTTCCTTCGGGTATATGAAATCCTATTCCTCCACAATACATCTTAGCATAACTAACCTAACCACCTCTCACTGATTATTAAAGGTTGGAAGAAACGAAAATCCACCAAAGTACATGGGGGTCTGATGGCACATAGCTTCTGCGTTATCGTTGTGTCTCTCCATTTCCACACGAAGTTGCTCAGTAGCTTCAACAAGCCTTTGCGTTGTAACTAATTTCTCTCTTTCAAATTCTGAAATTCCATCTTGTGGATAATAAATGGGTGATGTGCAAGGCAAAGGAGGTGGTGGTCTCTGTAGATGCTCTGTGTGAGATTGTGGTATGCAAGATTCACATAACGGTCTTGGTGGTGCTTTTCCTCTATATCTTGGAGCAGATGTTGGTTCTGGTGGAGGTTGATCCGGAGCCCGAGGACCTTGAAATTGTGGAGGCGGAGGAGGTGGTGGAGGTGGATTTCCAGGTCGAATGCTGGACCTATGAGAGGAATGTCTTGGTCGCGGTCGTTCTTGCCTCTCACTGCGATTTCCATCTATACTCATAGCACGGGAACTTCCGGATGACTTGCCAGAACGCGATTGACTATATTCCGATCTCGATTTGGCGTGATGTTTACGTGCGACTCGAGTTGCGTGATCGTCACGTCGCAGGACGGATGAAGATTGTTGGTTTTCCTTTGTTCTATGCAAAACTAGAGCGCTGCAGGATGCAGCTTCTTCAGATGGCTTAAACAAAACTACACGGTTATCGGGCTGTGGATATTTGATTGTAGATGCCGAATTTCTCGGTTGCTCAAATGGCACCAAAGCTTGTTGTTCATGTTTATATGGAACTACAGCTTTGCGCCATGATTCTATACGGGCGTTTTGATCATTTGGGAATTCAGGAGCGCCTGATAATCTTTGTAGATGCGTGTTACTGGAAGCCACGGGTCCACGTTCGGACGCATGCACAGAGGCAGGAGCTTTAGAGCTGGAAGCTGCTGATCCGAGGGCTCTATTCTGGCTATCCGAACCCTTACCGCTGCTGGAAAGGCCCTTGAGAAGCCTCGCTAGTCGGCCTGGCTTACTTGAAGCTACAGATCCACTGCTGGATTGTGCATGCGTGCCGGTAGCGCCGGGTCGTCTTCTCTTGTTATAGTCATCCACAAGTGTATTGGTTGTTTGAGTCTTCGGATCTTGAGGTGTAAGTCGTCTGGGTGAAGTTGTTGCACTTCTAGAAGATCGATGTTTGGTCGATTTTGATCTCGTATCTGACACGCTTGAGGCTGCCGAACTTTTAGAAGATCGATGTGTGGATGATTTGGATCTCGTAGTTGGCACTATTGAGGCTGCAGATTGTACTGATTTTGGATGGCCTCCACCCTTAGGCCTGAAGGACTCTTCTACTGTAGGCATGTTTCGCTTGGATATTGGCTTTGATGTTATGGTTGATTTTGAAATTCTTGTTTTCGATGGAACTCTTGATGCTGAAGTTCAAAAGAGAAGGAAAAAGCAAAGCTGGAAAATAATGGGGAGTTGAGCGTTTAAGTATCCAAATCGAGGGCAAAATTTCTGAGCCTTGAGATTCATATACTATTGAAATGAATAATGATTCCGTTTCATTAAGTTCGACATGAAATGACTAGAGTTCAATTAATGAAAAGATTCAAAAGATTCAAAAGATTCAAAAGATTCAAAAGATTCAAAAGATTCAAAAGATTCAAAAGATTCAAAAGATTCAAAAGATTCAAAAGATTCAAAAGATTCAAAAGATTCAAAAGATTCAAAAGATTCAAAAGATTCAAAAGATTCAAAAGATTCAAAAGATTCACAAAATGAAAATTCATCCAAGAAGCCTCATTTTCTTCTCTTTTTAAACCCAAATATCATTATTTTAGTAGGACTAGGAAATCACTATTTGAAGAAATAAAACAATCTGAACTAGTACATACTAGACCCCAAATATCATTTTTACTAATCGAGGTACTAATACATGAAATGCTGTTATATGGGGTTATTACCGTAAAAAGACTATAAAATGTTCATGGATTCATGATTACTCATGTTGAATATGAGCTTCAATGGCTCATAAAATACATAGCTTTTGGCTACTTAAAGCTCGACTTTTTTCAATCTCCATTTCAATTTCGAACCTCTACATCAAAATTCAATCTTCGATCAACAATATCAAAGTTTACACCAAAACCAAGCCGTTTAAGAATTATCCGGTCATCAAACTCAATTCCGGCATTCATTTACCTACCAAGACAAGGAACAGGTCGAAGAATGTCTCGCACATATGATCATGGAAATCCGCGTAGTCTAAGTCCCATGGTGGGAGAAGATCAGCCGCATCGAGGCTCAGGACCTGTCTACATCGATCCATATGACTCTATTCCTGATGTTCAATCTCAATATCCGCATGCTTCGAGTGAAACTAGATACGGTACGCAAAATGGCACTCGATCTATACGTGCGCAGCAGGGATACGGAATAGATCCACCATATCATCCTTCCCAAAATTCTGGGTATGGTTTCGCACCCTCATCCTCCCGACATACAACACCAGCGTACCATCCTCAACCTGTACACATTGGCGTCCATGTGAGAACGACTCGATATACGAATTCTGGTGCGACGCATTCGCTTCCACACCATCCTACCACGATTGATGCAACACGCATTCCACCTCCCTCCGCTAAGATGCTGTCATATTACTACTTCCGATTTTATTTTCATAATGAAAGGGATGCAGTTTACAGTCTCAATGCGCATCTGGAGCCGAATCAAAATTATCAAAAAACATCATTTTTGCCAGAACAGACAGACCCAGTGCAGGTGCAAGCGCGAGGTACCATCAAGCGACTCACAGGCGTGCGGAATATTATGAGAGAAGGACAAGATAAGGATATAGGTATTAATTAACAGGAAAATTTGATTAATCAGCAAGACACATGGAATAAGAGCTGCGGCGTTATCAGAAGAGCAAATCATGAAGCGAGTGATAGATGGCGAGTTGAGGATATTGATCGCAGGGATTGAGGGATATGACAGGAAAACATTCATAAAGTAATCATACATAATACTTAGACTTAGAACTCAAAAATCGATGACATTACAACTTCCCATCCTCAAAAGCTCTTTCGAGTCAGGTTTTGAGTCATTTTCTCGAGTCATCATTTGCAGATTTTACCGAATCATGCAATTTCTTTTACCATGATTCTCAAAATGCAATCCAGGGACTCATAGACTAAGTAGATTCTAGCTACTTAAGAGCGCAGATTGTCCAAAATTTCTGGTCTGCTTTTCTTCGCCCATTCCAACCTCACAACTTCACTAACTTTAAGTTTTTGATTTGAACCCGGATATTGTAGCGTCACAGCTCAAACTACCTTCAAAACAATAATAAACAACGCAACCGAGACATGTCTGGCGCCTGGGAGTTCACAGGAAATAATCCTGAAAGCCGTATTGAAGCGAGAGAAAGTCGAGGCTCCGTAGGAATGGATCCACCACAACAAGGCGGTTGGCGAGAAAGACAAGAGGATCCACCCAGTCCATCCCCAAGTGGCCGCGGGTACGAGAACTATGCTCTATCTACTAGCTCGTATTCCATGGCTCGACCTGAACAAATCACGCCTGGTCAACACCTACTTCTTCCTAAGCGTAATAACCAGATTCTGTCTAACAGCTCAAAGTTAAGAGCCAGACCTCAGCGAGATACAGCGCTTTCGTCTTCAAACGGTGTGCAAAAATGTCGTATCGCCTGTAATACACACTCTAAAGTCAAACATCACGAGAATGCACCACCTCGATATCCAGTCCCGACGTCCCAATTACCTCCCCCTACAATTGTTGTGGCACCGGTTACTCCTACTCCAGTCGTCAAAGAACTTCATTCCCTTCTTACATCCCGTGGAAGCCAAATGTACCCGGGTTCATCATCTTTACGGCATAGACGTTCAAGATCAGCTCCGTATAGTTTTCGCAAAGGTGCCCAGAAAGCTGCAGATAAGAGGTTCGATAGAGGTGATCCGTTTACCAGCTATGAAAACTCTGGAAATAAGGAATCAAACCAGACAAACTTAATGGAGACTCGGGAAGAAGATATGCCAGGATTGGAGATGGGTCTAGGTAGATTAGAAATATAATTCCGAAAAAAGAAGCTGCAAGAGGGAAGGCAGGAGGGTAACAGGGAGAATTTGGATAGTAGGAAAGACTACAGCGAGGTTAGTGGAGGATGGAAATGAATCACAGGGCTGGGATGCTATTAGCAGGTGTCTAGGAGTGTAATGAAACAAGAAACTAGGGGGATGATGAATAGTTGTTAGGCTTAGGAATCAGAATCGATGATATTATCACTTTACAATTTTTCAGTCATTTCCTGAATCATTTCCATTCATTCTTATTAATCTTGAACTTTGAGAACTCACACACTGCATGAAGTTTTGTTCATTTAAGGATTCCTTCTCTTCTGATTTTCTGTTTTGCTTTCCCTCTTTTTATCAACAACAATCAAACTGCATCAACATTCAACATTAGATTTAAGAATCAACACTTGGTAACAACTTTTCCAATCGTTTGAGTGGAGGCTAGATCAAACCAGAACTAAAAAATACCGGTAAAAATTGGAGGATGTCTAACGCCATAGAAAGATATCAAACACAGGCCGAATTCCAGCCTCGTCGTGATGATAACTTTGAGGTAGAAGATATCACAGACATTGAGGATAATTACCATCCAGTTCAATGGAGAGATGGACAATATACAAGCCAGCGACCTACATCTACCGTTCCAAATTATGGCACTAGATTTCGTCCGTCAAGTGGCGAGTCAGATGCTCAATTTCGAGAAAGAAGACGTGACTATGGATCAGTTCCGACTTCTTCTAGAAGTGCCGAGCGCAATCTCCCCCGTTATACATCTGATCAACGACAGTATGGAAGACAACCGAACTCTTTACACATCAGGCAGCCAGGAGAACGGCCATTTTCATCCGCAGCTTATGCTACACAACGTCGGTATCGAACCCCCTCTCCATCACCGCCTCCACCGCCTCCACCACGTATTAGAATTAGCCGTCAAAGTCCTCCCTCTTCGCTCCCTTACTCAGCTTTCCGGAGTCAAAGTACTTTTACACCGGCCACCAGATTTCAAACGAATCCCGGCTTGCCATCTATGCACCATAGAAATGATTACACGAGTACTGCGAGACCAGATCAATATACTGGTGCTTGGGGAGCTCAAACACCTAGGTTTAGAACAGCTGAAGGAAATGATGCGTACGAAAGATTCTTGAGGAGCGAAACCGGAGAGATATAAAGAAAAAAATGAAGGCATGATAGGGATAGGTTAAGCATATCAGACAGTGCGCTGACAAGAGGTGCATGAGAAAGTGGAATGGGAAGTCAAAATGATGTAAAACGGGGGAAAAATGTTTCATTTGATAGGAGGGCATAACAAATAAGGTAGAATTAGGAATATCGAATCGGTGGATATTTGGGAGTGTTGAATAGTTTTTAGGATTATGAATCAAAAGCATTGATGTTACAAATTTGTGTGTATAACCGTGCAGCAGAACGAAGATTTCAGTCGTATTTCAGAGATTTTTGATTTTAAAATTATATTAATAAAATTAAATCAGAAGTTTATTATTGAGTGTTTTCATCAAAAAGATTATAAGACTACAAAACCACATTCTAGAAGCTAACTATGAAATTGAGTATATTAAAGTCACCGATTTGCATTTCCCTCTCTCAACCTCAAATTTCTTCATCAAGATCAACACTTTCGACCATCAACATCAAATTCGACATGTGACCCAGTTTCTCAACCAGAAGCTCGAGGCACAAGAATCTAGGCAATGGAAAAGACGAAGACTGAACCAGAGCAATGAAAGGACAAGAAATGAAAACAAAGAGCCGATGAGGAAGAAGTGGTAGAAGCAGAAGAAATGGATATGTGAAAAAGGTACGAGATGATGTGACAAAATCAGAAGATCAGTCATAACAATTCGAGTCATTGATATTACACATTTGCGCTTGTTGCAACAGTGAAGTATGTATGACTTCATCAGCTTCGATTATTCATACTTGATGTATACACAGTTTGAGGAGTCATAAATCTTTTGGCTTTTGTTCACTTAAGCGTTCAGCATCCCTCCAGATGCTGTTGATTTCTGCTTCTCTTCATTAACAACAACCATCAAAATCAGAACTTTTCATCAACATCCAGAATCCCCATCAATACCACACCATACCAATACAATGACGCGTAATCCAAATGGACAAACAAATCTAAAAGAGACTCCTCGAGAACCCAAAGAGCAAAGGGCCATCGTGCAAATTGACGATTTCTCTGGAGATTTTATGTTTCCTGACGGCCCATCTAGCACGTCCACGTCATTCCATGGAGTAAATAATCATCACCCAGCCCGAGCGCCATTCGCTGATCGAGGATCAAATACCACGCCTCAAGCTTTGTCCGTCGAACTCGAAACTCAGATCAGTGAAGAAGATCAATACACAGACCAGGAATCCGCTGACAGCGATACGTGGTCTACGGCAACATTGCAGTCGGATGAGGAACCTGCGCCCAATAATCAACGCGAGAGTCAATACCGATCCCGTTCACCATCACCATCACCACCATCTCATCCCATTTTTGTATATCCGAACAACACACGTCATCATCATGAGCATCATGAAACTCATCGTCAACGATATGATTCTGATTTGGTACCCCTCAGTCAGCCCGAGGAACAAACTTCTCTATCTGTGACGTGTGTGACACCAAGCTCTCATTGGGCTCTACGCATTCCAGAACGCTATGCATGCCGACCTTCTCGCTATTTTTTGTCGCATTACCAATTCTATGATTACGATTCAAATTTGAACGAGCTTCTGTGTCTCAGGGGGGATTCCAAAGAGCTTGATTATCCATGGGCAATAGCTTGTCCTCCAGAACGACCCATAGTAGACAGTGATGAAATTTTGGAATGGCGAAGGTCAATAGCCATTTTTCGGACCAGGACAAGATCGTTGGATCGCTACATGAGATTTGAAAATGCGGAAGAGCATCGTATTTAAACGCAATGAAGGGGGTTGAACATGTAATGGAGAGCAACAAGTACTGTGTTCAAGAATGAATGATGGAATTGAGAAATGGCAGTTAGTCTTGGATAATAAATCGATGATATTACAACTATACAATCTTTTCCCTTATTCTTGAGCCTTTGACCTCCATTTTTTGCTCTATTCATTTGTGAATCATATATACAATAACTTCGACAGTCATGAGATGATTTACAAGAAGCAATTTGTTATTATATAATGCCTTTGCAATTATTTAAACCATTAGTGGGTACATGGATTGACGGGACACTTCCCAACTTTCAAAAAATTAATACATTCATTCTTCACTTGTTTGATATCAAAACTTATACATTGATTTTTTCACATCTAATAAATGATTGAAATAAGTTTCAAGATATCACATCCGATATGTCAAGAGATATTCACAAGTCAATTTTTGTAGTTGTATGATCATAGACACAATTGTGTAACATCAACGCTTTTGATTCATAGGCCTAAAGAACAATCACTGCCCCTTGATTTCCACTGGTTCTTTATCTCCAACTTCGCTTTGTTCGCTATAGCTTCATCAAATCGGATACCTGCCTGTCTATCCTACCCTCTAATAGATATCTTTCCTTCCCCCTAAATCATTTTGCTTTCCCATATCACTTTCCCAAATATCTCTTGCCCACGTATCCCTCACCGGTGTACCGTATGACGTGCTCATTTTTGAAAAGTCGCCCGTTCCAGATCCAATATTATCTATCTGACTTCCACTTCTCAAATATCTGTTATACACATTTTTCCCCCCAGCTATTCTAAATCCAATTCTTTGGGTTTCTTGGGCTACGGTCTCTTGAACTGATCCTTCGCTAGTGGGATAGGCATATCTGTGGTGGTATTGATATGGCTGATCCTCTCCTCCGATGAGACTTTGGCTACGTGGATTTCCATAATCGTATGTACGAGATATTCTTCTACTTCCTTGTCTTGGCAGTTAAAAGAATACCGGGCTTGAGGTTGGTAACTTGACATATTAAGCATCTCCTCCTTGGTGTGAAGTTCGAAGTTGTCGATCGAATATCGAATGTTGATATGTAGATGTAAGAAAAGAAATAAAGATCGAAAGAAGCCGTACTTTAAGTAGAAAAAGATAGAATCAATCATCCATCTCCCACTTCTCCGTCTCCCGTTTCTACTTCTCTATCTTTCACTTTTCCGTCTTTCACTTCTCCGTCTTTTGCTTTTCTATTTCCTATTCTTCTGTCTCCTGTTCCCATTCCTCTTTTTCTCATTCCTCCGTCTCCCACTTCTTCGTTTCCCGCTCCCATTCTTCTTTCTCCTACTTCTCCTTCTCCCACTCCTCTGTCTTCTATTTCTCTGTCTCCCACTTCTCCCATTCCTACTCCTCCTTCTCCCACTCCTCTGTTTCCCACTTCTCTGTCTTTCATTTCTCCGTTTCCCACTCCCCCGTCTCCTACTTCTACGTCTCCCGTTTCTCCTTCTCCCGCTCCTCCTTCTCCCGCTCCTCCTCCTCCCGCTCCTCCTCCTCCCGCTCCTCCTCCTCCCGCTCCTCCTGCTCCCGCTCCTTCCTCTCTGGGGTTTTCGGTTTTGCTTGTGTCTTTGGAGGTTCCCACTTTCTCCAGACCGAAGTTTTATGTACTGGTCTTAACAAATCGCACAAAGAGAATACAACCGGAAAAAATATAGAGCAAATACTTGCTGAAAGTGCCAATTTTCTCTCGAGGTTCCATCCAGCATTGATTATACCGAATACAGTATTTATCAAAGAACTTCCACCAAGATATATAGAGATTATAAAATATGCTCGTGAAGACGACTGATCTGCGTTCTGAGAAATCTCTAACGTCCAGAACCAAATTTGAAAGAAAGATCCTCCAACAAGTAAGATCAGATCAACGCTGATCGAACCATTCACCACTATTGTGGCACCATTGTGGGATATTCAATAAACAATACAACATTGAAATATGGTTGCAGTGGGAAATTAATTGGTTGAGTTGTGGGTATAGTTTATCGTGTTGTTGTTTGACTAAAGAGAGCTGGAATATGGTTCACCAGTTGTGCCCTTCGTAAGGCGTGACTACCTTGTAAATTGGCGCTAGTACCAATTAGGCCATAGCTCTCTCCCGCGGAAACTGACTACTTTCAACATACAATATTCATATAAAATATAAATGGAGTAATATCTAAGTCTAAAATACTAAGAAAGTCCTACTTCTTTTAATTTGAAAGAATATTAGAAGTAAGAATAATGCTTGTAAAGGTAATCAAAAGTTCAGTTAAGTATTATTGAATTAGTGTTATTTTAGATTGATAGTAACGATTCTAATGATTCTAATGATTCTAATGATTCTAATGATTCTAATGATTCTAATGATTCTAATGATTCTAATGATTCTAATGATTCTAATGATTCTAATGATTCTAATGATTCTAATGATTCTAATGATTCATCAAGTGAACGAGTGAGATCGAAGCAGTATATTGTTTAGCAACAATCTCATTTCTTTATTCTTTACTGCTCCTTCTGTAAGTTCGTTCTGGAACGCATTCTCAATATGAGGAATCATGAATCCATGAACCTTCTACACTCATATTTGATGCGAGTGGTTGCAAGATCATCGAGAGAGCCCTGACTTGCTCCAATAATCTTCTGAGCATCACTCAAAAGATGGCATGAAGAATTCAGTTTATGTAATATCATCGATGTAAATTTCCTAGGTCTAAATATTGTTCACGGCTGCTCCGTAAGTGCAGTCAAGCTACTCCCATACCCATTACTCAGAGGCTCAATAACCCCGGCGCTGTCTCTGAAACTGCTGTCTATCTTCACTGTCCTCTCTTTGCTCTATTTCCTTTGCCTTTCTCTCAACAATCACCATCCTTTCCTTATGTACATTACTTCTTTTCCTCTCCACCTAGGTTCTTTTCATACTTCTTGTCTAAGTGACTCCTATCCTTGTAGACATTATCTCTGAGACTTTTCGCTCTGTGATCATTTACCATATCTTTATGCCTGTTTTTACCTCCACTGCCACGACTTCCAATATCTCTTATTATACCCCTTCCCTCTCCGACCTTTTTCTCTTCTTTCTTTACCTCCACCTCACCGTGTTCCTGGGTAGGAGCTCTTTCTCCTCCTTGAACCTGGGTTCTCGAGTCTGCCTTTGCTTGGTCTGTTTTGGAAGACATCTTTGAGCTAAAACTGGATAGCAAAAATTTGTATTTGAAGTATATCCGAGGTCGGTTGGAGTGGATCGTATTTTTATCTTGATATCGGCCTAGATGATGACTTTCGAGTTGCTTTGGTATTGATTCGACGTTGGTTTTGGTTCTGATGCGATGCTGAGGTGGATATTGTAATGTGTTTTGAAGATGGATGTGTTAAATTCTTTCGAGTGTTGGTTCGATTATTGATCTGAATTTTTATTGGGAAGTTTGATATTGATGTCAAGGATAAAGAGAAGTAGAATCGGCGGGTACGAACAAGCGGGAACTCAACCCTTTAGTAAACGAATGCTGAGAGATTCATGAGTCCTCGCTACGCATCTTCTTCTGATATGAATAATCGTAAATCTATGATTCTTGGAAACTAGTTCAGTCAGTATACACAGTCATAAAGTCAAGTCACTAGTTGAATCGACATCTATGAATCGATCTCACAATTCTTTAAACAACACCCAGCAGATGACTCGAGATCTGGAGGCTATGTAATATCATCGATTTCTAGTTTCCAGGTCTAAATACCTTCCATTATCCTTCACAAATACACATTATGCCTTAGGATCCTCAATGTAATAACCTTCCTTCTTCCTCATCTTCGACTGAATTTTTCTCTCTGCCTTAGCCTTCCTTTCCATTTGATCACTCCTCATATCAGCATATGCTTTTACGCGTGAACTTTGCTTAAACCGCGGTCCAGACCAGCCATTTATCTGAGGTTCCAATCCGCTATCCGTTGATTGGATTGAGCCTGAATTGGATGACCTTCCGCTCGAGTTTGAGCCATAAGACTCCTGACTTGAGACCGAGCTGCCAGATGTGCGGCTTGAGTATGAGCTCACTGACGAACGGCTCGAGCCTGGGTTAGAGAATACTCGACTCGGATTTGAGCTCACCGACGAACGACTTGAGCCTGATCTGGTAGAAGCTTGGCTTGAGTCTACTCTGAAGAACATTCGATCCGAGCCGGCGCCTGAGCTGGAGTGCGTCTGGACGGAGCTTGAACGCGAGTGAGATGACATTTTTCGATTTGATGGGCTCGAAAATACTTTGAACTTTATTTGGCTCCAGCTTGTGTATCGAATCGAGTATTGGAATTGATTTGACGTTGATTTTTATTTTGATGTTAATGTTGAGGAAACTTTTTAATCTTGACGTGGATAAGAGAAGTGAAATCAAGAGCATGAATAAAAGGAGAGTAAACCCTTACTTAAGTCAACAAAAAATGCATGCGCAATGAGTCTCAGACATGTGAATTTCGGTAACAATATCTTCAGGTCATCCTTGGCTCGATTCATAGTCGTAAGTAGGTATGAATGAGTCCATTTTACGTTATTCCACTCTTCTATCTTAAGGCCAACCTTCGAATCAACAGAACTTATACATATTTAATATGGATGATCCCTAACCCGTTAGTTCTATCCCCCGAGTATTATAATCCACAAGATTCGCTCTTTTCTAAAGATGGGCAAATTCAACTAGATTCGAATTCAAGAAGGAAGATGCTTTGTTTATTCGCCTAGTCATTCGGGATATATAGCTACTAGCCATATTTTCACATCGACTCATATAAATCACCGTCTTATGTGGTAAAAAGGGAAAAGTATGATAAAATCACAAAAAATAAATAAAAAGATAAACAGTGAGTGAACGTTTCCAAATAAAAAATTAACGCCATCCATCAACTATAGCCCCTCAAGATCGCAAAGAAGACCACATTATCCACACCTCAAACACCGCCATTTATATATAGATACCCCGAACTACTAGACCCCCTACCCCGAATTCCCACCTCCAATTTCTCTTCCTCGCTTTCAAAGACCCATCTGTTTCCCCCTCAATATATGATCGCTTTTCCGTAAATCCTCTTTATCCCATACCCAGCCTGACCGAACCTGACCTCACTTGCCCTGATCTGATCTAACCATCCAAGTACAGATATCCCACACCCCTTCCCACCCAGCTAAGCATCAAGATGTCCACTAGGAACACCAAAATAAACACTTGTCCATCCTATTCTCCAGTAACTCCACACTTCCGCTTCCACCTCTACGCCGCGCAGGTGTACTCAGGAAAGAGCTTGGAACATTTTCTATTCTCCTTTCCTCTTCCGCCGTTCCACCAGTCGGTGTACGGACTGTTGGGACACTCACTCCAAGAATGGACTTAGAAACATCTCTTGATATATCGATCGGTATATCTTAGGAATACTTATAATGTTTTGTTGGAGATTGAACAATCAAAAGCTAAATTCTGATATCAAACAATTGAAAATCCAGACCCTCCCCACTCGAAGATTTCACACTCGAAGACATAACAAACTATATTTGTTATAACAATCCCACGCACAATCTCCACTGATCACATCACACATCACAATTTGGAGCCGCAGCGGGAAAATTTTTCTCTTGTCTTGTACTTTCCTTTCTTCACTCTTCACTCCACTTGATTTTTCTTTCGGTAAAAATACACACTGCCAACACTCCACGATAAATCTATCGGGTAAGTACCCAGACCGACCATTCATTCTAAAGTTGATTTTCATCCAGCTGTATTCTTCGACCCACTCCCATCCATTTTAAACCCCATCCACCCTCCCACCTAGCACCCTCCCACCTAGCATATCCATCCATCGCTAGATGAACGCCAGTCAAAGTTCATCCACAAACATCCCCATCAATATCATCGATGATGTCTCCTGTGTTCGATGACTTTTCCCAAAGAATTCCATCAAAAACTTCCATGCATGCACGCATTTCATGTACCATCAAAAAACGAAGAGATCTAAAAGCAAGAAAGAGAAAAGGAAAAAGGTGTTCTATGTACAGATCGGCCGACGGTACTGATCCATTCGTTACTCGCAAACATTGACGTTAAGCTTGACATGATAGGTTAATACGTCATATAAAGCTCAACTGGTGTAAATCGTGTTCAGTCGCTTTCACAAGCACAGAATCATATCATGTGATTGCAGTTTTATTTCCGGCTAAAATGCCTTCGTGTGGTAGGTATCGCATAGCCGCAGTCGGATTTCGCTCATTAAGGGGAATATTGAACCAAAGTATTCAAAGTTCGGCATCGTTTTGCCTGATGAAATAAGCCCTAGTGTTTTTGTTAGTTTTAATTCCAGATTCAAAATTCAAAATCATAAAAATACTCACTTGCAAGCCTCATATGCGGACCAACAAATAGCGGTACTAGGCATAGTGGTAACCACTCTTGGTTTAACACCCTTGAAGAAACCACCGAATCCTGCTCTTCTATGAATAACCCGGCAGCCTTCCACAAAACCACTCACATTTCTTAATTCCGCATCAGTCGCTGTTCCTCTGGTTTGTAATAAAGTCTTGACCACATCCATGGGTGTTGTGAGAGCAGCCGCGAAACCTCCTGCAACCGCACCAGCTGAACAATGGGTCCATGGGTCGTATTTTTTAGTTGGGTTCATGAAAGTCGACATCGATTCGTATGCGAGGAATTGGAGAGCAGTGAAAGGAACTGTCATGGATAGGGTGGTAGGATAAGAAACATAGAATGCGCTAAGACCTTCACTTCGATAAACGTATCTAGCACAATCCATCATTGATTTGTACATAACTTTCGAGTTGTGCATTTGCATGCGCTGTTTGATAACTGTAAAATGTCAGCAAAAAATAGAGAATGATGTAAAATGCGTATCATACCATCGAAAGGGTTCATGAGGGCATCACTTGCAATGGTTGCGCAAGCCCCACTAGTAGCTATTCAGTATTAGTAAATGTAAAAAACTTGGACTTTTATAAAAACCAACCAGCAGCAAGAGGATGGTGAACACCAGCTTGGTTTCCTCCCATTACGTGCTTCACAGCTTCATAAGTAGCAAAATAAACAGCATGTGCAGGTCCTAAGCCGCTATCAGTATTCTTCCGTGCTTGTTCGATTCGAGCCAAACTGACCAGCTCCCACAACCACACTTGACATGCCCCTCCATAGACTGAAAAGTCCCTCTCCGGTAGCTATCCGATATCCTCCTTGTATGACACCATTGTAGACTGCGGATGGGGTAGGGTTGAGAATTTGCATTCGGGTCTGCCTCATATCAATATCGGTTTTCAATTTCATCTGAGGGGCAATTCATGTATACCTTGATTGCATCGATCGGGTACATAACAGTATGTTCCTATAGGTCCATCAGTATCGAATGCAAGGAATTCGGTAGATTAGAAGAGCGTACCGCGATTCCGGCAAAGGCGCCCGCAGCCATATTCTGGATTAACGAAAAATTTGGTGGGAGAGATTCATATCTAGCCAACAAGGTATTAGTGATTTGCGCCTGCGACCCGATGAAACCAAGAATCCAATTGCCCTCATCGCCATAAGCACATACTCATCATATTCCTCCAAAGGTTCTCCGCCTGGCTTAGCCATTTGGGCTAACGCCGCAGATCCTCCTCCAACTTGAGCTGATTGAAGAGCCAGGTTGTCGACTTCCGTGGAATCAACAATGAATGTCGCTGGTCGATAAAGATACACAGTGTGGAAATCGCACAGCTTCTAATCTAATAGAAGTTTTTTCTGCGATCAAGTCGTGGTTGTGGTTGAAGGGGGGGAAGGAAGAGGGGTGGCGGGTTGATTGGTAGATATCGATTTTTAGTTGAAAGCAAAATAAAAAAGTGGTGATGCTGTGTTTTTGTTTCCCCCAAAGATCCGAGATACGAATTGAACCGGGGTTTCTTTGGAATAAAACCGGGACCGAGGTACCTGTAGCTTTGTACAGAGTTGAGACAGCTTGATTGCTTGATTGATTGCTTTTATAGAACCAAGAGACTGTACAGAATAATTGAAAGGGAGAGAGAGGAATTCTCAAAGGAACTCTGTTGGAATTGGCTGGATCTTTTGAAGCAAACAGCAAAGTACCTTGTAGACGATCACAACGAAAAAATTAGATAGAAATGTTTGAACCAACCATGAATTAAGAAAACTCTCTGTCAGTAGGTTAAGGTTACTTAGTCGAATGGGAGAAAGTCTTTCATTTAGATTACATATCGAAATCCTCAAGATCATTGATTTACATCGGCAAAGAACAATTGAAAGATAATATATATTTGAATATTACGTATCGCCATCGAAAAGTCCAATTCTTTGTTATATTCCACCTCCGCTTTCGCAGTTTTACAGCCTTTGATCGGAACTCTCTGCTTATTGTCTTGCCCACTGTTGGCTGAAAGCTTCTTGAGCAGTTCCACGGAGTTACCGCTTTATCTGACAAGAAAGATGACCCGGAACTTCATAAATAGTATTCGGGTCTTGCGGCTATACAGATATTACTGTTATAGGAACCTGAGTATCTGACGGATTCTTCTGTCTCTTTTCTAGAACCGACCTATTAATCAGCTAGATAACGTGGACCATCTAGACAATCATCTAGACAGTCATCTCATCTAATCTAATCATGAAGCGATCCGGCTATTCGGTACATGGCTATCTACTACTCTATTACTCCTATTACATACGAGTACGTGTGTACAGATTAGCAATACAATTAAAATTCATGAGATAGTTCAATCACTCCCCACCATCTATCTGGATAATCCTAGGGCATTTCCCCTTATCGTAGCTCGCGCATCTATCCAGTTCGCATCAAACAAGATGTGGATGAAAGGAACATACATTTACCGACAGAAAGAAAACGGTCAGAGGCGCAAGCGCGCAGCAAACTCAAGCACGATCCCTGAATATTACAGTCCCAGCCACGTGATATTCATGCTATCAGACGATCCCGTGGTTGGTCGGCCCGAGAAATTGTGTCGTCCCCAATCTTAAGGTAGGAAGTTCTTTTCTTGTTCAGTACTTTGTAGGGAACCTCTAATCACTGGATTGCGTTGTCCCAAGCATTGCGTGAAATGGATATGCCAGGCGTATGGCAGCAGCGCGAAACAATTCCTTTTAATCATATGCAGCAAAGTTGTCTGCATATGCAATTCTCAAAGCAGTGAAAAACCATGATCACAGATTCATGAGTGAAAGACATCAATTTAGCACAGAGGAAACCCATCCTGTCAATTTTCTGGTCATATTTCTAGTACCCAACGTGCCTTTACCTCTCCTCTATTCACGAGTTAAACATACCTACCGAATTTGAGATGGACATAGTGTCTTTATGTACCTCGCATCTCTCGAGTTTATAATTGTATATGAACACAGCTCTTTCAAATATACAGCAGTTTGGCTTTTGCTTGTACGACGTTCTTACTCAAGTGGTAAAGCGAAGTATTCATTGCGCCAACATGACTATCACAAACACCAAATCTGTTACCTTCTAGCACGCTTCGTGCGGTGGATTTTCATAGATATATAATAGGTATCTATCATTGCAAATTGTCACTTGCGATTTGTATCATAGAGCTTATTTCACCTAATTCCTTCCAACCAAGACCAAAATCTCAGACACTCATCTTAATTGGTTTCCTCCCAACCGTCACACAAAACGGCTGTGTAAGTCTCGCGCCTCCACAGACCTCCTCATACGCCTTCGGAACATCCACACCTACCCTCTCCAACTTTTCCATAACAAACCGACTCCCATTATTCGCCATTTCTTGCACAACAGCACAAGAACTATCCGCTATCATCTTTGACTGCCATGATTGCTCGAATGCAAAATCCTCCTTGATATCTTCTAGATCATATTGTGCAAATAATTTAGGGAGAGCTGGAATCCACCTATGAGAGTCAGAATTGAGGAATCTGAAGCTATATGTAAATAAATAGAGATGCGAAGATATACCTGAGATCTTTGATCTTTGCCTGCACATTAAGGATCTTAGCGACATGTGGTGCCTCTTCGCCATTTGGTCCCTCAGCGATACCGCGATTTGGATCAAATTCACCCCACTGAATATATCCTCCCGGACCTACAACAATTCTTCAGTCACCCTTTTCTTCTCACCTACAACGAAGGAACAACGTACGTAACAATTTCAATGCATGAGTAAGAACTGCACTCGGGTCTCCATTCATCACAACACCAAGCCAAAGACGTAAATGCACGATATCGAAGCTTTCTAACAACTCTTCAGGAGGTTCAACTTGGAGACTATCCATAACTTCTAATTTCACATTCGAGGGTATGTAATTTGGATGTGGGAATTGAGCGGAGGAGATATCGAAACCGCATATTTGAACTGTGGATGGGAGTTGCCGGGCGAGATTCAAAGCCCAGATTCTATGCAAGGAGCGATATTAGACATTGAAATTCGAACAACTCAACAACTATAATACATCCCACAGTTCGAAACAACATACCCGGTACCGGTCCCTAGATCAGCAATCCGATAATTCGTCTCTGGGGGCGGAAGAGGAATCGATGGGTGCAAAAGATACCCTAGCCCATCTTTCCAGAGATAATGCTGCAGATTGAGCCTGCTAATTGATCAGTAAAGACTTATATCTCGCGGAATCGTACTCACCGAATCGAAGCGTGCATGTCCCGAACCAGTACATACCCTGGATCTTTCTCCATTTCCGCTGACGATCCAGTTGAATTCTTTCCGAGTGATATCTAAGGAGGTACGCAACGAATATAGGCGTATTCACACCTCCTCCTCCCACATGTACAAGCCAGAAAACGAAACCAGTCTTTTCACTCGACCAGACTACCTATACAAATATTCAATTTCAGTCAAGATCCACTTCCCATAGAATCACATCTAAGATACATAAATCGAATCTTCAGCTGAACTACTCGTACGAGCTGAAATAATCACACATGACCCGACAAACGAACCGACCGATAACTATTATCGAACTCAATGTTACCAGCCCGGATAGATTATAAAAGACGATTAGAGGGGGGGGTAAGCTGATCCAATTGTTTGGTTTGCTTGACATTTATATTCGATCACTATTTCATGCCATTTGTTTCACCAAGGGAAGTCCTACCCAGGTATCTAGATGTAGATAGCATAGTTACCTATATATATACCAACAAGAATAATAACCAGACGCCAAAGATTCGAAGCCATTCATCCCCCGCGCCAGCCCGATAACCATACACTTTTATTGAATCTTTCGAATCTTATATCAAATCAGAGAAGATAGAATACTTAGATATATATTTATAAATTCAACCCAACAAACGTCAGATCTCCCCATAACCAAAATCTACTCTACACACCAAAATTAATCCCGATGTTTCCCCGCACCAAGATCTCTCTTATCACCCTCGGCAATCTCATCTCAAAAAACATCCCTGACCACCAACCCACTCGAGCCACCCCATCATCTCGAGCCACCCCATCATCTCATCATCTCATCATCATCGTACGATATTTCCCAAACCCCTTCCACCACCTCACCTCCATCCAAAGCCTTATGCCATTTCTCATGCACCCACCGCAATTACGAATCGCATTTTCCCATTTCCCATCCTGTACTCCCTGGTCTGGAAGAAATCGATACCGTAGCGTCCCACGGTAGCGTTTTCTAATTGTGGAGGAGGCGACTTTTATATAACCTAACCTACCTAATCTTACCTATGATGTAGAAGGGGAAAACAATGAAAAGAAAAAAAAGCTTGAATTTCTAACCTATTGTCTGGCTGGTGTTATTTTCGTATTCGGATTGTTTGGGATAACCTGGAATTTTGTATTATCATTACCTACCTAGGTACCTATGATATCTTAGATATGAGACCTATGTTGTACTATTCTGAATCAATTTCTCAACGACACTGATCTTAATACATGGTATTATCTTTACTTGCCTATCATTCTAATAAACTTGACACTATTGTTTCTTGTTAACGACATTAATTGATGAATTAGTGATATCAAAATTACTTTCTAAAAATACGCACACGTCCCAAGTGGCTCGCTTCAAATCCAGGGGCTTGGGCCCGGACCAATATCATTATCATGCATATACATACTTCCCTATAGCCAGACACCTTGAACACCAGAAAATTCCTATATGCTCGCTACCATATACTAACACCTGGTCTACCATTTGTTTGCGCCTTCTGAAATTGATACACCAGTCCCAAAACACCATCTCCCGCTGTCCCATCGCCATCATCCTCATCATCCTTCCCGCCATTATCGTCATTTGCGGGAGACACTTCCCAAGTTGATTCGCCCAGATTGGCAACTGTATCATCGACTGCATAAGATCTTCCAGGTTGAAGAACTGGTCGACCAAGTTCATCTTCATCTTCCATCGGCTCTTCTCTTATATTATTCTCTCTGCGAGCTGGGTATCTGGATCGAGAAGTCCGTCTTACGCTGCGAGCATCGATCTCAGACGCTGAAGGCTGGTGACGTGGATCCAAAAGAATAGAAGCCATAGGAGATCCCATAGCAGTGGTGTTGGATGGGAATCGAGTTGTTCGGGGGGCTCTATTCATCGGTCTCACTTCACTCTGTCCCATCCTTGAGCTCTGCATATCCGCACCCGATGATGGAGACATCAAACCTGGGAAGGCAGGAGGAGGGTGAAACTGTTGTCGCATACCAGGTGGATTGTGTCCTGGTACGCCTGTTTTTGGATTGAGCATATAGTTATCGAGAAAATTATAGTACGAGGCGGCCATTTTTCCGTGCTTGGTAGAATAATAATCTTCTCGCACGTCCGTCTTGACTATACCTCGCGATGGAGCACTACCCACTCCCTTCTTGAAGTCGAAAACAGCAAAAGAGCAAACATATCCAACGCCATCGACATGAACCGTGAATTCTCTAAAGAAATCAATGATCTGTTCGGCGCACTTTGGCAAGCTGAACCATAACAGAAATGGGGTAATTATAATACTCAATACCTCCTCAAAGAAAATTACAAGCTTGAGCTGATAGAGAGTGGAGAACTCTTGCTTAACCTCGTCGCTGTGGAGTCGATCTTGCCAGTGACTTGGCATGTAATGAGTATATTCGATCACACTTCGGAGTGCGTACTCGGGATCAAATACCTCATTTTCTTTTGGTATCATACCATTTGTGATAGCCCAAATCGATCCAAACACTCCTAGATAGAATAGAACCGGCCTCTCCGAGGTGATGTCAAATCCAGCTAAAACTTCAGAGTCCCAAATTGTGGCAACTATCAGAACGGACACAACGGCTCCGGCAACGAATGTTATAAATCTAGCCATATGGGCGGTTTTGATATTTGGAAATTGATTAAGATAGCGCGACGCAAATGGATCGGACATATTCAACCGTCTATTAAACAGATGATGAAGTTCATTGAACTCCCTGAATTTCCACTCCGCTAAAGGCGTGTAACCACGCGATCCAAGTGCTGCAGGGTTTTTATGATATTGCTAAAAGTCGAATTAGCAAAATTTCATGCTTCAAGGAATAGGATAGCCTTACATTGAAGTATTTGAAGAAATACACAATCACCACATATATGACGATGACAGGAGCACAGATAACGTTCATCAAACCGGCAAAGAGGAACCTATTTCGTAACCCATCGCTCAACTCTCGTCGATGAGAATCCTTCAGAATCAATTGCCTGACCTGGCCATAGTCATTGAAAACAAAATCTAATATGCACCACTCTAGGTTCCACTGTAAAGTTTTCGAGAATAACTGTCGACCTTGCAAAAAAGGAAGTGGTAAAGTCAGATCCAGAATTTCCTTGTTAACCAGGGCAATGAGGTAATTTTCTTTCCTCATTAAACGATTTGCTATATCATGAGCATCAAGTCGTTGTTTTGATTGAGTACCCATGACAAACTTTCGATTATTCGGCGAAATCCTTTCCACGGTCAGAGGATTTGCGTCTCGAAGCGCCATTACCCTGGCTATAACATCTTGAAAAGATACGGTCTGCATATTGCTATCCTGAATCTCAAGGAGATAAGTAAAGAAGTCCCGCATTCTCATAAGCCTCGGAAGATCCGTCAAAAGCTGATATATCTTATAGAGAACAAATAGACAAACTAGCCAAATTGCTACATTTGAAATTCCGGATATCTTCTTTGTGCATTGTGGAACCAACGCATGACTTAAGCTACGAGCGTTGCCACGATAGATCTTCTTATAGTCGACACATTGCGTAAGGAAAGTCGTAAATATTGTTACAAAAAGAAGGGTGCTAACAAAAAATAAATCAGCCCGGTTTTCTTCACTTCGAAAGGATGTACTCACAGGATATCGATAGCTTTGGCTAGAACTATACACCAAATACCTGCCCCTTCAAAATAATCGTATAAATCTCTGATGAAATTGTCCAAATTTGTCACATTAACCCATCGATACATAGCTTTATCTTTTGGGCTGCCTGACAAATAGACTCCTGTATTTCGAGGGATAGCTTGTGTTGTATGTGACACAGGAGTTGTCCTGGCTGCATCATCTTGGTGTAGTTTCTGCTGGTCCTGCGTCATCTCCCAATGAGCTCTCTCTCTCTCATCTTTTATTTGATGTGCCGATGGTCTCGGTATTGCGTGTGCTTTCTTTGGAAGCGCAGGCTGTCTTGCTCGAATGGCTGAACCCTCCCGGTCAGGATGACGATTATCTCCCTCTATCAACAACGAAGCAGGCACATCATCGTCAGGATCTTCTGCAAGTAACCTAGGCGATTCTGCGAAATGGTGTGCTCGTGCTTTACCTTTTCCTTTGCGATCATATTCCGGCTTGTGTGTTGGTTGTTGTTGATCAGGTAGGAATTTTGTACTTTCTGTAACGGATTCACCGCCGATCACATCTGCCAGATTCCCCAACTCGTCATCATGAAATCTTAAGTTCTCCTCGTCGAGTGCCATTGCCGCTCGTTCCTCTACATCTATTTCCGATTCAGAAACCTCGTCGTGAGCACGTAATGAATCATATATCGATCTTGCTTGGGAATTCGAAGGCAGTAGCCGTGAAATAAGGTTGGAGGTCATCATCGTGAGAAATATTCATCGAACTGAGTATGCATAGGATTGTGCTGCGAATTTAAATAGACCTATTTGATGTCTAGTCAAGATTGCAAGGTGCTATCGCTCTTGTAGATTTAAGCTGAATCCGGTCAATGTAATAAACCGACCTTGAGAGTGATCGTGAGTTAGGTAGGGTATTAAATATGACACATTACTGGAGGAATCCAGCCATACGGTCGATAGATCTTCAAGTCAGCTGTATAGTGTTAACGGTTTCAAGTCGATGGTTGAGATTTATTAGAGCACGAGATAGTACTGGTAGGGGAATGACGCCCACTCTCAATGCGATATGGGCAACTCGATTATCTGCCACTCTGACCGCTTTCTTATCAACCTTAAATGGTTTAGCTTTGTTGTAACCCATGAGAGATTGTAGAACTGGTGTTCGAGACAAACAAAACGGCGAATATTAAAAATCGTTTCAAGGTTGAAGAAACGAGGATTGAATTCGAATCTTGGAAATCATGACGGCTGATTACTTTACTCGAAAACAGTCATATTCGGGGTTTAGTGATGGAACTGATTCACCTGGAACACCTTCAACATCAAGAACCAATCCATTATCTTCAAAAGTCACGAGTGTCCTTTCAGCATCTTATGCCGATTCAGATATTAGAGATGCTCTGTCCTTGTTAGACAAACGAGGTATACAGAACACTGCCGAAACTAGACGGCAGTTGAGATTAGATGTTCAAAAGGAGGTCATTGAAACTAATGGCGATGTAATTCGTGAATTTGGTCATGTAGCTGAGGTATGATGCATCTCCCCTCTCTTGTTGAAAATCCCATCTCATCTCAAACTTTAGCAACTTAAACGCATTGGTCTTACCATTGCTACTCTCAATCAAGGATGTGAGGAAATGAAACGACACATTTCAGCCGCTCATCAAGAAACAGCTCCCGTCATACAGGAAGCTTCCGAGCTCATGAAGCAAAAGGAACAAATGCAAGCAAAGCAAGAATTATTGAATGCTTTCAATGCACATTTTATTATGTCAGAAGATGAAATTGCATTACTTACTTCAACGGCTGAGCCTGTAAATGATAAGTTCTTCTCCATTTTGAACAGAGCAAAGAAGATCCAAAATGATTGTGAGATTTTACTTGGAACGGAGAACCAACGGTTAGGGTTGGAGATTATAGAAGAAACTACAAAGAATCTCAATGGTGCTTTCCAGAAACTTTATCGATGGATTCAGAGAGAGTTTAAGACTCTCAATCTGGAGAATCCACAAATCAGTTCTTCGATTCGTCGCGCTCTTCGCGTATTAGCAGAACGACCGTCACTATTCCAAAGTTGCCTCGACTTCTTTGCTGAAGCACGAGAAAATATACTTTCTGATGGATTTTATACTGCACTGACTGGGACCACCGTTGGCGGCGAAGAAGATCCTTCAATAAAGCCAATCGAACTAGTGGCTCATGATCCGCTACGTTACGTTGGTGATATGCTGGCTTGGACTCACTCTGCAACGGTAGGCGAACGAGAAGCACTTGAAGTTCTATTTATCTCAGATGGCGATGAGATTGCAAAAGGAATACAAGCTGGTTTAGATAGCGAGCCTTGGAACCGCATATCCGAAAATGAGAACGAGATTGGTCATTTTGATGGTCTGAAAGCTCTCAATGAATTAGTCGATCGGGATGTCACTGGTGTTGCACGAGTTCTTCGTCAAAGAATTGGACAAGTAATACAAAGTCACGAAGAGACCATTATGGCATACAAGATAGCCAATTTGTTGAATTTCTACCGCGGTACATTCAAAAGATTATTGGGGGATGATTCCGTTCTCCTAGAATCTCTTGCAACACTCGAAGAATCTGCATTACGCCAATTCCGAGCTTTGATGCGCGATCATATTACCAGTCTACAATCCGAAATCCAAGTCGCTCCTCCTAACCTCAGTCCACCTGATTTCCTCCACGAAGGTCTAAAACAGCTGACTGCAATCATGAAAACATACGAAACATCTTTCACATCTCCCGAGACTCGAGAAGCGGACTTTGAGCCCATTCTCGCTGAAGCTTTTGACCCTTTCATGCAAGGCGGCGAAAATATTGCAAAAGATCTCCCAGCTCCCAGGAGCACAGTCTTCACAATCAACTGTCTCCTATCCGCCCGAGCAACTTTGGCTCCCTTCGACTTCACTATCTCCCGCGTTTCAGAAATCAAAGATACAATCGAAGAACACGCTGCCACTCTCATAGATCACCAATACACGTTTTTCCTTGAAAAATCTGCTCTTCAGCCTCTATTACAAGCCATATCTTCCACAAAGGAAATTCGAGACCACCCAGTATTTCAACCTGCATCTTTAATACAAGCCTCCCAAACCTTGGATGATTTCCTCCCTTCAGCATTGATGGATGCAATGGAAAATCTCAAAGATCTACAAAATAGTATCTTGGTGCGTCAAATTACCGAAGAGGCAGCTGAGAGATTCTGCGATGATTTTGAGAAGGTGGAAGAGCGCCTGATTAAGGCTGATGAAGAATTGGAGGAGAGTTTGGATGAAGAGGACGGGGAGAGAGAACCTTTGAGAATGTTGTATCCAAGAACTGGAGGGGAAATCAGGGTTTTGTTGTCGTAAGGTTTGGATTGGATTTATTCATTAAGTGGAGATTATATAGAAAATTAAAAAGACCTTCACTTCTCGCTCACTGTGCACTTTGCTCTTGGATGTGCTTCCTGTGCAATGCCTTATGATCAGGTCTATGTGGTATTCCGAGTGGGGTCAGCACAAACAAACACTCATCTGAAAAGTGTAGAATGCCTTTCAACTTTTCTTTTGCTTTATATTATCTTCCATTATTATCCTACATTGTTATCCTCCATTATTATCCTCCATTATTATCCTCCATTGTTATCCTCCATTGTTATCCTCCATTATTATCTTCCGTTACATTTACGTCTCATACAAAGCATCGTTTTTCCTAAATAACAAGATCCCACAAAGCACAACAGAAGCGGCAGCTTTCCAATTCAATCCATCCCTCTGATTGTGTGCATTAATCGTGTAGATCCATCCCTTGGCGAATACGTTTAGAGAAGCCGCACATTCAAAATTTCTCTTGCACCATAACTCCTTTTTCGTTTCGTCCCTTCGTAAGATTCAAAAGGTGCCTTCGTTGCTTTCCTGTGGGAGGTAGAGAGTGGTGGTTGCGGGTAGTAATACGAGTAGAACCCGAAGTAGCTGCAGAGTGGACAATTTATCAAGCTGAGAACTGTGGCTGATCCAAAGTGTAATTCCATACAACAATAAGATGAGACAATGAGAACCGAAGAACAATACTAGCGAGACTACAAAGAAGATTTTTCGATTTGCTCCCGGTGTCCAAACGCTAGGGATACTGATATATCTCGGTTTCAACGTAAATGGCTCGGAAGTTTTGGTCGTACCAAGTGGCTTCATTGTCGAAATGAAAGGAATAGGTTGGAGGTGATAGTAAAAGACTATTGCAGTTTAACATTCTTGAACAAGCAACAGTGTGCAGATTCACAATCGTCACAGATTTGATCCTCCAATTCGCGCTTTTTTTGATCCCTTGCCATACAGGCCATTGAAAGTCCCTCGCAAAACGTGTTCTCGCGAATCATACTTTGTATAGGAGCAATGATAACTCGTCTTCTTTCTTCCGCCAACGCAAACGAATCGCTGTTGTCCCTTAATATCCCCTCAATCCACCATTCTAACTCTGTGCGCTTATTTTCGGTGGCCCTTTCGTAATCAATCCTTCCGCAGTAGTAACGAATATGTTTGCCGATCCAGCCCAGTGTTGCTACATTCCAGGAAATCCACATACCATATTGAAAATTGAGGCGACCAAGCAGAAATACGATGCAGATGAAATATAGAATATGGTGAATCTTTCCAAACGTCCAGTACCCGAGGAAATGGTCCCAGCTTCTAATTTCAGGGCGGAAAACACGAACAATTAGGAAAGATGTCACTATCCATATCACGCACAAATAGAGGTATTCGCGAAGAGATGATGAACTCGGGATACCTTGTCGCGAACCAGACAGAAAAATTGCGAAGCGTTCTTTTTGGAGTTGGATTTCTCTCTTTCTCCGTTCCGTTGTCCATGATTTTCTACGAAATCCGAAAGGAAAGTTGGGACTTCGACTCTCATCATAGGATTCGAGAAGCAATAGAACCTGTGAAAGCTTTTCGGATGGAGAGAAGTTTTTGGATAAGATAGAATCTTGACAACGAGTTATTCCCTTCCCATCATTGTTGTTATTGTAGCTACTACCCATGGCGCAAGGGATGCTGCAAAACGTCGGGACACAGATCCAGTAAATATCCCAATCACTCACATAGAGACTGTTTCTCTGAAAGAACCAGCATGTGAATGTGGTAAGACAGAAAATGGGCAAGAATCGGTAGATAATGAATGCAAGAGCGTTTGGGACACGAGGAAGTTTGTCCTCAGGTTCGATTGTAGGGAACTTCATGTGTGCGATCGTGATGCGAACCAAAAAAGGAGTAGGGATTTATTTTTTCAAGGAAGAAGAAGAGGTATGTCGTATGTTTTCCTCGGTGTGTGGGAGAGTTGTCCTTTATATTTGATCGCCAATTTACCCGAGGAGCTAGGTTTAGTGCCACGTCTAGTCTGCCCACAACCCTAATTGTGCTCCGATGGCCCTCCGATAATTCACACCCATTGTATCTGTACAAACTAATGCTCCTCGTCCTTCCTCATATGCCCCAAGTCTTGCTCTGATTGGAATGTGCTGAAAACAAGTCTGATGCAATTCCGCCGGACTGTGAATCAAATTTGAAAGTTTGGAAAGTTCTCAAAGTTTCAAATTTTCCGAATGTCCGAATGAGTTTCACGGCGTTGAGCAGTTTCGATGTAAGAATAACACGAGATTCTCCCTTTACTTCCATTCAAGACAGTGCACACACATATTTGTTCCTTTCTTTGCGATTCGACGACGACGATGATGATGATGATGATGATGATTGCGATACGATAATACGATATTCGATGTGTTGTAGTTGATTTGTTGGTTTGTTGGTTTGTTGAGTTTATTAGCTTCTTCGAGGTCGATTTGGATTTGGATTTGGATTTTTCCGTCCTCGAATACTGACGCCCAAGGCCACGCGAAGGCCAAACTCTTCTTGGGCTACTCGTGCCCGGTCGGTCCACCCCAGACACCCACAGTAGTTCGGAAGAAACCCTACTAAAACTGAGGGACTGGTTAGAAACCTTCCAGACGACGAGCGTATTAAGAATATCATCGTCGTTCTTCGGTTTCATCCCCTCCACCCCCTTCCCATCTCTTCACCAATCATGGTGATCCGGTTGATGGTTTTCTCGAATGCTTCGTCTTCTTCCTCTTATCTTCCCGAAGGCTCGTGATGCGAGGCCACTCATTCGATCTGATTAATTCATACAAAAGTAAAACGATGGGCAAACCAACACTCAGACAGCCCAGCGAAAGGGCGAACGTATTTCCCTGCGTCCATCCACTTATTTTGATGGCGCATGCCGTACTGGCTATCGCCAAACTATCATTGACCAATCCCAATACGAGAGTGCCGTAGCACCAGGTTTTACTCTTATCATCCCAGCACTCAGAAAGCCAAAAAACCACTTGCAGAAAGGTCCCATTGACCAGGAATGCCAAATCTGCGCTCATCAAACCGTCCACCGTAGGTGTCGAGTGGTGGACAAACAGGACTACATTGAGTCCAACCAAACCAACCGCAATGTTGAATTGCACAGCAGACAACCAATCCCACTTACTCTCTTTCGGTGAGCAGCCGAAAAGAAGAGTGACGCCCAGAGGGACGAGAAGGGCGATAACGATTGATATCACTATGTGCATTGTTGCTGTTGTTGCTGTTGTTACTGTTGTTGTTGTTGTTGTTGTTGCTGCTGGTGGTGGTGCTGGTGGTGCTGGTGGTTCTGGTGGTTCTGGTGATTCTCGAGTGAAGTTGAAGCAGCATATTATCCAGCAAGAGTCTAATTTTTCTAGCCTTCATTGCTCCTTCTGTATTCAGATAACTGTACTCATTTGTGTGTAGCAATCATGGTCATTGCTCCTTCCCCTTTTGCATTGATGCTTAGCGAGAACCCATCAATTTTGAATTTCGCATCGATTCTGTACATTAACTGGGACCGGGACATTCAAATTGATATGATACATTCAGATGCTTCCATACATTCTAATAATCCAAATGATTCTATTCATTCAAATAACTTCGGATTATTAAGTCATCTCATATATTCAAATTCCTTAATACATTCAATTCAATTGATACATTCAGATACTTTCATACATTCAAGAATTCAAATAATCCAAATGATTCTGTTCATTCAAATAACTTCGGATTTTTAAGTTATCTTGTATATTCAAATCATTTCCTACACTCAAACCATTTTATGTATTCAAATTCCTTAATACATCCAACTCAATTGATATATTCCAAATACTTCATCAGAACCACCAGCATCACCAGCATCACAAACAACATCAACAACAATAGCAGCAGCAGCAACCGCACAATGGAGCCCAACTCACGTCGTGGTGTCGAAGCCATTTTCGTTTTGCTTGCCTTTCTTCTACCAACAACAACAGCAGGAGCAACAAAATGGATCCCAACTCTCGTCAAGGCGTCGAAGTCATTTTCGTCATGCTTGCCCTTCTTCTACCAACAACAACAGCAGCAACAAAATGGATCCCAACTCTCGTCGAGGCGTCGAAGCCATTTTCGTAATGCTTGCCCTTCTTCTACCAACAACAACAGCAGCAACAAAATGGATCCCAACTCTCGTCGAGGCGTCGAAGCCATTTTCGTAATGCTTGCCCTTCTTCTCCCCCTCCTTTGGTAATCAATGGGAGAGATTTTACGTTGTTCAATTGATTATTGCTGTATTTTTATTTGTTGTTAATATTGTTTTGTTTGTCGAGTTTCGAGCACCAGCTTTGTGCAATGGCACATTGTCTGGAGACTTGATTCTCCTGCTGTATGGGGGCTTTGCCCAATTAACTTTCTGGTACTGCGGTAATCAATGGAAGAGATTTTACGTTGTTCAATTGACGATTGCTCTATTTTTATTTGTTGTTAATATTGTTTTGTTTGTCGAGTTTCGGGCACCAGCTTTGTGCAATGGCACATTGTCTGGAGACTTGGTTCTCCTGCTTTATGGGGGCTTTGCCCAATTAACTTTCTGGTACTGCGAGATCATGGAGAAAGAAGACGGCCCAATCTCTGACACCTCTCGCTGCGCTTTTATCATATCATTAGGTATGAATATCACGAAACTTATCCACACCATCGTTTGCCCAATTAACTTTCTGGTACTGCGAGATCATGGAGAAAGAAGACGGCCCAATCTCTGACACCTCTCGCTACGCTTTCATCATATCATTAGGTATGAATATCACGGTGCTTGCCCAAACCATCATGAGTATTTGCTTTGGTGGACATATCATTAGGTATGGATATCACGGTGCTTGCCCAAACCATCGTGAGTATTTGCTTTGGTGGATGGGATACTGGGAAGATTTTTGCTCTTTCTTCGAGCATTTTCTCGTTGGTGGTTCCCACTGGCTGTTCCTTATACGAATGGAGGAAGGATATTGCCTCCGCCTCGACTTCAAGGCGCTGGTCTAAGATCACCGATAAGGAAAAGGATGAAAAGAGGTTGGATTGAGTGGAGCAATGAAGAATAGAGAAATGGGCCTATCGCTGGACAATATACCGCTTCGACTTCACTCGAGAACCACCAGCACCAGCACCAGCACCAGCACCAGCACCAGCACCAGCACCAGCACCAGCACCAGCACCAGCACCAGCACCAGCACCAGCACTAGCACTAGCACCAGCACCAGCAGTATCAGCATCAGCATCAAGACTAAACTGTACGGGTGGCTGTACTTTCTTTTTGTCTTTTGCGTTCGTTTTGCTGTGTCATTGCTGCTGATGGCATGTTTTCATGTTTCCATGTGACGTGTAAAACATGCTGCAATTTGAAACCACGTCGAAGCGACTGTCGTCGCTGGGCTACACTATAAGAATCATAGTTCCAATCGTTAATATAGGACAGTTGAAGGCTATGCTTAGTGACATAAGATGGGCCGGCTCGATACCAAGCTCCCCGGGCGACTGCTCCGTCTATATGGCCAACAGAAGAAATGCTGGAATGCAACATGAATGACAGCATAGTTACCTTGAAGATATGGGAGATCACTGGGGTCGCTGCGGAGGTTTTCAGTTTATGCGTAGTGTTATGTGCACCTATACACGACTGCATATGTTACGTCACAGGTCAAATGTGTGTAACGCTCGTTGCCTCACAATGTACGCGAATCTGTTCAGGGCGGCCCACTGGGGTCCATGTGCGTGCTAAAATACAGCAAGCACACTTACTCTATGGGTTCCTGGTGTAAGATGGAGCATATAGAGCAATATAACATTCCAGATGCTAATGGTAGAGGCCCTCCTGAGATGACAGGGACATATGTGCGCGGCTAAGATATGCTGGGGTCCCCTTCGTTCTATGTTTTTCGCAAAGGTTATATATGGAGAATTATTGATAAAAGATGGTCCCGGCAGGTTGTGGGATTATCCGAATCAGTTGCGTTAGATGGGAATAGGTTCTGAATAGCTGCGGCAGTTTACGAATAATAAAGAGATAAAGTATTTTAACAACTTGTTTTCCAGAGTTTGAGACGCATCAGACCCTCTGAGCAACAATTACATTCTACTTTTTGATGCTAACACAATATCAATATCATCTGACCTAAGTAGGTAGTATCTATCTATATACCATACAACCCCTTCCACAAATACCTCGACATGATAACGTTCCCCAAAATCTAGGACGTAATGAGGAATGGAAGATATAGAGTTGAGTCGATGGATTGATAAATCATATACCTCTCCAACTTCACTCTCAACACCAAAATCCCCCATACCAAACTCCCATACCAAACTCTACAAAAAGACCCCCCTCATCTCATCCTCAGCATCGACCCTCAAACCCCTTTCATCTTAAATCCTACACATACTTTTTCTCCTCTCACCTCCTCCTTCCACTCTTTCTCCTCCTTCCTTCTCTCAACTCCTCCTTCCATCCCCCTTCCAAACCTCCAAACTTCCAAAAGATTCCCAAAATCAAAACTCTCCTCCACTTTCCCCTTTACGATTAAACATCACTCACTCACTCACTATATTATCATTATGTCCTATCACCTTCTACTACCACCTTCTACTACCACCTTCTACTACCACCTTCTACTACCACCTTCTACTACCACCTTTTGACATAAACAACTACCTCCCTTTCCTCCATTCTTCATATACATACAAATAAACATCCCCATCTCCCCTATCCCTCCCCTCTTAACTTGAGCTCCCCTATATCAACCAACCCATCTCCCCCTCCTAATCCCAACAATCCCCCTCTGCCCCATCTCCCCCCCCTCCCCAAAACAAGAAACCCCCAATCAAAAACTCAAAAACAAAGCAAACCTTAAGATACCAAACCTCAAGATATCAAACCTCAAGATATCAAACCTCAAGATACCAAACCTCAAGATACCAAAACACAATAAAACAATATACTAAGTAATCAAAGAATAAAACACCTACCTACCTAATACCCCCCTAATACCCTCCAAAAAAAAAAAAGATAACCACAAACCACAAACCACAACCTACAAACCACAACCCACAAACCATAAACCACAAACCACAAACCACAAACCACAAGAAAAAAAAGAAAAAAAAGAAAAAAAAGAAAAAAAAGAAAAAAAAAATCAATAAATAAACACATTATTTATTAACTTACTCGTCGTCTGGTCTGGTCTGGTCTGATCTGCAAGGTTGTTGCTGATCGATTTCAAGAAAGTGTTTTTGATGAGTGAGAATGAGAAAGAATGTAGGTGTCTTGATGCAGTATGTACTAGGTACCTAGATGCAGATATGATTTTTAGGGAAATATGAGGAGGTTTCCATTGTTTAGTCTATGTATGCTACGTACATGTCACATTCGATGTGTATGTCGTAATATTCGGGTTCATCTACTATATATCAAGTTGACCCTCACATCCACTCATGACATATGTACGAATAAACGCCCATCTTTTTCATCAATGCTTAGAAATAAAGTCAAATATTAGTACATTCATTCGACCAATCTATACCTAGGTATTCATATATAACTATTCTAGTCTCTCCACACTACATCCCTCGATTCATTCATCTATTTTCCCACCTCATCATCCCACTGCCCCCTAACTTTTTCTCCCATCAACATCTCCCTTATATTCATCCTCGCACTCCAAACCACATTTTCCGTAACCCCCTTTTCTCTCACATCCTCCTTCGTACTGCCCACCTTTTGAATATCCGAATCTCCACCTATCCAACCTCTGGCTTTGTGATGTTGAAAGAGCCCGGGCGTAACACTTATACATCTCATTCCCAGTCTCTTTGAATCCCGTCCCCATCTACACAATCCTGCTAATGCATTGTCAAACGGTCCTGCTAATTTATCCACGCTTAAGTCCCAAAGTACCTTTCTTGCGCCTTGTTGACTCAGCGCATATGCGAAAGTACAGATAGGACCTCCACTTATGTGAACCCATCGTGTGTAGGGATTTTGTGTGGCATTTTGGAATCCTTTGAAATGTATCGGAGGTGCGACAGTAGGATCAGAAGTTATGATATATTTGCGGGAGAGATGTGCGATTTCAGGAGAGGAGGGAGAAAGCGATTTATATTCGTCGAGAGTTTCGGGGAATACTTCGCCGCAATGACCAAGCCAGAGTAAATCCCAATTATCGCCATAGGGAGAAACAAGATTTGAGGGTGTAGTGGAGGAATATTGAATGAATTTGGAGCCGGCTGCAAAGGTAAGGAGTTGAGATTTTAAACGGGTATCCCAGTCCATGTCATCTTCAAAGATTAGTGCGCTTGTGAGATTTTGTTCGACAATCCTAAGTGAGCAGAACACGCATTAGCTTTTATACCAACCAGATAGAAGCGATTGAAAATTAAAGAAAGGCATAACTCCGAACAGCATTCATATGCCCCCTCCAACTTCCCAAATTTGACTCCCATAACTTCACTCTATCAGCACCATATGGCACAGCTTTATCCGAAACCGCTTCCCCCTTCACTCCATCTACCCATTCGATTTTGAGTCCTGTCAAACTACTGATCAAAGTGAGAGCATCTCTCTTATCACTTCGCTCCGGTAAGCCCACTGCAAAGATCTTTTGAAAACCAAGTGTGCTGTTTGAAATATCGGAGGATGCATGAACTGGTGCGACTGGTCTGTATTTTTGAAGAAGGTCGGATGAATAGTGTGTTAAGTAGGAAGGCGTGGATGTATTGAGGAAGACGATGAAGAGGAGAATGCCGATACACAGAACCGTGAAGGGAAAAGCGCGAATGTGTATCATTGTGGTAGTTGAAGAAGATTGATCTGGCGAAAAAGAATCAAATGGACGTAGGTCACGAAATGTCAAAGGAAAGAAAGGGCCGCGCCAGTGAGTCGTAATCACTGTACGATGACTTATTTCATGCTCAAAATCAAAGACTGGATAATCAAGTGAAGCACGCGCAAGACTTTTGGATTGAAATGGAATGAAAACGAAATTGAGGTGGTGCAATCTCAAGTACTGAATAAACTTCAAACGAGAAGATGCACCTTCCCGTCATGGCAATCCAAGGTTGAAAGCGAGTTTCCCGGACCTTCGAACCACGCATATTTGGAGGAAAGATACAGTCCAATAAAGACGATACGGGTAGATATCCGAATTTAAAAACATTGATCTTTCTGCCAAACTTTGTATCAAATCTGCTCTGGCTCCCAAGTTTCTGACATTCTCTAGGTACTCAACTCCTCGAGATCGTAGACTTTCAAACTAAACTTGATATCTTGATATCTCGGGATCTCGTCCCAAGTATGCGGGAAGATACATGTTGTACGTTGGTTCATGTAACACACAATCCATATCCACATCCATACACTTTCAGTCATGAAGCAATGCGATGTTACATCCTGCACTTATTTCGTATCGAGTGTTTAGTCAGTCCTTTGGACTCAAGAACTTTGGGATAGATTATATTCGTTTGACCACTCTACTTGAATTGTCCTACTCATCTGCGTCACAGAGTATTTTCTACAATGTGAGACCACAACTTACTTTGAACTTCGCCAGAAATCTGTCTGTATATATCAGCACATATTCCTTTCATGGAATTGAACCTGCCAACGTTCAATTTCAAACCGGCCGGATAGCTGCACTGCCAATCACAATGTTGACCATCAGTCAGTCTTGTTCTGTACCGAAGTGATTCATATCGTAGTAGATTGGAAAGGACTTGGCAGAGCAAACATGTGAAGGCCGTGAGCAATCTTCCTACTGTTATCAAGATACCGGAGGGAGATACATCACAGGTCTAGTCTTTTCCTCCTTTACAAATCCTCCCATCTGTCTAGTAGGGTACATCATTGACAACTCTAATGCACATTGGATGGCTACATGCAATGTATTGTAATAACAGCTGGTATGTGGTGATTGACATGCTATATACTACTAGGTAGGTACATGTTAAAGCATGCTTGAAAGTATACATAGTAGCTTGTACCCCAGGCCACAGCGCTCCCTGATATTTCACCACCAACAAAGGGGTAAACGGCTCGACAACCTCTTCACGCGCCAACGTGGTGCTTTATCGTGGATCAATCGACCAAATAAAGATGTCGGAGAAGCTTACCGAGGAGACTCAAAAGAGCATCTACGAGGGAGGTTGGTACTATGGTCAAAGAGCGTGACATCATAGGGAGAACATAGCTTGTAATTATCTCGAGATTCTATACCTGACAAACGTTTTTGGAGACAAGACTCGCCAAGTGCATACATATAGAGCTTTATCAGAGAGCGGGAATGCTTCGGTTACGAACTATTGTCCTTCTAAACTGCGAGCCGATTACTTTCTAGATGATATCCGGATCATCTTAGTAATAATCCAATGTTTTCTGTCAGGAGACATCCATGTTTCTACAATCTTTATCGCAACCTGATGTTAACCTAGTAACCTTAGGTAGATGTTCAACGAATTCAATCGGTCAAAGTAAGACTGCGGTTGATGATCACGAATTGAACTGGTGAAACCCGGACATTCCAACTTGATAAAGATGGTGATATGGAAATGGGATTTTACTAGCGTAACGTAATTTACACCTATTCGAGTAAGGTCGACGCGCTGTTGATGCTCGTAATCCTTCCAGGTTCTACGATATACCGGTGCCGAGACCCCCTGTGAACTAAATATAACCTTGCTTTGATGGAGTCCTTCGTACGAAGAATGACAATTGTCGTTGGGAATCAATCTGGGCAAGAATGAGGGAGAATTCGAGTTTGTTGGAGGAATTGATTGATGTACTGAGTATCAGCTTCTACCCATGAAATCCCGATGATCTCTTCTGTTGTAAAGTGCCATAAAGTGTGTACTCGAGTAGAAGGAAGAGAGTCTGATATCTCTCTTGGGGGCCGCCGTCCATGCCCCTCTATCGTCAGATATCGTAAGATCGGCAACGATAGCCCACTCAATGCAACCCTAAATTGATCCTCGTACATGAACATTGGCGCCATTGTTCTTTAGGATTTTCCTGGCATGCTGGCATGAATCAATCTTGATGGATACAAGTAGTTACCAACTGGTGAACCAACAAACAACCGCGAGTACGAGTAGATGTGAATAATTTCTCAACTTTTTATATCTATAATTTTTCGAGTCTATTCGAGTCTATTCTCGAGTCAAACTACTCAGGTAGAGAGCAATAGATGAGTGGTGTTCAAAGGTAATCATACATACTCACAACAACAATAATTAAAATCCATCTGGAAAATCCGGTCCTGGTGGTCCCCAACATTCGCATCTTACCTACGTCACACCCTCGAGCCTTATCCGCAAAGGGAAACACATGATTTAAACTTCTACATCGGACATATCACTTATCGATTGCGAACGACCAGAGAGAGACACACGAGACCTCACCATATCAACAACTGTACCATTATTCTTGATTAAATACTCGTACTCTCGAATACAATCTCTACCAACGACGATATTCATGAACTATCGCAAGAACGAGAATCTTTGTCATGATGCGAAGCAAGCAATCTTCATCGCTGCAAAAGACATACGATGAGTGTTATTTAATATGTTCGACGGCTGTATATTTCGAAGGGCAGGTTAGTAAAGACATGCATCTTCATCCGGAGAATCTCGATGTTGGAAAGAGAAAGTACTAATGACTCTATTTCTACACAGGGTAATGAGGCAGAAGCTTTACGATCATGGCGCTCGGCTCTCGATCAAATCTATTATCATAATGCATATCGAGTTCCCGCAGGCTACACACCCAAATCAGAAACCGAAAAGGCTTTGAAGGATAGTCTGAGGTCGATGGAAATGCAATGCAAAGAACGTGTCGATTTACTGGAAGCGCTCAAAGCCTCACGGGAAGAGAAGAACAACGGAGAGAAGACACCACCGGGAGAAACTAGCAGCGGCAGTGGGAGTGGAAGGCTCAAATCATTTTTGAAGTCTTCACGCGCTTCCTCGGATTCTCAACGCCCTGCTATAACAGGTATGAGTAATACAATCGGGGAGGGTACAATCCCCGCGGTCAATTACGATGGTCTGCCGAAACCTACCCCGCCTCCCTTACCCCAACGACCTTCGATGGCCCCCAAAAATAGTTCGGAGATGGCGGTTGTTGGCGGTGGTAGAAGTATGTCAAGTTCTTCGATTGCATTACCAACAGCATCATCGAGGCCGCCCGCTCCAACATCTCACCCATCAGTCCCTGCACCACAACATAAAATGTCGAAAGAATCAAGAAGTCCTAGTCCCGAAAAAGGAGGAAGAACAATGCTTCAAACATTAAGATCCGGCGATTCCAAGAAAAGCAAAAGTTCTCGTTCAAACAGAAAGAAGGACGAGAATCCTATAACGAATAAAGCTGCTACCCTGGCATGGAATACAATGGGCAGAAAAGGGAAAGATAAGGACAAATTGGGCCGTTCGCAAGATCCGGAGACTGACAGTAGTACAACAAACTTACCTGGTGATAAGCCCAGCTTTTCAGATCCAATCAAAGGGAAGCAAGTGCCTCCGAATCCAGTCCGATTTGATAGCACAACAAGAACTCTAGTACCAGATGTACGACCGCCGCGAAAATCACCACCAGATTTATTGACAGGCTTGAACGATTTGGTCGGAGCTACAGGTCAATCAAATGGATATCCTTTTCCTCCAACAGATCCAGGTCAACCGGGTGCCGTTGCTGGACATTCTCTCACCACTGCTACCATGAAAGACGTGATTGGACTTGATTCTCCACTTATACCACAACCTATTGAGCCCAACCTCGGGCCATCGTTACAACCACGACCAGCCGAACCTTCTGCTTCCACGTTCTCGCAGCTCAAGAAGGGACCTCCGCCACCTCCACCTCACTCAAGACACCCAGGTAAATTTGAACCATTAAAATACCCGACGTATCTCCAAGAGTATCCTGATACAATTGCCAAGAAAGGCAACCCAGACAACCTACCGGTACCTCAACGTAGGAGACCAGCTCCCAGAGTAGATTCGAACGCCGAACTTTCAACATCATCAAATCGCTTACAAAGAAAACCAGTATCTGCGAACACTTCCTCACCAAGACGTATAGATGACAACAAAAAGTCACGAGGGAAGGAACTTAGGCGAGTACACGGAGATGATACTTCGTCTCAGAGTGCGAATGATGATACCAGTAATGAAGAATTGCGAACTCGGCCTAAAAGGAAGCAAAAGCAGGTGGTATCGCCAATACTTGTCGATCCTACAACCCCAACGTCTGAAGAGTCTAATGACTCTGCCACGGATAGGGTCAAGAGTGCATGGGAGGAGAAAGTCAAACATCTCATGAAGAATTTGCCAAAAGGGGTTGATGAAGGGGCTGCTAAACAGATTTTTAATGAGATTGTAGTTCAAGGTGATGAGGTACACTGGGATGATGTTGCTGGTCTGGATGTTGCCAAGAATGCGCTCAAAGAAGCCGTTGTTTATCCTTTCCTACGACCGGATCTGTTTATGGGCCTTCGCGAACCAGCTCGTGGTATGCTATTATTTGGTCCCCCAGGTACTGGTAAAACTATGTTAGCAAGAGCGGTCGCCACCGAGTCGAAGTCCACTTTCTTCTCCATCTCAGCTAGTAGTTTGACAAGCAAGTTCTTGGGTGAGTCCGAAAAACTTGTCCGAGCATTGTTTTCTCTTGCAAAAGCACTGGCACCAAGTATCATATTCGTCGATGAAATCGACTCTCTTCTTTCTGCACGATCTGGAGGAGAGCATGAAGCCACAAGGCGTATTAAGACCGAATTCCTTATCCAGTGGAGTGATTTACAAAGGGCTGCAGCTGGTAGGGAACAAACAGACAAGGAAAAGGAAAGGGGGGATGCTAGCCGAGTACTAGTACTTGCTGCAACAAATTTGCCTTGGGCAATTGACGAAGCTGCAAGACGAAGATTCGTGAGAAGGCAGTATATTCCTCTACCTGAGGATGAGACTAGAGCCAAGCAATTACATACTTTATTGGGACATCAAAAGCATGGCTTGAAAGAAGATGATATTGATCAGTTGGTCAGATTGACCGATGGTAAGTTCTGTTAAGTTCGTTTTTGAATAATTCTAACAATAAATAGGATTTTCTGGATCTGATATTACAGCATTGGCCAAAGATGCGGCTATGGGACCTCTACGATCTCTCGGAGAAAAGCTTTTGGAAATGACCATGGATGATATTCGACCAATGCAAATTGAAGACTTCCAAGCTAGTTTGGTCAATATTAGACCCAGTGTAAGCAAGCAAGGACTACAAGAATTTGAGGATTGGGCAAGGGAGTTTGGTGAACGTGGAGGTTAAGGTTAATGTCAAGGTCAAGGTCAAGGTCAAGGCAATAATTGAATGGCATGTGTATATGTATATGACTTGGTGTATCAATATTTTGGCTTTTGGATGGATTTGGGGCTCGGTATACAATAGGGTCATGGGTTTAAGGAATCCGGGAGGTGCATGGAAAGGTTCTTGATAGCTGGAGGACATAGGCGGGATTGGGAGTTCAGAGTCTTGAGCATGGAGTCCTGTGTGATAAAAGCTGGGTTGATTGCCATTACGAAACATACCTTAACGTACTCCATAGAAACATTGCTTGATGCGCTCATTTCCCATGTCATTCTTTATACATGATATTTATGATACAATCCCATCTTCATACACTTCCATACACTTCCTGCACACGGATATGTGATACACCTTGAACGCCAAATTTTGCATATGCACCCATCTCCCCACCCATTTTCCATTTCACTACCTACACAAGCCTTACTTCCTCCCCATTCCCATTCGCCGACTCCTCGGCCTGAACCACCTCATCCTTTGGCTTCTTCCCCTCGGCAAAGCCCTCCACAAACCACTCACTGCCCTCGATCCCCCTGGGATCGCGCTCAAAGCCCCAGCGACTCCAACTCCCCTTGCGAATATGCTTGGCCATCAACTTGCGCTCGCGGGCCGCCATGCGTTCTTCGGCGGTGGGGATGGGGGGACGCTCGGAAATGGGACGGCCGAAGGGGGCGATGATGGAGGAGACGACGTGGTGGACGGTTTTGGAGGTGCGGTGGCCCGGGGTGATGGTTATGATGTCGCCGGTTGTGAGGGAGGAGCGGGGGTCGTGGACGAGGAGGTGGGTTTTGGAGTTGAATTTCTGGGGGGGGGGGGGGAGGGGGGTTAGTTTGGTTGGTTGGTTGGTTGTGGGGGGGGGGGGGAGTGAGAGGGGGGGGGAGAGGAAGAGAGGGGAAGAGAGAGGGCGGGGAAGAGGAAGAGGAAGAAATACCTTTTGCAAATGCTCATTCCATACTTGCGTACCGATCCTTACTTTGACGGTTTTTTCCATGAGACCGCTCGATACGACGACGGCGTTTATTTGCCGCGAGGCGTGGGCAGCTGCTTTGACTGCTTTTTGGATGGGCATCTTGGGTATTTGTGGATTGGGGATTGGGGATTGGGGAATGCGGGAGGGGGATCTTGGAGGTGTTTGGATTGCTCGATTGATTGATTGTATTGTGCTGGACTGGACTGGACTGGACTGGATTGTATAATAAATTATTAGTCAAGGTTAATTTGTATAATTTTGAGAGGGGAAGGTGAGTTTTTCCGGTTCCGAGGGTGGGTGGGGGGTGATTGGTTGGTTGGTGCTTGGGTTTTTTGTTTCGACAGTGCACTCCGTAAGGTTACGCAGTTTTCCGTAGGTACCTAGGTATGGATGGATGGACCCTTGCACTACGAGTACGTAGGTAGGTTGGAATTAGGTAAGACTGCAGGTGTCTTGCACAGCCATAACTGTGGCGTTGCTTTCATGAAAGGAGCGAACCCCCACCACCATGGTCGTGAATGGATGAACATGACGTTTCTGCCTTACTGTACGGAGAGTAGAGCAAGAAATTGGGAATTGTCTGGGTTATCTTTCTCCTTTATTGAATTTAATTACTAGGTAGGTATCTGAGGTTTCATGGTGAGATGGTTTTTTTTCTCCGTAGAGTTGAACACTTTTATTATACATGGGGAGAGGATTGGTTATGGGTTTCGCGATATTGTTATTGATGTGAAGAGAGATAGGGTACTGGTGTTAAGGTTATGTTAAGTAATGATATCGTTATGTAGGTAAACAAACAGTTCGTCTAATCTCCATCTCCACCGTGACATGCAGAAGAAGCAGCAGGAGTACCGATCCATAGATGCTTTCCTTCGTTTCGCAAGAGCATATTGGGGAGGGCTTGAAGATTTATAACTGTTGTATTATAATATATATACGTACTAGGGACTTTTGAAATATTTTAATGGTTCAGCATGTACTTATTCTAAAGGTTGAGTATGTCCCAATACCTAGTACTCATTTGATATGAAACTTCGTTTTCTTTCTATAGTCTGCTCTGCCTCCACGGCAGTGGCCCCCGGAGGGCCAGCGGAGCGTTATTTATCTCAAAACTTCAAAGTCAAGTTTCTAGTAAGACTGCCCATGAAAGAAAGTCCTAGAAAATAAATAAATAGATGTATAAAGAATTATAAGAGTAAGAGTAAGAGCGAGTTAAAAGTATAACAGGATTTCAGTTCTTCAACTATTGATTTGAGAAGGATATAAAAGACGGAGTACTCATGTATTTGTAGATTCTATATATAAAAAGTAGTAGGTCTTATAGGCACTATTAGAAGAGTTAGTCTCTTTTGTATTCGCTTAAAGCTTAATATAGTAGATAGTTATTGAATTGAAGTTATTCACTAACATTTATACAATGTTAATAAACAGACAAGGGAAGAAATATAGGGCTGAAGGCTACTTAGTGAGTCCCGCTAATATCAATATGGTTAATTCTAATGTGGCTAATGCTAATGTGGCCCTATTTCTGTTCCTTCCGATCTTTTAATTGGTTTATATAGGCGAGGACTTCTGACAGTGACTTCTTTTCCTATCATGTGACGAACGCCTCAATACACACGCTATGAGCAATCGGTATGTACCGGTAACAGTAGTAGTAGTAGCAAATTCATAATCGGTTCAGTCTACGATATCTATAGCTAATAAGACTGCACCTATCATATAATGCGTCGATGTGTTTCTAATTGAACAAAATGAATGGATTCTTTTTTAATTAGTTTTAAAAAGAATTACCTAGTAGAATACAAAATACTATAGTTGAAAGTCACATGCACACGCTAGACTAAAGGCGAGGCTGTGCACCTATACGGCTTGAGGTTGCCTATTACAACCATCATGTTCTTTTTGCCTTGTGATACTAAAAAAATATAAGAAACACTTTTCCCTTCTCTTTGAGATTTGGATTCAATACCACCTTCTTTTGATAGTGACTACATCATCTTTTTGAGCTTAGGGATAGGGTTTAAAGACTCACGTTATTGATTGCAAACGAAGACAACAGGATGTTTATGTTAAGAAATGGTGTGTAAATAAATAGTCCGCCCCTCCACTTTACCCCTCATTCGATCTTCATTCAAGCTTTTTATCAGCAAAGCGCAAACTGAAAATACAACTTCTTTTGCGAACAGCATCTAACATATACAACAGTCGGTAAATTGATCTTTGGTGATACATCCAAAGAATCTTTGATCGAGCTACCCCAAGGCCAACTTTATCTCGTTCGACCCCTATCACCCAAAGGATACTCTGAACTTATATTCCGCGACGCAGCTGCGAGGATTAGAAGAACAGGTCAGGATTTTCAATATCAGCTTGTGATTCAAAGAGCCTACGAAGAAGGCGAAGAAGAATTATTGGACGACGAGGCTGCGGACGACGAAGACGGCACTGCCGCTTTGACTGGGGAACGCGACGAGAAAACATTCCTCCTAGACGAAAGTTTACATTTTCGATCGGAAATTCGCGAAGGCGGTGAGAAAGTCCTTGCTTGGAGAGATTTGAGCGGTGACGCGGGCGATTTATACGAATTTGTTTGCGACGTTTCGATAGAGAATAGTCAGGTTCAGTCATTTGAACTTACAGCTGTTCATTGCCAATTTGAGAGAAAATTCAGGAGAAAATATTTAACCGCGACCGAGGAGGAGTTGAGTCAATTTGCCTTTGAAGAAGAAGACCCAATTCCGCATGCTAGTCCACCTACGAGCCCTATAAGTTTGAGTCCTGTACAATCGTTCCCAGCTATCGATCAGGCAGTTACTAGAAGTACGGCAAATTCTGCATTAAAGGAAACCATGAGTCCAGTTACAAGAGGATCAAGGGCGCCACCCAGAAGTCCATCACCGGTTGAAAAGAGCCCAACGAAGGCACCAGCTGTTGCTAAGCATCCTGAGGCTATTTCTGTGTTGGCAGAGGAAACTGCCGAATTACATTTATTCGACTTCATTTCTGGAACGTTTTTGAAGCAAGATGACGAGGTTACAGCAACGGTTACCGAGGTTGGAAAATGGCAATATTGGTTACAACTTAGCAGCAAGGATAGAGACTGGTTGGGTCAAGCTGTGATTGCGGATATTAATCCAGTTTTCAATTTCGAATACCTCTCCTTCATTTTCAACGCCTACACAGCCGATCATCAAGCTTATTCATGGCTTCTTCGATTCAAAGATCAAGAGACAGTGACAAGATTCCAGGAAGGTTTGATGCAAGCTTTGTGGGAACAATTGAATGAAATTAAGTGGAACAAGAGTAAGGAAGATGAGAGAGAATATGTTCTCGAGGCATTCCAGGATCTCACTATGGAGGACGCTCCAGATTTTGTCGAGGGCGATGAGGAAGAAGAGGAAGAGGAAGAGGAAGTCGAGGATCAAGACGATGGACAAAGAAGCGAACATTATGATTCTGATGAGGAAGATGATGATGTTGTCACCAAAGCCGATGATGGAAATGTTAATTCACAACTTGCGGTTGGATACAAACACGATCGATCGTTTGTTGTTAGAGGATCTAAGATTGGTGTCTTCAAGCATACACCTAATAACAATCTGGAGTTCTCGACCAACATTTCAAAAGTCCAAGCACCAAACGGCAAACTCTTTAATCCAAAGAAAGTTATGCTTCACGCTGAGGATACGAACATGATTCTTCAAGATGGAAATAATCCAAATTCGCTTTACAGGATGGATTTGGAGTATGGAAAGATTGTTGATGAATGGAAAGTTCATGATGATATTCCTGTCAACACCTTTGCACCCGAAAGCAAATTCTCTCAAATGACAGGCGAGCAGACTTTCCTTGGTCTTTCTCGAAATGCTCTTTATCGTATCGATCCTCGTCTTGCAGGGAACAAACTTGTCGATTCTGAACTCAAACAATACGTTTCTAAAAATGATTTCTCCGCTGCCGCTACCACAGAAAAGGGATACATCGCCGTCGCTAGTAACAAGGGTGACATCCGTATGTTCGATCGTCTTGGCATCAACGCGAAGACTCACATTCCAGCTCTTGGTGAACCTATCATTGGTCTAGATGTTAGTGCCGATGGTCGTTGGGTTTTGGCTACTTGTCGTACTTATCTTCTCCTCATTGACGCCCTTCAAAAAGATGGTAAGAATGAAGGCAAACTCGGATTTGAAAAATCTTTCGGTAAAGACTCGAAACCTCAACCACGTCGTCTTGGTCTTACACCAGCTCACGTCGCCCAATTCCAACATGAAACTGGTGTTCCTCTTTCTTTCACCCCAGCTCGCTTCAATACCGGAGAGGGGCTCACCGAAACATCTATCATTACCGCCACTGGTCCTTTCATCGTAACGTGGAATATGAAGAAGATCTTGAGAGGCAGCAAGGATACTTATAGTATTAAACGTTATGCTGAAGAAGTCAAGGCGGATAATTTCAAATACGGTAGTGATAAGAATGTTATTGTGGCATTGCCAAATGAAGTGAATATGGTAGCGAAGCAAACCTTCAAGAAGCCAACAAGAGAAAGTATTGCAACGCCACATAAAGTTGGATGGAGCAATGGTAGAAGAGACAGTGCGAGAATTGGAGGTAGCAATAGTGGAAGATACAAGTTGGGGAGGGAAGATGTGGTTAACAGTCCTTATTAAGTGGTTGTGTTGCGGATTCTGAGCTGGGGCAAATAAATGGATGGTTTAACGCTAAGATGGAGCGTGGGGAGTTTTTAAGGCTTTTTGTGTTCTTCTTTTCTGGAATGAGGAATTTTCTTGAGTAGCTTGCTTTTATTAGCTTGCTTGTTTACTTTTCGTTTTGGGGAATGAATTTGATTCAAAGTGCGTTGAGCCTTACGCTCGTCTTCTGACAATCGGTTTCAACATCAGTTTGGTGGGCAGGACGGGACAGATGAATCAGGACGATTAACAGGAAGAGATACCATGGGTATTCATACTTTTGAAAAGTATGATGGTGCAGCTGGAATGTCGGCGGAGAAGGCACACCAGATGTTATTTAGTATGCGGAGTTGGTAGCTAGCTTGCAGTAGTTAGGAAGCACAGAAATGAATTATCAGTATTACTATTATTTGGGATTTGTTGTTTTTTGTGCTTGTGCGTTGGAAGATTTTGTCTAGGTATATGTTGATTGTGTGTGCGGAGTGTGATGAATAACGAGTGGTGAGAAACAAATGGGTAATATCTACATATTGAAAGGTCTATCTGTAAGTTCCATATCAGGAAAGTTTAACAGTCAGTTACACAGCATAGCAAATCTCGACGCTCTCTTCTCCACAACCCCCCAACTCCAATCCCAAACCCGCCCCTCAAATCAAAATACTCACCGCCGTCCTCTCCGGCGCCAGCACCCGATACAAAACCGTCCCATCATCCACCCCCAACGCGATCTCATTGACCGTCCCCTCCAACGCAACCAACTCCTCATAAAACCTCCCCGCCACCTCCTCCCTCTCCCCCGTCCCATCACTCTCCCCCGCTACCCCACGCACGCTCAACGCGTACTCCAGGAGCGACTGATCATCCGCTACAACGCTACTCAGCAGATACGGCAGATGCGACGCGAGCAGCCACGAGCGCGGTTCGCGCACAGGAAGCGAATCGATGAGGTTTTTCTCCGTGTAGGATTCTAGTTCGTGCAGGGAGGAGGGGAGAGCCGCGAATAGGGCAGAGGGTTTGTTCGGGACGAAGGCTTGATAGTAGTCTTGCAGATAGTTGACTGCGGTGTGTTGGGTGCTGGCGATGTGGATGCACATGGTGACTGCGTCTGTGAGTTGGTCGAAGGTGGTGAGTGTTGGGAACGAGGAAATATTCGCTCCCTCTGCGCTTTGGATCTCGCGACACCAGTTTTGGAGTTGCGCGTCGGAAGAGACAGCCGCGTCGGAGGGATACGCAGAGCGCAGCATGCCGGACACGAAACGTCGGAGGGTGTACCAGATATGTTTCATGTTGCGCGCGTAGGCATAGTTGTGGAATTTGGGGGCGTCGAGTTCGGCAAGGGGAAAGCCGCGGGCGGCGAGATCGTGCGGGATGTAACCGCCGACGAAATCAAAGGTTTCGTACTGCGTGCGCACCATTTGGAGACTGCCTTTGGAGGGGAGCCCGTTGATGTGCACGATGACTTGGGGGATGAGACTTGCTCTTGCGGCGGCGTTGAGGGGGAGGGTTTTGAGCCAGTGGGGGGCGAGGAGTTGGAAGACGGGGTGGGTTTCAGGGAGGTGGCGGTGCGAGGAGATGATGATTCCTTCTTCGATGAGATGGGTGTGGGTGAGATGAGAACCCAATTCGTGGGCGTGCCAGTCGGATACTTGGGCGCATTGTTTTGCGTAGCGCCAGGGCCAATCGGTTGCTTCGTGGGTTTTGGGGGATGAAGGGGAAGTACGCTTGTTGAAGAGAGTGAGAGAATCGGTGATATTGGTACGGTAGTCTAGGATTATTGCAAGTGGATGGAGAGTACCATTTGGGAGGAGACTATTTGGGTTAGTACGATTTTATTTTATTTCATGATGGTACGAAATTTATTAGTGCGGAATGAAAAGAGATAACGGTTAGCCCCACGTAACTTTCTTCATCCTTGCGGAACGGCGCGGCTTGGGCTGACTGCAGGGCTGAAGACTTTCCAGCTTATGTACGTAGGGGATACGAAGTCATGTCGTACTTTGTCCAATCAGGATTGATTATGCAAATGACGGCGCTTACGAGATGAAGCTTACAGCTGACAGCTCGCTCTCGTGCTCGTGCTCAACATACTCTGCAAAGAGATGAAGAGGTGAAAACGTAACTTAACGCAATAGAATAAACGAAACAAAATGTAAAAAACAAGCAAGTCAAAAAGGAAAACTCAACACTCACTGAAAAAGACTAACACTCGCACACCCAAATCTCTTCCCATCATCACTCTTCAAATCCTCCCCCTGTGCCACCCCCGCAAACTTACGGAAATAGCTACAATCCTGCACATACAATCCTCCCTGCCTCTCTCCCTCCTCAATAACCCTCAAACTATCTCTTTTCTCCTGCGCACTAGCTGCCGCCTTGAACCTCTGAATCCATTCCTTCTCTGCCTTTCTAATCGTCACCGGATTTACCCCCGTAAATTGTTGTTGCGCGTATACTTCATCACTATACCAATCTTTTCGCGTCCCTATATTGGCTACTTTTCCAATGTCTCTTCTTTCATCAAAGAGTTTTTGATTAACACTTTCGATGAGAGCGAATGTGCGTTGATTTGGTTCATCATAGGCGAAATCGAGAAATTTTTCGGGAATCACTTTTTGCACTATGGGAGCTGTGGCGAAGAGTCGCTCTGGTTGAAAGATTTTGAGAGAGTGAAGGAAATCAACTTTGGGTTCAAGACTTAGATGAGGGGGGTAGCCGTCTGAACCGGGAGTTTGGAATTGGAAACGCTCTTTCTTCTCTTGAAGGGAGATGGGGGCGGTAGGAAGGTGAGATTCCAATTGATGAACGTCGAAGAAAGAAGCGAATCTATCATTGATCAGTTACTTGACTCTTGATATTGAATTTTGGGGGAATCATACGATTTGTTGACTAGAGTATAAACTTCTGAAACTGCTTTCTTGGTCCCGATATATGTACCCGTAGCAAATTTAGCTTTACCGGAATCTTCTTTCAATTTGTTGTGATCATGTTCTCCAGCGAAGATAGAATGAGCAAGAAGTTCTGCCTTGAGAACTCCATGATTCCATTCAATGGGGAAGCGTTTAGGCGGTGGAGCCTCATGTTTTCCATGATGTAGTATATTTTCAACTTTTTGAAATATGCCCGGCATGTTGAAGAAATGATTGAGAATCCGAAAGAGCAGATTGAAGATGAATGTAAACATTCGTGGGAGAGACAGAGAGAGTATGAGGCGGTTATAAATCGATGTCTTATACCGTAAAAAATGACAAGGTGCAACAGAAGGAATGATTGTATAATACACAAAGATATAAACCAAAACTAATTGGTATATTTACTTCTCAAGAACGAGGGAAGAGAGGGAATTATGTAGTAAAATCATGGCTGTGCACTGATATTGCTCGGTGTGAAGAGTGGTGGCTCCAGGGCTGACTTGTCTAAAATATTACATGTTGGGGTCCTAGAATGGGATAACAGTCAGCAAATAACTCAGCTGAAGCCCCAGTTCCATCACAGCTTAATATCAGGCTGGTGCAAATTCGAAAATGCGCAGACATATCAAATGCTGACCGAGTATCTTATGGTCGGTGTCAACAACCAAGTATGCCAAGATTCCACATAGCTCAAGTAACCAAAATTTGATCATGGACTTCCTCATTGAGCAACACAAAAAGTTTCATTACTTGCAGGTGCTATAATTTCTATTTTGCTGTAGAGCTTTTGTATAACCCTTCGCTAATTTCATCAATGTTATTACTAAGAATGTGAGAGGTAAGTGAAGTCATGCTAGGTCGATTCCTCGAATTTCCTAGATTACTCCTTCGCCAGTGTTGTCAGTGGTGGTTCGACCTTCTTGTAAATCGCCAGTAACTCCTCGCTGAAATCATCCAACATAATAAGCCGAAATTGCTTTCCCCATCGATTTTGGAACGACCGTTTTTTATATTCATGGTTCAAACCGCTGCTCCAAGCCACCAATTCAACGTTCCATCCTTTCAGAAGCGCTCTCTCCACATTCTTGAAAAATCCTCCCGAGTATTCGGCCTCGGCCCCATCTCCCGTTGCCAAGACAATGGTTGACGGTATTGGGTAATCGGCCAAAGTTTCGAGCATTTTCATATGTAATATTTCATCTACGCCCTGCTCGACATATCCAGATTTCGTGGATTGTGATGAGATGGGAGTTTCAGGTTTACTCGATTGTCCAGTAAGGTATCCATTTCCTTGTCCTCCTCGCGCTTTTTCGATTGTGTGCTCCCTTGCTTTATACACCCTCTTAAGAATATTGGTTTCGTAGCCACACGTCTCAGCCTCGCCAAAATGAGGTGCTAAGTCTCTTTCATTTGATCTGGATCCAACCAAGATTCGTTTAGCGACAGGCCGATTTCTCTCCAGAATTGATGCTAGTGAACAATATGAGAAAGGTGGACTTTCAACCATCCTTTCACTCTCAGGAAATCGCCGTGCACTTTTTAAAACGTTCTGGAATCCAATTATAATGTTGCTGAAATCAACAAATACATGTATGTCTTCCTTATTTGAAGACCTGACTGCTTCGTCGAGCCTCAATTGATATGATAGCTTTTTAACTATCCTGATACACTTTTCTTCGCGAGTCAAATCGTGAAGAGGATATATGACGCCCTTTTTGAGGACCGTATTCTTATTTTCGGGCGTATCAAAGATAACAGGACCATTGCTGAAGTGTTTTGCAGATTTCGTCCGTAAAGGTGTTTCAACCTCTGATTCAAGTCCGCTGCTCTCATTCTCATCCGTCCATGGATCAGACAATACCTGCCTGCGTGTCTGTTTGTGTACTCTCGGTGATTGGATATTGAAAAGACGATCTGCAGGAAAAGGAGATCTAACATCTGTTTTCGTTCGAGAGATTTGCCTTATCGGCGTCTCTTCCGGGAAAGATATCAAGTCTTCCCTGGACTTTGCTCGTGTCCCTCGCTGTTGTACTTTCGGAAATTTCGTACCTTGAACCTTATCTTTCCATCGTACCGTTCTTGTTCTCGTAACATAGTCTTGGTAGATATCCGGAATATCTGAATCATCCGTCGCAGAAGATGGCAGACTATTAAGATCAGAAAAGAGCCCTTCAGAAGTATAAGAAGATGGTGCTGACTCATTTGGTTCAGCATCAGGATCTTGACAAGTTGTCGGAGCATCGACACCCAAGTGATTCCATATTGGAGTGAAATCACCCAAGGTACGTGCACCTCTGTCTACTAATGAGGGCTCGTCTTCAGGTAGAAAATAGTAAGAATATGGTAAATCGCTGTTTAAAGTCGAAGTAGAAAGGAGATTGTGAAGCTCGATGGCACAAGTCAGGTCCCATGGCTGGGATGTATGGGATTCGGTCATGTAATTAATGTGAGGATCGACCTAGCAGAAGATGCTCAAGCCGAAGAAGTTATCTTAAGTGTAGTATCTGATGGGGTATTGAGACTATGGGGAGGATTGAAGTTAGTGATCTGATCTGATAGCTCTGATAAGAAGTACAGTGGCAAAATAGCAGTTGCCGTTGCGTATAACTTACAATGAACTGGGAAATGATGTTTGCAAGTATAATCATACTTCTCGCTGTAGATTTTGATGTTGCCGTTGCCGTTGTTATCTATTATGGATTAAGAATGATACCAAGTTGAAGTTCAATGAAGGTAAATAACAACAGGTTAACTTAAGTATTTGCATTGCAGTACGATAGATGGAGGCGGTTTCTTCTTCAAGAGGTCGAATTCGGATAGAGGAACCTTGAATGATTCACCTGAACATCCACCTACCGAGCCTCCCTGCGCCTTATTACCTAGGTAGGGTACTAGGTAGCTATGTACCAATTGCATTGCATTGTTGAAAAGGCTGTCGGGCGATGTACTGTACTAGTGTTGTTGGTGGCACGGACACTTTGTTTATTAGTAGGTAGGAGAAGCAGTCCCGCGTGGCAAAGATCTGGTATGAAACCCAAATCTTCGATGCTTACATAATCCGATCCGCCTTGGAGATTGAGTCACGTGAAGAAGTCAATAACACATAATCAGGACATCACATACGATGTAGGTAGATTATGTGTATCATAGAATTGTAACATTGCCTACTAGGTACACTTCCTTTCATTTCCTTCATATTCATCTCCATCTCTTTTGCGATGAAGCTTCCTCGATTCCCCCCCTCAAGACCCCAACTACCTTCAGGCTATGTTGATCAGGCTTTCTAGTGGAAACCAACAACTCTCGTATTCGTATATTTGCAATGCAATCGGACGGATATGCCTTGCCATGTTACAATCATGCATATATAGATATTCCAGACATTGACAGATACACTTCTCATGGCCAACCATCTTATTGCCATCAACATCCCAAGGCCTATAGTCTATAATCATGATCAGAGTTGGTTTTGAATTATTAAGGCTATGTCAAGAGAACCTTCGTTTTGCATCTCAAAATAATCAATTCCATGTTTAATAAATCCTTCAAGTAGGGAAAATCACTGCTATCATCTTGTCCTTTTTCACTGCTATCATCTTGCCCTTTTTCATTGCCAATTCTCCCATTGTATATTTCCGACTCAATGCCCATTTCATTTGCTTAATTGTCCTCATCGTAATCCATCATCATCATCATAATCACAGATATTACAATCACTAATTTTATGTTCTCCCCCCCCTCCAAAGCACAGCTCTCACGTTGAAGTACTCTTTCTCATCTTCTTTTGCCAATTCCTATTCCAAACCACGACAAGAAATTTTCCTTCTTCGTATCGGGAGAGATGGTTGGAGAAATCGAGGGACTACTAAAGGCACTAGATCTACGTCTCTCTCGTGGAGTGTAAATCACCTCGGATGGTTTACCTATATGTTTATGACTGTTAGTTCAATTTATTGAAACGTTATTCTATCCAAGCGGAGGAGAAAAAACAAAGATTACTTACGAATATTCCCCGCTCCACCAATGCCATATGATCTGCGTCGTTCGCCCTGTACATCTTTTGTTGCCGATCCAAAGGATTCCCCAAAGATTTTGTTCGGTCCCTCATCAGAAGGTGGAAATTTTGATGCCATTGTTATCGACTTTCTCTTTTCTGGTAGTGATTTTGCCGTTGAGGGAGCAGGTCCTGATATGACTGCAAGCAGATAATAACTTCCAAATTCCCTATTTGAGTTATTTGCCTCGATTTTTGTGCCTTTCGAGTGATTTGACAAGTGCCAATTTTGGCCAAGTGAAGATCGACGTGATTCTTGACAACTTTGAATAGGTTCGGCGATGCTATGATCTGAAGGAAAAAGAAGTTGTTCAAGAGAAGAATTTTCTGCACGATATATCGTATTTGAGGTTTGTCCTGCAATCTTTGATGAAAATCTTGACTTAATTCTTGAGCGCTTTTTAGAACCAGACCTTGAACATGAAAAAGATGACGACAAGAAAACAAAGGGTGAAAGAGACACCATATCTATCTCTATGTTCGTATCTACGCCAAATCTGTGGAGGCAAGTTCGGCAAATGATAGACAGAAGGGGTGAGGAGAAACGAGAAAGCAGATTGGTTGCAATGTATGGCATACCGAATATATACATCATCTGGCACCTGATTTCTCTGGAGACAATCGCCCACACAATAAGAATCATGCCTATGTGGAGATATGTTAACGGGTTTTCATAGGGTATCCAAAATGTGATTATCTTGATTGAGCCATGAGATGCATTACCAGTATGACGTTACATGATCGCGAATCGCTTGTATGGAAGCTTTTTCTCTGTTTTGAATATCATAGGCATATCTAACGGTTCATTGCAAGAGACATACATACCGATCGGCCCATAAACAGCAAAATCCCTTCCCTGGTTGTCACTGGATAGATTGCAAATTACCAACGGCAGCGAGCCATCTACCGTATATGCATGAAGCCATGTGAAATGGGCATTGGCAGGGGTGAGAGGAGAGACGAATTTCATATAAAAAACGGCACCAGGGTTTTTGGGAAACACAAGCTTTGTGGGGGGCGCGCACGCAGGCCATACGAGGCATGCAACGTTATCTTTATCCATGTCCAGATCTGCAATGAGTTACCAACCTGGAAACCCCGCAGACAAGCTTTTGCGGGGTACCGATTTAGGTATGTCATGATAACAAACATGATATCTTGACCTTTCAAACTAATTCATTTGTTTTGATGAAATGTTTTCCGTGAAACTTATGTATTTTGACTTTGATCGGTCATTTTCAATCAAGATTCTATGAATGACCAAAAATCAATGCCGATTCCCGTTTACCTACCACAGAAAGACCAAAGTTTATATCCACGATTTCACAAAAACGTTGCAAACATTACGAATGTCTCAAATCCCAGTGTCTCATTCCCTATTCACTCTATCCATCTTCCTACAATCTAATCTCAAATCCATCTATAGTGTTACATTGACTTCACTCCAAGTACGGGCGGGGCATTGCATTAAGTGTACAGTGACACCCGTCAAAATGTCCAAACCCGTTTATCGCGCTTCTGCGCATGCTTTACATGGACGGGGCGCAACTATCCATTGAGTCGGATTGGTCGAGTCTTATAATTTGTGTTACGTTGTGTAACGCTTTGTGTTACGGATGGGCTTTTATGCGAATTGGTCTTTCTTTTGGAGATTGTGTATGGGTCTGAATGCGAGAATTATGCAGGTGCCAAAAAGGGGTTGCAGATAATCTGGGCATTCTGGGTGCTGTGAAAGATGTCAATTGTACAGTGATGCATGTCTGATTATGGGTATGTCATGTAAGATCTTATATCAGGTCTCATACGAGGTCTTGTGTAAGATTGAATTATGCATGAAGAATCGAACATCATTCGAGGCACGTGTAAGAATTATGAAGCTCGGAGACTGAGTGGTCTTTGGAATTTGGAATGGTATCTATGATAATATACGGTGCGAAGAGAGTATTTAGGACGGGAGCTCGAAGACACAATAGGGATCTGAGACGGCTGTTTTGTCAAGGTTTTGTTTGCACTGGTGAATTGCTTCCATACTATAAACTCGCACATGTCTTTTCAGAAAGATAATATTTATCCAGGAGAGCCTCTGGCATTGGGAAACTCTGGTCCTTGTGGACAATGAAGTTAAGGAGTAAGCGGCGATAAAGATGCGAGATGGTATGGTTGTTTCTCAATATATCAATTCAATCTTTTGTGCAAGAAAATTGCATTATCTTTTCAAGTAACAATAGGAGAGAGACATACGAAGTAAAATACTGCGAGTATAATAAAGAATATCCTTATTGTTTGTAAGGGCTCACATCAATAAATATGCACTGTGGTGCAGTTTCTACGCGTGGCAATATATAACTCAATAGAAACATATTCATGCTTCTAATCCCGCAGATGTATATTGAAGATTCTGTGGTGATAAGTCAGCGGATCAAGAACTAAAAGGTGACTATCGTGATTGTGCCACCAACATGCATGAACCAACTGCATGAGATGTTGAATTATTACAATTAGCTATCTCCAAGTAGAAAAATCAAAATTGAAAGTTATTAGACACGGAGTTATTTTTCATTCCTTCGAAATCAACATATATCATCGTCACCATCGCCATCTTCGTCGGGGTCGAATAATCCTTCCTCTACAATGTTTCACATCATCCTATCCATATTTGTGGGGGCTTCGGCTCTTCTATTGTATACCATTACCAACCAACGAACCACAAGAACCAAAACCGCACGACAATACACTTGTGATATTCCATTCACTTATCCCCACCTCGATCCAATATTTGGAACGGACCTGAAGTTTCAAGAGATTCAACAGTCTCTACGCCATCAGAGCATCACTTTCTCTGCAAATCTCCACAAAAAATATGGAAAGACATTTGAAGTCATTAACTTTGGCACTTCCTCATTGAGAAGTATAGACACGGAAAATATCCAAGCAGTCTATTCTACAAATCATAACGATTGGGGCTATGAGCCCTCAAGACTATCTGTCATGGGGCCTTTTTGTGGTCGTGGATTCATCACTACAGATGGGGATACATGGCAAAAAGCCAGGGCTCTTCTACGTCCAACTTTCAGCAAGTCGAATATCTCGGATCTATCTGCATACAAAGGTGCTGTTGAACAGTTCCTTCAAAATATTCCAGATGATGGCTGCACTACTGTTGATCTACAACCTCTATTAGCGAATCTCGTAAGTGTTGCACTTTGATAAGATAACAGGCGATGAGATACTTATGATACTAATAGTATTTAGAAACATCCTTGAAATTTCTGATAGGTATTTCCCCAGATACCAGCAATGAAGGTGAAAGGAAGAAAGCAACAGAGTTTATTAAAGCTTTCAACGCATCTATGATCGGAATGGGACTCTCATTCATGATAGGTCCTTTCAAATTTCTAATCCTGAAATCACTCACAACTGTTGCTCACAAGCAAGTGTATGAATACATTGATGTTTTAGTTGATAATGCGTTAGAAAAGACACGGGAAGAGCTCACTTACAAGGACAATCCAAATGTACCAATGCAAAAGAGTCTTCTGGACGGTCTCGCTAAGCAGACTGATGATCGCATAGAGATTCGTCAGAATATTATTCAGGGGATGATGGCAGCGCAAGGTACTACATACGTTTTGATAAGCAACACATTATTCCTTCTTTCGCGCAATCCGGATCTCTATGAAAGACTTCGAGACGAGGTACGAGATGTGGACCTTGAGGTGTCTTCTCAGCTGTTTGATGTACTACGAGATCACGTTTTCCTTCAGAACATTCTGCGTGAATGTAAGTTAAAGAAGTCTGTGAGATTTAAGAGTGAGACGAATGTACTGATGAACCGGCTCTCTAGCCCTTCGCATATACCCTGTATTCCCCATCATGAACCACATTGCTCTCCGCGACACAATACTACCAAGAGGAGGAGGTATAAACGGAAAATCTCCAATCTTCGCACCTAAAGGTACAACGATATATACGAACCAATATGCTCTACATCGTGACGAGAAAGTCTTCGGAAACGATGTTGAATCCTTCAAACCAGATCGATGGGATTCCGTCAATTGCAAACCAACCTCTTGGGAATATATGCCTTTTGGTGGAGGACCACGGGCTTGTGTCGGTCAACAGAAAGCACTGGTAGAGGCGGCGTATACTGTGGCGAAGATTGCACAGGTGTATAAGGGATTGGACAGTCGTGACGATAGAGACTGGGAGGGCGAGTGGAAGTTGACGGCGAAGAATGTAAATGGATGTAAAGTTGTATGTATCCCGGCATGAATCATTTTACTTAAATGGTAGAACCTTTGTAAATTAAACCTCGTACCATCTATCTTCTCAAAAGTCCTGGGTCATAAACGGAAAAGACTCCAAATATACCTCCCAAGTGCTCCAACAACCTACTTAATCACCTAAGAGAAATGGTTCCCTTACACCCTATAATCATCACCAATCACGCTCCTTTGTACCCTCACAAACTCTGCTCGCAACGATGACGAGAGCACACAAAGTTGGAACTGAACCTACTGCCCAAGTCAGCCCAACCGATATTTATATAACATGTCAGTCAATCGAAAAAGTAAAAGTATTCCCGCAACCACTTACCCCAATCTACGAACAAACCCCTCAGCATAAATAACCATTCCATCACAACACAAAATCTTAAGCTAGCATCATCGTCCGCCTCACCCTTCATACTTCACACAATTAGCTTCATGGCATAGTACGACGCAACCAACAATCAAGTTACGATAAATTACCCCACCACGGCTCATTGGGCTAAACTTGTTAGGTTAGCAACCGCAGCACTTAGCTTCATTATACAATTTGAAGTATTTAGCTCCATCATATCAGCCAGCTTCATTTAGCAGTTGGGTTCATCGCGCGCTATACCCTCTAAATCATATCAGAAACCGTGATAGACATATGGAATGGCAATACCACAAAGATAATCTACCATGAAGTAGATACTGAGTGCGTGTTACGTTACTACTTTGATATGAAGCAGATATCTCAGATTTCATCTGTGGTGAGGGTGGTGCTCTCTTAATTTCTCTTCTAATCAAGAACAGCTTTGTCGAAGATATCCTGGAGACTCACTTTTCACATCCAGAGTCATCGTTTAGGAAAGAGGAAAGACTAGAATCGGTGCAGACAGAGTGTGCATAAACGATTTTTCTTCAATGGAAGGATTAGTGACACTTCTTTTGTTGTCACAAGTCGTGCATATGTTCGAATTTATCTTGAGAACCCTTCTCCGCTCCTGATTCATATCTTTAATGCAGGTCAAGCAGCATGCTTTATCACTTTCTCTAAGTTCTGCTGTCGATTGCGAAATCTATGCAAGTTCATTTGTTCAGCAAATTGACAAGATTGAGTAATCATCATATCGGCGCACCCCGAAGACTAAATCCTATATTTCTATATTCCCCGCATTCAAAAAAAATGATGGTGTTGCCCTTCTAAAATCTTCCTTTACTGGAATCACCCAGAGATGCTGCTTGATATCTTCCACATCCACTATATCATAACTTCAGCTATTTGAGTTACTATTCCAAAACTGGCTGTCGCTGCAGGATATTGCTTTGATTCTAAACCTCTAGACACCACATGTAAGGCCTGTCATTATCATGTGGCAAGACTCGCATTTGTCGAGAAATATGCACAAATATGAAATCAAGAAACGAAATCCGTGAAACCTTCCGTAAAGCTTCCAATATCAAGGATTATTTGGAGCAGGATGAAGGTGCATTGCAGCCTCAAGTAATGCCAGTAGATGGATTTGGAATTTTATTACAAAGCGATCGATCATCGAACACATCAGGGGGTTCAATTTCCCGTGCCATTACCCCTCGTGTAGGTTCGCAACTCCGTTTTTGCTCACACAATTCCAATAGAGATAGTTAGGCATGATAGCATCATCGAAACCCCAAAATTCGTGATACGCTATGTAACTTACAAATAAGAAAAAACGTAGGATTGTGACACCAAGAAAGAGGGGTAGTGATCTTGGAACAATCAATTACTCGGTTACAAACAGGGGAATATCCAGAGCGACGCACGCTCTAACTGGCGCCAACAACTCCCGCAATCTAGAGGGGTAACAACAAGGTAAACTGTGACGTTTGGGCAATAGCTGAAAGGTAGCTCTATGATATGAATCGTACGAGCCAATCTCTGACGCGATGGCAGCTTAAGAGAATAAATAGGGTAGCATAATCCGAAAGCCTTCAGTAACTATCTGGACCAGAGTGGTGGCGTGCGGGGAAAACTCTTGACCGATCCGCATTCAGTTACTTGCATTAGTGTCACAATATCAATCACACTACATACATCATTAGCATTGCATATCAGCTTTAATATCGCAATGCCGCCGAAGAAAAACACAAGTCAATTGATTAAATGATACAATCTGGAGGAGCGATCTGCGGAGAGTACTACTGTACCTTGCCAAAATCGCAATTTTTTGAAGTAAAAGAATGACGAAATGGGCGAATTGCAGTACGTGGTGTTGAACCGAAGGTTTCATTGACATGCAGTGTTTTCGTTCTGTAACTTGCAGTACGTGGTGTTGAACCGAAGGTTTCATTGACACGCAGTGTTTTCGTTCTGTAACTTGCAGATATCTTCATGACTGGCTGATAGAGGTATACGAAATGGCCTAAAATCTACTGAACAATGCGGAAATGCAGACTATCAGTTGGTGCAATGTTGAAGCCGGATATCAACCTTTTTCCTACCCGTTGTCTTACCTGTGTAGAAGCTATATAAACTCCAGAATCCCTCCCATTAAATTCAATTCTCAAGCTCAGATCATCCTCCAAAGAAGACATCACTCTACAAAGCTTTTGCAACTTCCATTGCTAGGTAAGATTATTCCTTCTTGGATTGATATTTTGGCTTACACCCGAGATCTAGTTATCAACTTTCGAACTTCCAGACCAACTTCAAGCCAGTCTCCACCAACTACCTCAAAATAAGCTACGATAAATCACACGTCGACTAACAAACCCAGCTAATATCTCCATAGAAAAAATGGGTGCCAATACCATCACCGTAACCAACAACTCCACCTCTGACGTTTCCGTCAGTGTCACATACCACGGAAACGACTTTCAAAAGGGCGGAAGCGAGTCCTGGTATACTCTTAAAGCCAACGGAGGATCCGATACCTGGAATTACAGGTCCGACAATCAAATCGTCAGAGTTGCTAGAAGCCAGAATGCTGGCACAGGAATCGAGTCTTTCCTCGCTGTACCAGGGAAAACCATCTACATCAACTAGTTGCATACTACTGGTGGCAGGTTTTCTCTTCCTGATGGAATGAAAACCCAGTAGTGTCACACCCACAATTGAAAGAAATGGTTCATCACAATAACTTAGCTATATTGCATACTGAATGAATATAGCAACATAACCCAACAATAATGGCCTTTTCAAAGATTTTAGAGTGTGACTGTGAACCTGAACGCGAACACCAATCTAAATGTGAATAGAAAAAGAGAGGCTGATTAACGAATCGAGTTTGCAAATATATTTGCTTTGAAAGGTCTCTAAAAGCACAAAGTATTTGGATAGACAAATTCGAGCCCCTAAATACTCAATGAACTTGCATATTTTGTACAGGATATTCCGAATTTTAGAGACATCCTTGGATCAATGGTTCAAGACTTCTTGCACCAAGTAGGATAGAGTAGACGTTTGCAAAAGGTCAAAAAGATGTTATGCTTAAAAGGAGACTTTCGAGTCAAATGCAAAACAATTGGGGTGGTGAAGTAATTTGTCAATGATTACTCGCAAATACCAAAATATCATAATGCAACCTGACCAGCCGATCCTTTTCCAAGCCCTCTGCTTCACTTGCCTATAATATGTCACCATATTTCATAGCCAAAATGATAATCACGGTATATGTACAACTAGTACTTGCATTTACTGCACGCACCTCCCAATCTTATCACGTCTCAATCTTCCTACTCTTCATCAATATTTCACCACATCACCTCTCAATCTCAACCAGCTTTTCCCTCGGTGGTAGTGCTTCTGGTCCAAAAGACAATGGTAGGAGCTAGATATACCATGTTGCATTAGTATGCCAAACAAACTTTTAGGCCACAAACAGAATCCCAAGTAAAAGTGTGTACTAGGAGTGAGTAAGTCGGAAAAATAAACGTATCACATACCTCTCCTAACCTCGCAACCATAAAATCCCCATTCTTGTCAAACATAAAAATTGGCATATCCAGCTCGCAGAATTCACGGATGCTATATTAATCCACAAAGATTAGCAGTTTCTCTTAGTCCAGTATCTCTCATCAAGTCCATGATTCCTAAATCCCAGCTCCCTCCGGCTCCCTTCATCCCCTCCCTATATCCCTCCCCATTTCCCAACCCCCATCCATATCCACACTTCCCAGCAACGAAACCCAAACCCAAGCCCAAAAACGCAAACAAAAAACCAAGCACACTCACAACTGTCTACACATCCCACACGGACTCGCCGGCGGACTAATATCCGTCGCCACGCCAATCGCCCGAAACCCTCTCTGCCCCTCCGTAATCGCCTTCCCAAACGCAACTCTCTCCGCACAGGTTCCCACCGGATACGCAGCATTTTCTACATTCGCGCCATCGATGTATTTTCCCTCGTGGGTGAGAATCGTAGACCCGACGCGGAAATTCGAATACGGGCAGTAGGCGGTGGATTTGGCGGATGCGCTGCGCGATTGGAGGGTGTGGATTTGTTCGCTGGTGAGGGAGTAGGTTTCGCTGGCGAAGGATATGTCGGATGGGTCGTTGCCGCGGAGTAATTTTGGTTGGGGGAAGGCCATTTTTGTGCTTGTGTTTGTGTTTTGTTGTGAGAGGTTTGGAAGAAAAGGTGGATGTTAACACATTGAAATGTAAGTTGAGTTGTGAATTGTGAGGTGAGGTCATTTCGCGATAGGTAATGATAACGATAAAAGGAAGGTGTTTAAGCTCCCCCCGCTCTATTACCTAACTATTAATTCACGTCAATAGATAAGTTACACAATTAATTGTATTATATAGAATTATTTAAGAACATAAGCATCCAATTCAAATCATTTCTCCATTCACACAATTCTACTTTTGAACGTATTGTTTGTTGTAATATTTCAAACTTGATCCCTCGTACAAAAAGACCCCCGCTACCCCTCCAATTCCCCCTCCAATTCGATCACACCTACGAGGGCGTGTTTTTGATAAGGGCCCGGATCCATGCGCAAGCACTTTTCACACCAAAAATTACCTACTTTAGAATTCAATATTTAATTTAATTAATATTATTATATATTTGGAACTCTATATATAAATAGATTTTAATATAAAATTTTATAATACAATTTTAGATTTTTTATAAAACTTTTCAATCTAATTAAAATCTATATGGAATTGTTAGAACTTAAAATCGTTATAAAAATAATATTTATTTTAAAGATTGAAATTCTATATAGAATTTATTAATTAATATCTTATCAAATTAAAAAAACTAATTTTGAAATAATTATTCATTAAACTTTTAAATAAATTTTGAAATATAAAACTTTATAATAAATATTTGAATTATATTTTGTTTATGAAAATAAAAATAAAGTATAATTTTGGTAAAGAAATTCGCTTAAATTTTATTCGGGTTCTCATCAAAAACAGGCCCTCGTACTCGAGTATGGATATACCAAGTATATATCAATACTGGGTTGTGTTAGCATATGAAATAAGCATATGAAATACACTTCTTATATTTTCCCTTCTGACCAAACTCTGTGATAACCAAATAAAAATCGAAATTTCAATAGTAGGTATTCAAACTGAACACCAGTTTGTCGAGAGGTAACAGCTCCATCCAGCCGAACCACCAAGAGTCACCATTCTCGAATGTCGAGAGGTTAAAGATTCTACAAGTACAAAAGGTATTCGAGAAGCGTATTCCTTTCACTCGTCCCTCCCATTCCTCATACATTTACACCACCATCACAAACGATGGGAAGAGAAGAGGGGAGCATCTAGATAGTAAGGTTAAATCAATATCATATAAAGATTTTTCAAGTCTACATAGCTTGATAACTTCATAACTTCTTGTTAAGTAACTTCGTAACCTCATAGCTAAACAAGATCTCAGAAGATTCGGGGGCATGCCATCCTTTTCCTCCTTCACTTCCATCTGTCCTCCCACTGTCTTCTCCTATCATCTACACTACATCCCACCAACCCCATCCCATCCCTCACCCTTTCTCCAGACACAACACAACACCAAGCTTACTTGCTTCACAAACCCATTCACAAACCCATTCCCCAACCCAACCCAATCCAACCCAATCCAACACACCACTCCTCATCCTTCCTCTCCCACTCTCCCACTCTCCCTCTTCCTCCCCCAAGACACAGTCCGCATCAAAACCAACATCCATCACTCAAGCAACCCCATAATCCAATCACAACCCTTCAAACCAACACAGAATCTCTATATTCCATTTCCCCTCTATTCTTTCAGATGCCATTTCATTTCATCTCATTCCATGCCATGCCATGCCATGCCATGCCATCCCCATCCTCTAAACTCTATCCCCGGAGCTTTCAGATCATATAGTCTAATCTAAATCTCAGACCCATTCATCATGATCCAGGAACTTTCCTGAATCTCCCCTCCGTCTCCCTTCCTTCCCCTTCTCCAACTTTTCAGATCTCACATCTACTAGCAGCAATCAATAATCCAGCAAAGTGGTCGATAGATTTTTAGTTTTACTTTCATATATCATTTTCATTTTACTCTTCTCTACCACTTCTTCCGCCCACCATTCTCATTTCAATCAATCACCTATCTACATTCCCCACACGCATCGTCCTAATGCATCCCATCTGCTCAAACTTTACCGTAGACCGAAGACCGAACAGAGATTGAAACAATAGCTCAGCTCAGTCCATCTCAGTCCACTACCTCACAAAATTCCCCGCCTCCAAGATCTGAACATCCCAAACATTCCTTGCACCAATTTAATCTTTGGTGACTTGAATAGGAGTAACTGCGTATGTAGGTCTGACGTATCTATAATGTCAAAATATCAGCATCATCTTCTTACCACTATCCTTCTCCACTCCATTCCTTTCCATGCCTAAGACTCTTCCCAGATAAACAATCAAAACAACGTACCTATCACTGTTATATGGACTAGTCTCACTACCCAACAATTCCTTTTCTCTCTTCAAATCTGCCCAATGTCTTCTGACAAGGTCACGATCGGTTTCCGCTGTCAAAAGTGGGATCAAATGGATTCTAGACCACATTTTTTCACGGGCAAGTTCACTGTTTAATATTTGTTAGTAAATCATCCATTTAAATCGTCTGGTTAGGAAAGAGGCGTCCTGATATTTGAACGTATAATTCAAAGTCATATCCAAGCTCTTCAGACGCTATTTCTGAATATTCCAGGATATGTCATAGATTTCATCAAAACCTTCGACAGTAGAAACTTTCACCGAGATACTCATAGACATAAATAAATCTCCCCTTCAATCCTCAACACTCCAAAACCTAAAAAAAAACACTTACTTCTGTTCCCGGATTCCCTTTCCTACTTTCCAGAATCCATATGTCATAACTCCAGCCATGGCCAAAAGCATAACCGAGGGTCTGAAACCGCGTGCTGGAAGATTTCTCTATAATTTCCAAAGACAAAATATTAGCTTGCCGTTCTATTGAACTCTGGGTGCCTTTCTTTCTCCTTTCGCCCCACAATCTCTCTCTCCCTTCCGCCCCTGTTCATCTGACTACATAAACATCTGACTATCTACGTCGGACCCGTGTAAGATTAAGACGAGGATGAGGACAAAGAACTAGCGTGATATGCGTATGGAGATCAATCGTCGTGTATCGTTGTTTGGAAAATCTCGCGGTCTCATAATGAATGACGCTCCGCTGGCCCTCCGGGGGCCACTGCCGTGGAGGCCGACTATTTGGTTAATTCCATCCCATCAAACCACCTCTTCTTTCACCACTCTCCCTCCTTCCCTATGCACCACACCCAGCACCTCATTCTCATTGACAGACATCAAATATCGAACGTTAAATCTCTACCCCTCCATTACCCCCAATCTCCCGATTCCACAAACCCATCACACCTACCCCTTCATCGCAACGCACCGCGTATTCTCCGTTCGCATTTTTTCATATAATCCTCATCTTCCATCCCCCATCATTGTTGATAGTTCCATCCCATCTCATCCTATCCAATTTCTTCAATCTCCCCAATCCCGATGATCAATACAACCCCCCAACATCAACCATCAAACACAGCAGCACATCCCAACACACAACCATCCACAATTCATTCCGCACTCCCCTCCACAATATCTCAATACATAGCAGTCGCAGTCCCAGCAGTATTCTTCTTCGTTTTCGTTTTCGTTTCCGTTTCGTTTCGTCCTCATCCTCGTCGTAGTCATGATCGTGATCGTGTTCATAGTCATGCTTGTTCCAATTCCATCCCACTACTCCCTCTCCTTCTCCTTCTTCTCCTCCTAATATATCATCCATCCCATCCCATCCCATTGCAATCCATCTCTCCCATCTCCCCGCTTCTCAATGCCCCATCTCCTCTCCCCTCTCCCCTCCTTTCCTCAATCCCCAAACCCCAAATCCCAAACCTCCCTTCCCCCTTCCCTTCTCCTCCCCCGCAAAAACAAAAGAAACGAAAAAGGAAATCCCACCACACACCTTATACTGCACGGCTTCATACCCGCCCTTTGGCGGCATATCCTGAGGCATATTTGCTGATTTTTCTTCCCTCAAACTAATATGTGTTTCCTCGATCTTCTTTCTTCTATCCCTTGATCGCGACGTCACAAGGTAGGATACAGAATATGGCGTAAGTGAGTTGTTTGTAATGGTCAATGTGGTGTGGTATGCTTTCGAGATTGAATGTTATCGCTCAATCAAGCTCTAATTTATTCATGCCTGGAATTCAAGGCCTATGGTTCGTAGCCCTCCCGAGATCCACACCTGCACAATTGACTTGGTCTGAGCGTTCGTAACCAATAAACATCAAGATTTTACTATGCTCGAGTGCGTATAATACATCAATCCTCATCATCGTCCTCAAATACAAATCTCGTAATCATCTCATCATAAAACTCATCTCAATCTCAATCTCATCGACTCAATAATTCTTCAATCTTCAAATAACGCCCAACTAATGCACAAAACCAATCCCATCCCGTCCCTTCCCGCCAAACCCCCATCCCAATTCCAAATCTCCCAACCCCAATTCCCGAACATGCCATTCCTATTCACCCAGTTTCCCAGATTCCATCCACAAAACACCTTAAAAGCAATAATAAACCACGCTTTAAAATTATATGATGGCTGACAAAAGAGTTCTCGTTTCCTCGTCATGCGCAATTCTTCCCCTCATGCCAAACAGCAAGGACTCTTGATAAAGTTCGACCCAGGTGCAATGCAATGCAAACAGCAAAGTCAACCGGCGGCAGCAGCCGCTTCTTCCTCCAGTTCCAGATCAAAAGCAGCCTGCATTTCGGCTTCCAGATCATCTTCAAAACTATGATCACTTTCCTCCGCCATAACTTGATTAACCTCGTCATTTTCATCACCCGTAACCCCCGGGGTAAGAAGACTCGATTCCGTGGTACTATTTGGCGTTTTTACAGTTTTCAGGCCCGTTGTTCTTGAATTAGCTACTCGCTGCTTTTTTGCCATGGTACTTTCTTCTTCACTTTCATCTTCGTCCGTCGCATCGTCGAATCTTCGTTTATGTCCTCTTCTGGAACTTGTACGCGATGTTCGACTGTTGTTACTGTTATTACTGGTGAAACTTGTGTCGCTCTCTGTACCAGATTCATCATCACCCATGAATTCGGCTAATTCGTCATCTATTGATGACCAATTGAGATCCGTCGTGGGAGAGATGTCACCTCGTGGTTCATCCGGCATAACACCTTCTCCATCTAGCTCAGATCTTGTGTCGTCATCTTCAAAATCTTCACTCTCGGTGTAGTCTGAAGATTCCTCGCTATCTTCACCAGGAGATGGAACATTAGTCAAATCGCCACTTTGTCTCCTATCAGCTGGGTTTATTTCCACCTAATGGATATATTAATATTGCCCATAAGAAAATAATGGAGAGTTTAACCTACCAAATACTCTGATTCATCTTCCTTTTTCCACTTGCTCATCGACTGAGTCAACCATTGTTGTGTGACTATCTTAATGTGAGGATATTTTGCCGCTTCTCGAACTTTTTGTGTACGAGTTTTCTGTGACGAAGCAACGACATGAGTGACTCTCTTTGAAACTCTATAATTTATTAGTGACCCCTCTATAAAACACCATGGTAGTACATACTTTTTATGAATTTTGCCACCAAAGCTTTCTATCTGCTGAGCAATTTCAGATCTGAGTTTGGTTAGTTTGGATTTTCCCTTGGCCCTTTCTAAACCCCACACGCTAGAGAATGTACACAATAAAATTTCTTGCGAAATAGAATCATAGGTGGTATCAACTAACCTCATAAGGTCAACTCCCAAAGGAACTAAACCCGACATTACTATTACACATCCATCTAAAACTTGAGACCTAAAAGTTTGTTAGCAAAACGGTCCTGGGTGGCATCGCTTTGGTGGAGGGGAATCCATACTTGAGACGCGGCATCACAACTGCAATATTGGGTACCACTTTGAGATCGGCAGCTTCATTCTTGACGTTGACCTTTCTTTGATGTCCAGGTTTTAGTTGTGCAACTCGTCCACCTGGAACATTTACCAAAGCTTTATCGTATTCTTCATAGAAAGCTCTGTGCAAATCCGTAAGATGTTGTTGAAGATAAGTCAGTTCGACGTCGTCATCCTTAAGAACACTGTGCCGATGCGTGTGATGTTCAGCTGTGCCATCCTCAACCGCCTTTTCTGCTTCTTCCTGTTTTTTGTCGGCTTCGTCTAGTTCTTCTTGTTTGTGAAGTAATGGTCGATCTCTTAATTGTTGCTCCAAGAATTTCTCTTGCTCCGCTGCTTGTTCAAGTAATGAAGCGTCATCGTCTAAGGTGTTAAGTTTCGGTAGAATTGGCTTCTCAGTTGCTGGTTCCTCCTTGGTTTCTTCGGCAGATTTGGTTTCGCTTCCTTCAGGTTCTGTAGGCTTTGCAACTTCTCCAATAGGTGTTTCGACCGTCTCGAGTGTGCTGGTCTCCGGCTTTGAGTGATGTTTCTTTTTGGGTGTGGATATTTTAGGAAGCTCTTCTCTTTTCGGCAGGAAACTCGAATTAATATCCCCGATACCAGTGAAGAAATCATAAGGAACAACCTTGATAAGATTAGGACGATTCATTGGCCAAACGTCTGCGCGATCATCAATAATTGCCACCATGTGCGTGCTCTGAGGGAATAATCTAGCCAGACTCTTTGCCGTGACGTTGCCGTTCTCGTCTCGACTGATGATACGATCACCAAATAATTTCTTTCCAGGGTCGACGATCTTTGCAATATTTAATGCGTATGCTCGAGTACCCATAGTGTAAACATGTAGCTCATACATTTCGGAGACTTTTGCGAGAAACTCCGCAAGACCAGGGCGCATTTTAATGTAGTACCAACAACCGGATGCGAGACCGCGAGGACCATCATCATTGAGTTGGAAGGATCGCACATCTTTGACGGCCTCGTAGTTTGGTGAATTGACATCGCGTTGCCATTCTCCAACAGTAGGTTCAATACAAGCATGGATAATGGTCTGATCCAGATCCACCACCAATGAAAGTTTTCGATTCTTAAGTAGCCGCCGTTGTAATTCTTCTTCTGCCTTCGAAGCCTCGTCAAGACTAACAGTGAGGTGTGTTTGGTCGTGGATCATATTGATTCTAGCTCGGTCTGTATCAAGCGTACTGGTGGCCCAAGAGACCTCGGTCATATCTTTTCCACACATCCCACATAGTCCCGCAAACTGGACAGCGTGCGAACAGCTTTCTTCAACGTCGACAACAGGTCCATCGCTCTCAATTGTCATACCTTCTTTGACTAACCATTTCTCGATAGTACCGTCAGAAGGACTATCCCATGCCCCATACGATGTTTGTTCTTCTTCCCATTGTTCGCCCAATGGATCACCAACCATTAGCTTCCAATGATATTTATATTCGAGGAGTGAGTCCCGTTTCGAAATCGGATCGCCATGTTTCTTGAATAACTTGGTGATTGTAATTGGGTACCTTAAATTCGGACCCAAGGTTAATGTCTTTCCCATTTTGATATCCTCCTTCGCAAAGCTGTCGTTGGATGTGTGATCATGCGATCCCGGGTGGGTCGGTTCTATTTGTTGAAAGATGAATCGTCAGTAACTGAGCTTAAAATAGTCAAAGAGTAGAATGCGCGCGCAGATGAAAGGAAGCTGATGAGCAGTTGGATCGCAAATCGCAAATCGCATATGACAAGAAGCAAGCCACAGCACCTTGGGAGAGGCCGTCGCAAAGCGCAATACAATTCCAGGAAAATTCGCAGAAGCTTAAAGCAAGCTTCAAGGATAGATACAATAGATATCTACAAGCTGTTGAAAGACCTACGAATTCAATTTAAGCTTCTTGAAAGCTCTCATAAATATCGCGTGGAGTTGTTCAGCATTGTAAGATTCCATGTACACCACTTCTTCCTTATTCAAGCCTGTAAGCCACAAAGAAGGTTGAGGTAACCACCAAAATGGGCGGGGATGAATGATGGGTTTCTTGATTTTGCGATCTTTCAATATATACCTTTTCTTTTCTTTTTCAATTAGGAATTCTTTGGGATTTTATTTGAATTGTGTTTCCTGTCGGGATGAAGGTTTCTGATATCCGCGGAAGGATTTGACGTTGTTGCGATTGAGAAAATTGGATTTAAAGGATTGAAAAGTAAGCGGTATTGTAGTTTTTGGAGCTCTGAAGTTGAATCGTTTGTTGACTTTATATGTTCACATCAATCGCACGAACGCGACTACTGTGGAAGCTTATAAAGGGTGGGTGGGTGTGCAGTTGTGTGAATGGGAGTACACCTTGCTGAGTTAAAATAAGGCAACAAGGCAACAAGGCATGAATTAATGTCGAATTTGAAGGAAGAGAACGCAAGAAGGCTGTGTAGGTAGGTAGGGAGAACAGGTAAGATGACTTTTTACCGCTAAAGTTGAGATACACACCCAAACAAGTGAATTTTTGACAAAGGAGGAGAAGGGGGGGACTTTTTATATGTGTGATCAGCTTGTTCCTTGCTCTCGATGTCTATTCTATGAGTGAGGGAACAATGATTGGTTGATGAAGCGGGATAAAAGATGCTACTATAAAAATTACATGGATGAAGTAGAAGAACGAGGAGAATATGAACATCATCGACATATCATCATCATTCATCGTAACTCCATGTTTTCTTTCATTCACTTATCTAGTAATAAAGCGGTGGGTAGGTAGTAGATATCTATGTAAATCAAATAAGACCAAATCTCGTGACCATGATCTAAATAGACCTCGGGATACCTAGTATGTACTATCTAGATAGGGAGTTTTGAATGAAGTGAAGTGAATGTAAAAATTGATACGGAAACCTCGAGGGTTTATATAGGTATACATATATATAAATATATTCAAGAATGTAAAAATTATATAGATGCTTAATAGGTAGATAGTAGATAATAAGTATGAATCATTCAGTTACCTATTACTCATTCCAATCTCCCTCTATTACTCACCTCATACCCATACCTACAGCCTTCTCGTACCGCACCTACAGTCACGACTCACTCCACACAACTTGATACCCCTAGCAAACACACCTCAACAGTCGTCCACCATTACACAAACCCCGTTACATCCAAACGAACAACGAAGGTGGTACAATAAGGCTATCCATCTATTCATCCATCCATGAGGTCCATCCAATCATCACAAAATACAACCGTTTGCAGCTCATCGAGCATCTCACCCCTACCCAAACCTTAATTAACAGTCATGCGATGAAATATGTATATCCTTTGAACGTGTATAATGGTTTTAGTTAGATCTTTATTTCTTTGCCCTTTTACCTCTTCGCCTCATATTATCTCATCCTTTCTTCATCAAAGAAAGAGATACCTCGGCGAAGAATTAGTTAGAGCTTCTAGACTTGCGGAAATAGTAGCTCTTCCGTAACATCCGCCCACAAGCTATTTTAGCACGCTTCGATTTGCGGCTCACCGGGAGTCTGTCAAGGTGGCCCTCCTTTACCGCGAAATGGACCCGGCTTTTTCCCTGGCTGGACATCAAAAATTGAACAATTAATCATAACTACTAGGTACATAGAACATGATTATATTATCCTTCGTTCATTGATCGTAGTCTATTATCTATATTTATATAAAATCAAACCTGCTCACTTCATCTTACACTTTCCTCCGCTAAATACAAATTAAGTAGATTATATCCTGTCGGGATATTAATCATGTAATCTAAGAGGGCACTGTATTGCAACTAGCGTATATACTAGTATATATACTAACACTAGCACTTCTACTATATTAAGTACTAGCTTCCCATAGTAATAATAATCAAGTATAAATAAAACATAATAAACTAAAGTACTATATACTTTATTAACCCAAATTGATATTAATACTAATTAATAATATTATAAATTAAAGCCTTGGATTCTATTATAAAGTACTAAGTGCTTTAAAGTAATTTTTAAGATTAATAGAAATTTTAAAAAGACTATAAAGAAAAATATCATTATACTTGATATAATATACTATCTCTTTTATTATACTAAAAAATATATTCCGGATAATTATATTAAAAAAATATATTCAAAAAAATCGATCTTATTAATTATAACAAATCAAGTTTATATTCATTATTGTCACGGAATTCACTGTATAGTGTAATCTTACAGGCACTAATCCCGGTACTCCTTCGGAGTACTCATTCCTATAATTATTAATATTATTTTATTTATTTTATTTGTATGTTTTATATATCTAATTAGGCGAGTATCTTGTCTGATTAGGGTATATAAAGCAGGTATGATTATTAGGATTATATTTTAAGTTAATTTAGTTTATTATTATTTTATATATTTATTCTCAGATCAAAGTGATTATTAGATATAGCTATTATTTCTATAATAATTATAAGCTCGGTTAACATTTATATTGTGTTTTTATTATATATATATATCTTTTGATTATTTTGATTTATATATATTTTTTTTTATTCCTTTTTAAAACCTTATTATATTAAAATCCAATTCCTTAAAAGTTATTCGATTTATTATCTATAAATATTGGTTAAAATGGTTTTTAAATCTATAACATTTTTATATATCGAAAGGTATCTGAAAGGATATTAAGCTATTTGATTCCAAATTTATTCCAATCATTTTAATCAGTTTTGAAGAATCTTTGAAAAATAGAAAAACTTTTTATTAATTAATTTATATTTATAATAAAGATTAACTTATCAAGGACTTATTTGAATTTATTATGATTATCGATTTTATAAGAAAATATGATTTGAATAATCAAGCAAAGTATTTTTTTAATTTTAATGTTTATAAATAATCTCAATAAAAAGACTCAAAAGGAGATATTAAGATAATTCTATTATTATTTTTTAAAAAGTCAATATTTAAGTTTATAAGGTTTAAAGCAATTATCTTTTAAGATATTTTAATTAAGTATTTTGTATTTTAAAAAGAATATTGATATTAGAGAGATAAATATAATATTATATATAAATTATATCAGAACGTTTATGAATGGATTATAGAAATAGTAAATATATTTTATTTTATAAAACTCATTTTTAAAAACAATAATGCTAAAATCTTATTATTCAAGATAATCATTCAGAAATTATAGAATAAGCTTATATCTATAATAACAACTATAAAATCTGTTATTATTTAAGAATATCGAAATATTTTTTAATAAATAATTGTAAATCAAATCAATCTAATTAAATAATATAATAAATAAATCAAAGTTTATACAATTATAAAGTTATATTATATCAAAATAGAAAATGACTTAGTAATTATTAACTTTTTATAAGTAATAGGAATATATATATTCTTTATTTAAGCAAATATTATATTTATTTAGATTAAAATTAATAATCAATTTGAAATTTTCAATTATTTTTTGAAATAATTTGGAAATATTTTTGATAGTTTAATTTATTAGGATTTTTTAGTTTTTAAAGGTAAAAGTATATTTTCAATTATTAATTTTAAATTTAAATAAAACTTTGATAATCTGTAAAAAAAGCAAAATAATATTTGGAAAAGAGTTTTTAAAAGGATAGATAGTTGATATAAATATTTTTATAAATTAAAATTTAATTAGAAAAATGAAAAAGCAAATAGGAATTATTATTTTAAAATATATTGATTAATAGAATTTGTATTTATTAGGAAATATAATTTCTAGAATTTAATTTTATTGATAAAAAAGGAATATAATAATATACGAAAGAAAATTAAGAATAATTAATGATTGAATATATATAAAGTATAGGAATAAAAAGAATAAATCAATTTAAAAGGTAATAATTATTAATTTTATAATTTATAAAATCCTGAATCAAAAATAGTTATCTGTTTTATTCAAGATTCTATTAATTATAGAATTTATATTATTATTTCTGATTTATTTTGTTAATTCTTTAATAATATTATATTTAATAATAATAATATAATACATTTTATTAATAATATTAATCTTTTTAATAAAAACAAATATACTTTTTTATCAGTATTAGATTATATTAAGGTAGAAATATCAAAAATACAGATTATTGGATGAGATACTTGTATAATTAAGAATATCCTTTAAAGATTTTAGAGTTCAAAAGATAATCTGATTTTTTCTAATATTATATATATTTTTGGATTTTATATTAATATTATTTCAGAAATAAAGCTTTTAAGTGCTAAAATATAGTTTTTAGAAATAGATTTTATATTATAAAAAAACAATTTTGAAAATAATTATATTATTGTTTAATGTATTTATAAAAATAATCTTTTATTTTTAGAATATAAATTTTTTTTTTTTATTTAATTAATCTAAATATAATATTTATAAATCTAAACTTTTTGATATATTTTATATTTAATTCTAATATTAAAAGATTATTTTGTTAATCGAAAAATCTATTTAAACTTTGAAAGGATTTTATAAAATTTTAATATAAATAATTAAAATATTTGAATAAAGAAGTTTTTAAATATTTCGTTTTTTTAGTAAGAAATATAAAGATTAAAGAATTTTTTAGAATTGAATATATTGATTGTTTTTGTATATATATAAAGCAAATAATATTACAAGCTTTTAATAAATTCTAATTATTATATTCTTTTTATAAAATCTAATAAAATTTGTTTGATTTTTTATATATATATATTAAAATGCTCTGACTTTTAATTATTAAAAATATATTTAGTAGAAAGATTTTTAGTTTTTTATTATATTAAAAACTTATTATAAAATATTTGATATAATCTAGAATTTCTTTATTTAGATATTTAGAAAGTATAGTCTTTTAATAATTTATATTAAACAGAATAATAATATTTTAATTATTAATATTATAGAAAATACTATATTCGAAAATTGAATCAAAACTGAAGATATAGAATTTGAATTATTTTTATCAAATATATATGAATCAAATAGTGGATCGAAATGAATAGAATAAGAGATAATTATTAAATAAATTAAAATACAAATCTCTATAGGTATACCTGATTTTTTATAGATTGAAGTAATATAAACTACTATTTATTTATATAATATTAGTTTTTTTAAAACTTGATTTTTCAAATTTCTAAATAAAGTACTAGATATTTGGTTTTAGGAATACTTATAATTATTTATTTTAGCAATTATAGATTACTTAATTATTAATCTTTATTTAAATTGGAATAGAATATATCGATATAGGTGTAGAATATATTTTCTAAATAAAAAAAAAGAATTAGATATAAATAAAAGAATTTATAAAATTAATTTTAAAGTAAATATTAAATATCTTATTGGATATGTATTAAATTCTTCAATCTATTATATTTGAATATTTAAGCTTAAGTAGGTTATTATTATTTAAAATATTTTTTTTTTTGAGGAAAGGATATACAAAATAAATTAATTAAATAAAATTATTGATATATATATAAATTAAAAGCTATAGTAATTTATATTAATTCTTAATATTTAATAAATAATTAATATTAATAATATTATTATTAATCAAAAGAATAATATATTAATTTTTATTATTATTAGTTTTATTAATATTATTATATATATTTCAAATATATTTTAATATAAATAGGATTTGGGGGTATCTTTAAGAAATAGAAGTTTATATAAAAATATTGTAAATAATAGTATATATAAGATTCTGTATTTTAAAAAGATTTTAAAGATAGAAGATTGATTTTAAAAACAAATAATTATTATTGATTAATTATAGAAATCTATAAGTTTTATTTTAATATTAAGTAATTATAATAATCAATCTAAAAGTATAGAATATGAGTATACTAATAATATTATTTAAATTATATATAGAAAATATGAGAGTAATTTAAATACTTATTTTATTAATATTATAAATACTTATATTATATAGAAAATAATATTACTAAAAAGATTATTTTCTTTAATATATATAATCGATTAATTTAAGAAAAATAAAATTCTATTTCTTTTTAATTAAAAATTTAAAAAATAAAGGATTATAAGAATCGAAATCTTTTATTTAACTTTCAATTTATTTGAATATTAGTTTTTTAATTTTGGTAATATAATTTTTAATATCAATATATCTATAAATTACTATTATTAAATTCAATAATAAAAAAAATTGCAAAACAATCTTTTTACAAGTAATTATATACTTATAAATATTCTTATTATAAATTTATTATTGGAAAATAATTTCTATATTAAAGATTTTTATTTAATATTTTAATTTAGCTATTTAAATATAAATATATAGGGGAATATTCATTTATTTATTATTATATATAGTATAATTATTTTTGTTATATAAACAAAACTAAGTCCTTTTAATATATTTGAAAAAGAAGTTCTAAAAAAGCTATTCAACTTGTATCTATTAGGTTTATTCAAATTATTTTAATATTATTATTAATTTAAAAATTATTTTTTGAAAAAATGATTTAAATATAAATATGAGATTAAAATTAATAATTTAAAAGATTATAAAATATAATATGAAATTAATGTATAAAATATATTAATTGTTTTTATATTATTATAATGGGTATTTATATATAAATATAATAAATAGGGATTCTTAATACAATATTAAGTAAAATTAATTATTTATAGTGATTTTTAAGTAAAAGATATAATTGAATCAACTTATATTGTGATATTTGTTGAAAGATTATTTAAAATTATAATAATATTAATAGTAAAATATAATCTAAAAATAAAGCAATTTGATATTGTTAATATATTTATTAATATTTATAAAGATTTATTAGGTGTATCTATAGTTTATTATTTATCAAATAAATTTAAGAAATTAAATAAATATATAATTCTTGATTGTATATTATATAATCTTTAAGATTTTTTTATATTATAATTCAAGGATTTTAATAAGATATTTAAGAATTTAGATTTAAATTAATATAAAAAGAAATCTTGTTTTTTTATAAATTTAGATTAAATTGTTTTGATATTATTTTTTGTGGATAATATATAAATTGTATATTATTATAAAAATATATTAATAATTAATGGTATTATTTTTGGTATTAAGGTTATTTATAAACTAAAAGATTTAGATGATACAGAATGGTTTTTGGGTATTCGGATTATTTATAATCAAAAAATAGGAAAACTTTGGTTAGTATATAATATTTATATTGAAAAGATTATAAAGAAGTTTAATTTCAATAATAGTAATATATATATTTTTTTATTAATAATAAAATTTATGAAATATAATAGAAATGTAATTATTATATTTATATAAATTTATTAAGAGAAGGTAGAATTAATATTATATATTGTAATTATAATTAAAATAGATATTGTATTTATAGTTTTGTAATTCAATTATTTTTTAATTAATCTATTTTCGGATTATATAAAAACAATTAATCATTATATATAATATTTCTGGAATACAAGATATTATTCAATTGGATATAATCAAGAATAAATTTCACAACTTTTGTTTTCTCAGATATCTTATTTGTTGATAATAAGGAATTATAAAAATCATTTTAAGATTTTATAATTTTATTATTTAATAAATCAATAATATAAAAAGCTTTAAGACAAAATATAATAACTATATTTATTATTAAAATTGAATTATTTGATATTAAATGTATATTAAAAGACATATTAATTATATTATAATTTCTTAAAGAAATTAATCTTATAATTAAATAATTAATTATAATTTTTTATAATAATCAATAAATAATCAGATTAATAATAGAAAAAAACAAAAAAATCATTATTAAACTGAAATATATTGATATATAAAATATATAGTTATATTAGAAATATTCAAAGGGAAATTTCTATTTTATATATTTATTTATAATAGAAATAATAGTAGATAAATTAATTAAGAATTTATTATAATAAAAGTTCAATCACTTTATATCCTTTTTAAATCTATAAAATGTAAATATTAGAATTAATAAAATCAAATAAAAATTTTTTCTTTCAATTTATATTTTTTTTAATATATTTAATATCAAATTATATCAAATCAAACTATTTTTTTTTATTAATTAATTTATTATTAAAATTAATTATATTATTTTTATTAATAATATTATACTTATTATCAAAATTATTATTATTATTAATATCAAATATTATTTTATCTTTATTTTTTAAAGTAAAATAAGTGAATTGTAATCAAATCTTTGGATTTATTATAGGAATATATATTTTGATTTTTATATATTTAGTTGTAGAGAATTTGAAAACAGAAAAGAATTTCTATTTTTTAATTAAAGAGGAAGATAATAATTTTGATAAAAGAAGTGGATGAATAGATAATTATAATAATTAAATAGGAGAAGGAGATATAATTTGTATTAATAATAAGAGAGAGTTAAGATTAATAAATTCACTATTCTTTTTAATTATTATTAATATAATTATTATTATAATATAAACTAATTTCTGATTTGAAATAATTTTTTAAAAAATATATTAATAAATTATAAAAAAATAAAAAAATTAGAATATATTTTTCTAGAAAGTATAATGAATTTAGAATTATAAAGTTCTAATAATCGGATAGTTAAAGATTTTAAATATATTAGGAAAAATATATAGATATATATAATATATTTTTAATATTAAAAAAAAAAGTATTTTTTTATTTGAAATATTTGTTATATTCTTTATAATAATTAGAAAAAAGAAAATGAATATACTTTGTATAGGGAATAAAGTTTTGTATATCTTTATTTCTAAAATCATATTTAGAATTTTTTTGTTTATATTTATTATAAATTTTATAAGTAAAAATCCGAAATTTACTTAATTTAAATATAGAAATGGATTTATTTAAGGAGGAAGATATTTTTGATAAGAAATTTTTATTATTAAAAAAAAGATTAGAAAGATAATATTTATTCTTATTATTAATAAAAGGATTATTGTAATTTATAAAAGTAATTATTATATAATATTTGTTTATTTTAGTTTAGTAATTATAAATAGTTTTAATTTTTTTTAAAAAATTGTTATTGGGATTTTATTGAAATTTATTAAAAAAAAGTTTTATTTGTAAAGACTTCTTATTAAAAAATAATAGAACTTTAATTGAAGATAATAATTCAATTAGAGATAATAATTAATTAAAAGTATATTGAATACTGGATTTATTAAATTGAATATTACTTTTTGATATATTATATAAAGAGATAATAATATATTAATTAAAAATATTAATAGAATTAGAGGATTTTTTAATAAAAGAAGATATATTTAAAAAATGTATTGAATTATTAAATATAAAGATTAAAAAAAGGAATTATCTTTTTTTTATAATTATTTTGATTTATTATATTCTCTTAAAAAATCTATTGATTTTTATTCAATTTTATTATTGTTATAAAAGTATTATATAACAAATTAATTAAATCAATTGATATAAATATTTAATTAATAATAATCAATATAATTCAGGACTCCTAATATATATCAATCTGAAGAATTAATTTCTTTATTTCAATATTATTATTCTTTTACAAATTACTTAGATTAATAATATAACTTATTCTTTTTTTTTGTAAAAAACTTTGTATATTTATATATTTTATACTCTTTTATTTAATAAATAAGCCTACTCAACAAGCAAATTTATAATAACTATTTGAATAAATCACTTATCAACTTTTATATTGTTTATTGTTTAAGAATTTTTCTTTTATTTATTATACAAATCATTTAATATAATTATTAAAGTATTTAACGATTTGAAGAGTATATTACAGAATTCATTATATAGTATAATTTTATAGATATTAATTCTAATATTTTTTTGGAGTACTCATTTTTATGATTATTAATATTATTTTATTTATTTTATTTGTATACTCTATATACCTAATTAGATGAATATCTTGCCTGATTAGGGTATATAAAGTAGATATAATTATTAGGATCATATCTTAAATCAATTTAGTTTATTATTACTCTATATACCTATTTCCAGATTAAAGTGACCATTAGATATAGCTATTACCTCCGTGATAATTATATATTCACCTTTATACTATATATTATATAGAATAATCTATAAATCTTTATCTAAATATCTTTATAAATATCTTTTCAAATATTCTTTCAAAAACACTCATATCTATATCTATAATTTCCAAAATATCCATAAACTTCAGAATACCTACTCTCATATATCATTATATCGGACAGTAATAATACTACAACTACCCCTACTACTTCTAAAATCATCAATAAGAATCTATATATAAAAAAAGAGAAGGAATACTATAAGGAATAGTTAAGCCTAATAAAAAAACAATAAGCTAAAGATAGATTTATATTTAATATTAAAAAATTCACTAAATATATCAAATTCAAATATAAATAATACAATTATGAGAATATTAATAATAACAAGCTCGCTGAGATTTTTTATAATGACTTTAATATATTTATATCTAAATAATTCTCGAAAATCCATTAAATAGATATATAAAAGCTATATATAATATTATTATTGGGATAGGGATCATGTGACTGACCGCATTAGCGCATACGCTAGCGCCCCTGCACTATAACATATATATTCGTAGCCTTTAGCTTTTAGAACTGGAAGCAATATTATAATAGTGTGAATTATTAGTACTATATTACTTCACTATCCCTATAGTGATATCAATACTAATCAATAATATTACAGATCAGAAATCTAGTATCTTAATTTCAAATACAATATGGGTTTGTAACTAAAATTAATATTTTTCTGAAAAAATATAAACTCTTATATTAAAGTAATATAATTTGATATTGTTGGTATCACCATGGGGATGGTGAAGTAATATAGTACTAATGATTCACACTATTGTAATATTGCTTCCAGTTCTAAAAGCTAAAGGTTACGAATGTATATGCTATAGTACAGGGGCGCTAGCGCATGCGCTAGTGCAGTCAGTCATATGATCTCTATCCCAACACTAGCGACTTTTTAAAGTTGTTGTATCATATCTTTTCTAGCTAATATCCCTTTTCCAATGCAATTATCTGTATTATTAATCTCTTTCAACCCATTCCGTGACCTTAATCTTTATAGTGTTATTGTCGATCAAGTCTTTTAGGGCTTAATACAATTTAGATTTAGTTATCACATCCATAGGGTTAGATTCTCTATCAATCTATTTAATCTCTATAATCTCTTGTTTCTCGTATGCCTCTCGAATTGTCATTATATCGATCATTAGTCTCTTTTCGGTAATTGTACTAAGTTTCGTGAGACAGTTGTATAATGATCTTAAGTCGATACATATAACCAATAATATCTTGCGGTTTGGGAAGATCTTGTCAAGTGTATTTTTGATTGCTGTGCTAATATCAAAACCCAAAACTATATTGTAGAGTTTTGATGCTAATATACTCCTAATAACTTTTTTATACTTAATTGATAATTAATGAATGATGTTAGTTTTATCGAATTTGTTTATTAGAATGACAATATATCTAATCTGGGAGGACAAATCTTTATTATTAGTAAATGATGTATCTGTGAATACGACCAATTTGAGAGAATCCATATCAAGTGGTACAAATTGTAATCTTCTCTCTAAGTTGTCGATTTGTTATTGGATGTGTTTATTGAGAGTATTAATATCTTCTTCTTTTGGATTGACTGTTTATACTGTATATAATAAGTCAAAGGCTGTCTCTAATTGATATATAATTGCTATGTATGCTTTTTAAGCGTATTGTACAATATACTAATCTTTTACTATCATTGACTTTCTGAACTTGCCATACATGCCTTGTATATCAGATAGTTTTGATTTGACTAAACGAAGGTTTTTATATTGTTTTTTTTGGTTGAGGTAGATTGTACTATTATTCTACTAAGTGATCAGACTACTATTAAACTTGAGTGGTGTATTTGGTGTAAGTGTTTTACACTTTTTTGCTATAAATTTAGCGTTTTTGAGTTCAGTTTGCTTACGATCTGCGAATACTTTATTAGCTATAATGAGTGTATCATCCGTTTGTAATCTGACAATGCCGAATGCTGTGTCGTCTTTAGTTGTATGCAACAAACATGGATCGTAGATCGACTGTATCATTTTGAGAACATTGGTATGATACTTGTGGTAGGTGTTAAACCAGTGATTTCCTGCTTCCGGAACACCATATAATGATCGTACAACTTGCAGGATAAAGCCCTCTGGAATGTTTATTTTCGGTGGTGGTCGAGTATAAAATTTTCAAATTAAGTTTGATATCGATTGTGTATATACTTATATAATGTTGCAAATACTTATAGTTACCTCGTTTTTGAACAGCATAACCATCACTACTAGCATAATACACTGACTAACATATTATATTATAGGCGATTATATCAAAACAGCACCTTTTCCTTGATCTTTCTATACTTGTATAATCAATCGGGATTTGGGAAATGCTTTATCAGTTTTTTTATTTTTAATCTTATCAATAAAATGAGAGTTAAAAATCTTTATGTTTGTAGGGATATCTGCAATCTTTATGAGTTGGAAAATATTGTTTTCTATGAATCCGTTGACCTCCTTTTGTTTTGATTCTACGAAAATTGTTGATAGTGGGATATCAGTAAATACTGTATAGCACTCAATATACTATATATTATTAAACTCATCTTCTTTTGATAAAAAAATCAATAAATTCGGTAGGTATTTTGTAGATTCGATATTTTCTTTTTTTGTGAAAAGTGTTGATTATACTGGAATTATTACTTAAGGGATCCATTGTTGCTAAGGTTGGGGGTTCCTGGATATATCCAAAAGAGTCTCCTCTAGATTCCTATTCCTAGTAATTGCTGGTGAGGGGGTAGATATAACTTTACTAAATTCTAGCAAAGTTGTTGTGCTTGTATTGGGTACAGCAAGTTGTTCTTGTTATGTCAATCCAGCTTATACAGGTGGTATTTGTGTTAATTCGGCAGGTGGTTGGGGTTGATCCTGAGGCCGATCCTATACATCCTCTGTATGAGGTTTAACCTGAATAGTACGGAATTCCGTTGGTCCGCTTGGTAATCGTATTGTGCATATCTTATCTTTTATATCTAATAAATGATATAATCCCGTCTATTCTTTATGTTCTTTTTATATCCAAACTTTCGAATTGATAGATAAATTGTATAAAGCCATTGTAAACGGTCCATTTCGCTAATTCAAAGTATTAAATACTTGTCGTATTACTTGTAGTTTATAAATTTCATTTATTACTTTTTTAATCACTAATTATTATTATAGAATTGTAGGTATGGGTGGGTCAGATTTAGATATCTGCGGATATACTTCAAAGATTAAAAGTATTGGAATTAATTTGTTTGGTTTTGTAGTATTGTTTACTGCTTTTATAATTATTTGTAGTATCATCTTTTTTGTAATAGAGCTATTAAGCTTGTTGGAGATGATAATATACATTCTCTTGATGACTGTATGATAGTATTCAATTACGCCAACTAACTAATGTGCTTCAATTGGTACACTCTTTGTTTTTGTTGATATGGTCGTAGTGTATTGAACGAATTCCTTGCTTACGAAGTTCTTTCTAGTATTATGTATAATAAAATCTGGTGGATTGGTGTAAGTGTCTATCTAGTATTTTCGAAGTGTATCGAAAGTATGTTTTGTGGTGATATTGTTTAGTTATTGTGTAGTTTGGAATTGTGTATCCTTATTAATGATGTGTAGAATGGGGTGAGTGTTAATATACATTATATCAACTATAATTGAGTGGTTAAAATCAATATCATTTTGTAGATTAAATTTAAATCGATTTAATAATTTTCTGTACTTTTGATAATGTTGATAGAATTTGTTAAATTTGTTAATCTCAGTTTTTGAGATGTTATTGTGGCCAGCTTGTTATAGTATTTATAAAAGTCTATATACTGATGGATGATTAAAGTGATGGTATAGTTATTGTAATTCTGTATCGGTAAGGTAACACTCACAATTCTTGATGGTTTGTTGTATGAACTGCTGTATGTTTATTTGCTATAGGAGGATAGTGTACTTGTTGTGTTGGATGTAAGGGTAACTTTTTTCTGTTTTTGTAATAACAGTGTCAATGATATTATTGTAATATATGTCGAGACGATTTATATTATCGAGTAACAGTAAAAATGGTGTTTTTATATTTATAATATAAAATTCGATAGTTTTTAGGGGTAGATGGAGCTTGATTGATTTGCAAGATTTAGTTTTTTTGATTCTGAATATCACGTTTGCAACTTTTACCCTGCTTGTATCTAAAACAATATCTTCGATAGTTATTTTATATGTTATATATTGATCAAATCCTATTATGGACTATTGCGCTATAGCTATATCGATGATAATATCCTTAAATTCTTTTAAATTATATTTGTTTATAAATACGGATTTATTTCAAGTTTTATATATTAAAATATAAATAAATATTTTATTAATCAATTTTATTATAATCTTTTTATTATTGATAAATTTACTTTAAATAATAAAACTCGATTATAGTTTTTGTATTGGTAAATCTTGAAGTTTATACTAAGCAAAGTAAACTTCAATTTTTTTATCAATATTGGGATTAGACTTCTTATCATAATCTTGATTAGAACCTTTATATTCAATAAGAAATTACTCAAAACCCTTATCAAAACTATTACTAATTCCCTTAAATTGCTTTTTATATTTGCATCGTGATTCATTATACTTTTTCTTATTGTGTCGGGTTAACTAATAGTTGTTCTTTTTGTAAACAAAGTATCTTTTTTTAGTTTGTGATTTAAATAGTTATTAATTATCTTATTTAAAGCTTTTGTTCTGATTATATTCTTTTCCGTGTTAATATTTCTGGTTGGTATAAAATATTGTATTTCCGTTTAGATAAATCAGCTTCTATGTTATAATAGCTAAACAAAGTTCTTCAAAAAAACTTGATATATTATTAGCTAAGCGAAAACAAATTAGAGAGTATACTAATATTGGTATATATGTGTTAATAATCTTTTAATAAAGTAAATCGTTTGTCCTAATTATAATACTAAATCCTTTGTATAAATAATATAATCTTATCACCATCTGTTATAGACAGTATATAATTGATTTCTTATTATTCTCAGATTGTATTATTATACTCTTTAATATAATAGCTTCCTATTGTTGCATGATATTCCTTTTATACTCAGAGCCTTTAAATATAGTTACAAATAAGTCGCGAATTTCCCATATTAATACTGGCATAGTTTTCAAATTTGTATAATAGAAATCAAGTGCTGTATCGATAAGTATAATAGGGAATACTCTTAGAAATAGATTATCAAGTATATTAATTTATTAATAATTATTAAAAAATATATTATATTTATAAATAAAATTATTATTTTATCTATTATATTTATTATTCTTATCATAAAGTTTTGCAAGATTTCTGAGAAATTAACCAATATTTATAACTCTTAATAATGGATTTGGAAAAATTTCTGAAATACCATAATCGTATTCTGGATCATTTCCTCCTTTTTCTTTTTCTATATCGCCTTTATCTTTGTTATTACTATTTCCACTATAATTACCTTATAGATTCCCACCATAACCACCTTATGGATTCCCATCATGACCGTTTTGTAGATTCCTATTATAACCGCCTTATAGGAAATCGTTTCCTCTACCTCTATTATCTCCTCCTCCTCCTCTATTCAAACCATTATTATTACCGGATAGATCACCGAATAATTGACCACCTCTCTTCTATAACGATAGATGTGGTTGTGATAATGAAGGTTCAGATCATTAAAAAGGTATTTTGGATTAGGATTGAAATTATCTATATAAAACCGACTGCGAAGGTAATAATTTCTTTTGCTTGTAGAATAGATATACAAATGAATTGAATTCACTTTCTTTTTATAGAAATCTAGTACTAAATTAGAGAACGGATTTAGAGTAATGGGGTGCTAGTAATTTTGATAATACTTTTTATCCAATATTAATGCCTTTTCCTTTATCACCTAAAAAACTAAATCCTGAAATTGTTGCGATTTGAGATAGAATATTTGATATTTACAATAACCTATATTAATTGAAACCTGATAATCCGAACTGACCACTCACTTAAGATATCTTAGGTTTTTTTAATAATATATATACAAAAACTCAAATATCTTTTTCCTCTATTCTTTTTTATATATTCTTTAATTGAAATATAAATCCCTTTTTTATAAATACATCCACAATCTTTTTGTCTGATTATTCTCTATACAGTAATCAAATTACATCAACTAAAGCATCATAAATAGGTCGTGTCGTACAGATCTCGTGCTTCGCAACAAACACACTGCACGAGTGCAGTTTGTATCTCAGCTTGTATAACAAACGCATGCCGATTGTTTGAAAATGTCCCGAATTGAAGTATTCGAATTCGCGAAAGTAGTCCGACCATAGTTCGTCATCGTAATACTTCGATCGTTGATATTCGTAAAGTTTGTACTTGCAAAAATCCCTGATCTCTTTTACACTTATTTGCTTTATAAAATCGATTGGATTGTCTTGCCATCTTTTAGCTATTATATTAAAATCGTTAGTCATAATGATTGATGGTATAGTGGACTCTGCCACGCTTCTAGCGTCGTCCTCGCGTTTAGGCTTATACTCCGTGGAGTCGTCTTTGTAAGATTCTGTCATGTTGATGGATAGCAGGTAGGTAATGAGGTGAGGTAAGGTGTTTAAATATAATTTTACTAAATCCGGCAAAATTGTATTTATTTGTAAAAGATGGTGCTTAGCTTGAGCTGGTAGTTATTGATTTATATTCTTCAATACACATTACTTTGAAGAATAAAATGTAGATTAAAATTGAATATAAGGGTCGTTGCTATATTATTAATTAAATTTGTTTATTAGTATTAAACCATGTTGGAATAATGCTGAATGTAAGAATTGCCGCTATATTGCTGATAATCTTTATTCATATAAGGGCAGGTATCAAACCATATTGCTTTGATATAAGAGCTTATACCTCTTCAGAAAAATACCAATCTTAGTTATAAATTTATATTGTGTTTGAAATTAAGGTACTAAACTTCTAATTTATGATATCACTGATTAGTGTTGGTATTATTATAGGGATAGTAAAGTAATATAGTACTAATGATTTATACTGTTGTAATATTGTTTTCGGTTCTAAAAGCTAAAGGCTACAAACGTATATGCTATAGTGCGGGGGTGCTAGTGCATGCGCTAGTGCGGTCAGTCACATGATCCCTATCCCAACAGATATCTATCTTTGTATAAATAAAAACTATCAGTAATGTGACAGTAGTTTTTATATTCAGTATTATTTCAATATAATTTAATACTAATAAACAAATTTACTCAACAATATAGCAATAACTTTTATATTCAATTTTAATTTATATTTTATTTTTCGAAATAATATATATTAAAGAATACAAATCAATAGCTATCAGTTCAAGTTAAATACTATTTTCTATGAATAAATACAACTTTGCTGAATTTGGTAAAGTTATATTTAAGTACTTTATCTTATTTTATTATTTATTTATTATTTATTAATATAATAGGATCTTATAAAGACAATTTTATGGAGTATAAGTCTAAATATGAGAACAATGCTGGAAGTATAATAAAGTTTATTGTATTATTAATTATTATGATTGACGATTTTAATATAATGATTGAGAGATGGTAAGACAATCTAATTGATTTTATAAAGTAAATAGGTGTAAAAGAAATCAAGGATTTTTGTAAGTATAAATTTTACAAATATCAATAATCAAAGTATTACAATAACAAATTATAATCGAATTATTTTTGTAAATTCGAATATTTCAATTTGGAATATTTTCAAATAGTTGATATATATTTATTATATAAGCTGAAATACAAACTGCATTTATATAGTGTGTTTATTGTAAAGTACAAGATCTGTATAACACGATCTGTTTATGATGTTTTAGTTAATATAATCTGATTATTATATAAAGAATGATTAGATAAAGAGATTGTGAATGTATTTGCAGAGAAGGGATTTATATTTCGATTGAAGAGTATATAGAAGAAAATAAAGAAAAAAGATATTCGAGCTTTTATATATATATTACTAAAAGAATTCGAGGTATTTCAAGTAAACAATTAGCTTGGACTATTAGGTTTCAATCAATACAGATTATTATAAATATTAAATATTCTATTTCAAATTGCAACAATTTCAGGATTTAGCTTTTTAGGTGATAAAGGAAAAGGTATTGATATCGAACAAAAAGTATTATCAAAATTATTAGTATTCTATTATTTTAAGTTTGTTTTTTAATCTAGTATTGGATTTCTATAAAAAAAAAGTAAACTCAACTTATCTATATATCTATTTTACAAATAAAAAAAATCATTATCTTTATAGCCGATTTTATATAGATAATTTCAATCTTAATCTAAAATACCTTTTCAATAATCTGAATCTTTATTATTATAATTATATTTATTGTTATAGAAAAGAGATAATCAACTATTTGGTGGTTTATTTAATAATAATAATAATTTGAATAGAAAAGAAGGAGGAGATAATAAAGATAAAGGAAATAATTTTTTACAAAACGGTTATAATAGGAATCTATAAGATAATTATAATGGGAATCTATAGAGTGGTTATAGTAAGAATAGTAATAGTAAAGGCAAAGGCAGTATAAAAGGAGGAGGAGGAAAAAGTAATTCAGGATACAATTATAGTATTTTAGAGATCTTTTTAAATCTATTATTAAGAGTTATAAATATTAATCAATTTCTTAGAAATCTTATAAAACTTTATAATAAGAATGATAAATATAATAAACAAAATAACAATTTTATTTATAAATATAATATATTCCTTAATAATTATTAACAAATTGATATATTTAATAATCTATTTCTAAAAATATTCCCTATTATATTTATTAATATAGTATTTGATTTTTATTATACAAATTTGAAAATTATATTAATATTGATATAGAAGATTTGCGATTTATTTATAACTATATTTAAAAACCCCAAGTATAAAAAGAATATTATATAACAATAGGAAGCTATTATATTAAAGAATATAATAATACAATCTGAAAATAATAGAAAATCAATTATATACTATCTATAACAAATAATAATAAGACTATATTATTTATATAAAGGATTTAGTACTATAATTAGAACAAATGATTTACTTTATTAAAAGATTATTAATATATATATATTAATACTAATATACTTTTTAACTTATTTTCACTCAATTAATAATATATCAAATTTTTTTGAAAAACTTTGTTTAACTATTATAATATAAGAGCTGGTTTATTTAAATAGAAATATAATATTTTATACTAATCGAAAATATCAATATAAAAAAGAATACAATCAGAATAAAGGCTTTGGATAAAATAATCAATAATTATTTAAATTACAAACTAAAAAAAGATATTTTGTTTGTAAAAAGAATAATTATTAATTAATTTAATATAGTAAGAAAGAGTATAATAAATTATAATATAAATATAAGGAATAATTTAAGAAAACTAATAATAGTTTTAATAAAAGTTTTAAATAGTTTTTTGTTAAATATAAAGGTTTTAATCAAAATTATAATAAAAAATCTAATTTTGATATTAATAAGAAAATTAAAGCTTATTTTACTTAATATAAACTTTAAGATTTATTAATATAAAAATTATAATTGAGTTTTATTATTCAAAATAGATTTATTAATAATAAAAAGATTATAATAAAATTGATTAATAAAATATTTATTTATATTTTAATATACAAAATTCGAGATGAATTTGTATTTATAAATGGATATAATTTGAAAGAATTTAAGGGTATTATTGTCGATATAGTTGTAATATAATAGTTTATAGTAAGATTTGATTAATATATAGTATACAAGATAATTATCGAAGATATTATTTTAAATATAAGTAGAGTAGGAGTTACAAATGTGATATTCGGAATTGGAAAAGCTAAATCTTGTAGATTAATTAAATTCTATTTACCCTTAGGAATTATCGAATTTTATATTATAGATATAGAAACACTATTCTTATTGTTATTCGATAATATAAATCGTTTTGGTATATACTATAATAATATTATTGATATTATTATTACAAAAACAGGAAAGAATTATTCTTGTATTTAATATAATAAGTATATTATCTTTTTATAGCAAATAAATATATAGTAGTTTATACAATAAATTATTAAAAATTGTAAGTATTATCTTATTAATATAAAACTATAACAATTATATTATTACTTTAATTATCTATTAACACATAGACTTTTATGAATATTATAACAAGCTAGTTATAATAATATCTCAAAAATCAAGATTAATAAATTTAATAAGTTCTATTAATATTATCAAAAATATGGAAAATCATTGAATTAATTTAAATTCAATTTACAAGATAATATTAATTTTAATTATTTAATTATAATTGATATAATATATATTAATATTTACCCTATTCTATACATCATTGATAAGGATATATAATTTCAAGTTATATAATAGTTAGATAATATCACCACAAAACATATTTTCGATACACTTCAAAAATACTAAATGGATACTTATATCAATCCATTAGATTTTATTATATATAATACTGAAAAGAACTTTATAAGCAAGAAATTCGTTTAATATATTATAATTATATTAATAAAAACAAAGAGTATATTAGTTAAGGTATATTGATCAATTGATATAATTGAATATTATTATATAATTATCAAAAGAATATATGCTATTATCTTTAACAAATTTGGTAACTCTATTATAAAAGAAATGATATTATAAATAGTTATAAAAGGAATAAACGATATTATAAAATCAGATAGATTAATTCTAATACTTTTAGTTTTTAGAATATATCCACAAATATCTGAATCTAACCCATCTGTACCTACAGTTTTATAATAATAATTAATAATCAAGAAAGTAATAAATAAAATTTATAAACTATAAGTGATATAATAAATATCTAATACTTTGAATTAGCGAAATGGATTGTTTATAATAGCTTTATACGATTTATCTATCAATTCGAAGGTTTGGGTATAAAGAGAATATAAAGAATAAATAGGATTATATTATTTATTGGGTATAAAAGATAAGATATATATAATACAACTACCAAGCGAATTAACGGAATTCTGTACTACTCAGATTAAACCTTATATAAAGGATATATAGAATCAGTTTCAAGATTAACCCCAATCATTTGTTAAATCAATACAAATACTACCTATATAAACTAGATTAATACAATAAAAGCAACTTATTATACCTAATACAAATATAACAACTTTACCAAAATCTAATAAAATTATATTTACCCCCTTACCAACAACTACTAAGAATAGAAATCCAAAAAAAACCCTTTTAAATATATTCAGGAATCCCTAACCTTAATAACTGTCACGGCGCCAACTACATGATCTGTAGTTGCCTTCGTGCCTCAGGCACAGCATACTAGCGCGCCCTACTTCCTACAAGTAGGGCTTCACTCTTCCATAGCTCTTCCACCCTTATGGTACAATATAAGTCTTTACCCGTACCTTGACAATAACAATAAATCTCTTAAATAATAATTTCAATATAATTAATATTTTTTATAAAAAGAGAAAATATCGAATCTACAGAATACTTATCAGATTTATTGATTTTTCTATCAAAAAAAGATAAATTTAATAATATATAATATATTAAATATTATATAACATTTATTGATATTCTATTATTAATAATTTTTATAAAATTAAAATGAAAAAAGATTAATAGATTTATAGAAAATAATGTTTTTCAACTTATAAAGATTATAAATATCCTTACAAATATAAGGATTTTTAATTTTTGTTTTATCAACAAAATTAAAAATAAAAAAACTAATAAAGTATTTCTTAAGTTCCGATTGGTTATATAAATATAAAAAGATTAAGGAAAAATAATTGTTTTAATATAATTACCTATAATACAATATATTAATTAACATATTATATTAGTAGTGATAATTATGCTGTTTAAAAACAAGATAATTATAAGTATTCGCGATATTATATAAGTATATATATAATCAATATCAAACTTAATTCGGAAGTTTTATACTTGATCACCACCGGAAATGGATATTCTAGAGAGCTTTATCCTATAAGTTGTACGATTATTATATGATATCCTGGAAGTAGGAAATTATTGATTTAGTACTTACTACAAGCATTATATTAATACTCTTAAGATGATATAATCAATCTACAATCTATATTTATTGTATACAACTAAAGACAATATAGTATTCAATATTATTAGATTATAAATAGATGATATACTTATTGTAGCTAATAAAGTATTTATAGATTGTAAGCAAACTAAGCTCAAAAATACTAAATTTACAGCAAAAGAATATAAAACATTTATATTAAATATATTATTCAAATTTAATAGTAGTTTGATTATTTAGCAGGATAATAATATAATTTATCTCAATTAGAAAAAATAATATAAAAATTTTTGTTTAATCAAATCAGAATTATCTGATATGTAAAGTACATATAACAAGTTTAGAAAATCGATGATAATAAAAGACTAGTATATTGTATAATATATTTGAGGAATATACATAGCAATTATATATCAACCAAAAGCAGTTTTTGACTTATTATATATAATATAAATAATCAATCCAAAAGAAAAAGATATTAATACTTTTAATAAACATATTTAATAACAAATCGATAATTCAGAAAGAGAATTACAATTTATATTACTTAATATAAATTCTCTTAAATTAATTATATTTATAAATATATCATTTGTTAATAATAAAGATTTATTTTTTCAGATTGAATATATTATTGTTTTAATAAACAAATTCGATAAAACTAATATTATTCATTAATTGTTAATTAAGTATAAAAAAATTACTAGAAGTATACTAATATTAGAATTTTACAATATGATTTTGAGCTTTGATATTAGTACAATAATTAAAAGTATATTTAACAAAATCTTTTCAAACTATAAGATATTATTAATTATATATATTGATTCAAGATTATTATATAATTATTTTACAAAACTTAATATAATTATTGAAAAAAGACTAATAATCGATATAATAGTGATTCAAGAGGTATACAAAAAATAAAAGATTATAAAGATTAAATAGATTAATAAAAAATCTAACCCTACAAATACAATAACTAAATCTAAACTATATCAAACCCTAAAAAACTTAATCGATAATAATATTATAAAGATTAAGGTTACAAAATAAATTGAAAAAGATTAATAATATAGATAATTATATTAAGAAAAGAATATTAATTAAAAAAGATATAATACAACAACTTTAAAAAATCGCTAATGTTAGAATAGGGATTATATAACTAATTGTACTAGTGTATACATTAGCGCCCCTGTATTATAGTATATATGTTTATAGCCTTTAGCTTTTAGAACCAAAAGCAATATTACAACAATATGAATCATTAGTACTATATTACTTCACCATCCCCATGGTGATATCAACAATTATATATATAAAGAGTATTAATATTAAAAATAAATATTAAAGTATATATAGCTTTATATAATTAATCTTGTAAATCTATTATAGGAGTATAGATAAAGAATCAGATTCAGAAAGTTTTGAAGGATTGTAATATTAAGAATTCTAAGTTTAGATTTGAAATAATCAAGAAATTTATCGAAAATAGCTTTAAATATAATAATGATTGAAGAAGTAATAGAAATAATAATAGAAATAATAATAAAAATAATAATAGAAATAGTAATAGAAATAATAACAAAAACAGTAATAGAAAAAAAGATTCTAATAATGATGATAATGATAATAATGAAAAGAAAGAACAATGTAATAGGAATAAGAAATTATTAATATATTCTAATTATTTTAATAGTTAATCTTTTATTAATTTATCAAAATTCTATATTAATAAAAAGAAATATAGTAGGGATAATAATAATTTCGATTTCAAATTCTTAATATTCTACAAAATCTTATAATATACAAAAATACCTATAAACTTATAATACAAGGCATTTCTAATTATACTTAAAAATAGTATATTTTAATTCTTTTATATTAACTATACCTTATTATTATTGATTTTTAAAGAACTTTACATTTATATATAGAATAATTTTGAAAAAGAAAAATACCAATACAATATACTATCTAAATAAAATAATATTAATCTCAAATCAACTAAAAAGGAATATAAAAATAAATTGTTTAATAAATATCTTATTATCATAATCAAGGAATTATATATACTGCAATACTAATTTGATTTTGTTATACAACAAATATTCTATCTATATAATAAACTTATACTTATATATAAGAATATAAAAATATATAACCTAACTTGTTTTGATTTCAAGAAGGAAGTATCTAATTTAATTAATTAATTATAATAATCTATTAATATATAAGAGAAATCATATAAGAATGAAAAAGATGGAATACTATTCACTAATAAGAAATTCTATAATAATACTGATCATAATGATTCTAGGGATTTTAGAAATAATAATAATTTCAAATATAATAGCTTTAAGGGTAACACTTATAATAAATTCTGATAATTTAATTTTTTAAATCAATATAATTGTTATTAAATATATAAAAAAGAGGGATATCGATTGATAAAGTATACTTAAAAGAAATAAAATAAAAATTATTATAAATATTAGAAAAAGATTAAGATTGGTAGTAATAGTATATATAATAAACATTACAATTAATAATTAATTGAATATAAAAAAAAGATTACAAATACAAAGTCTGATTTAGAAACCGAAATAAGCTAATTTTTTACAAATCTTAATATTAATAATAATAATAAAGAAAAGATATTTTTTATCAATTTAGAACCTATTAATGACCAGGAAATATTCAATTAATTATTAATCAACATTTTCTTATATATAACTATTAGAAACCCTGTTGAGATTATTTTATTTATAAAGAATCTAATAGATATCTTTTATATAAATTATATAAACAAAAAGTTTTATAATATATATATCGATACAGCCTGTATAGATAAATCAATAATTGGAATTGGATAATATTATACATAACGATAGATATGTCTAGTAATATATAATCTACAAATAGTAGAAGCTACAAATATATACTTCAGAAAAAGGATTACAACATTAATAGAATCATTTTATATTAATACATCATTTAGATATATTGATTTTTTATTACGGAGGTAATAGCTATATCTAATGGTTACTTTGATCTGGGAATAGGTATATAAAATAATAATAAACTAGATTAACTTAAGGTATAATTCTAATGATTATATTTGCTTTATATATTCTAATTAGGTAAGGTATTTGTTTAATTAGATATATAAAATATACAAATAAAATAAATAAAATAGTATTAGTAATTATAAGAATAAGTATTTCGAAGGAATATTGGGATTAGTATTTATAAGGTTATATTATATAGTGAATTCTGTAATATATTTCTTAGATTGCTAGATACTTTGATAATTATATTAAATGATTTGTATAATAAATAAATTTTTTTTTTTAAATAATAAGTGATATAAATATCAATAAGTATTTTATTTGAATAATTACTATAAAATTATCTATCAAATAGATTTATTTATTAAACAAATGAATATAAGATATATAAATATATAGAGTTTTTTATAAAAGAAAAAAGTAAGTTGTATTATTAATTTAAGCAATTTGTAAGAAAGTAATGATATTAAAGTAAAGGAATTAATTCTTTAAATTGATATATATTAGAAGTTTTGAATTATATTGATTATTATTAATTGAGTATTTATATCAATTAATTTAATTAATTTATATATATAATATTTTTATAATAATAATAAAATTGAATAAAAATCAATAAATTTTTTGAAGAAATATAGTAGATCGAAATAATTATAAAAAAAAAACAGTTTCTCTTTTTTAATTTTTATATTTAATAATTTGATATATTCTTTAAATATATTTTCTTTTATTAGAAAATCCTCTAATTCCATTAATATTTCTAATTAATATATTATCACTTTTTTATATAATATATTAAAAAGTAATATTCGATTTGATAAATCTAATATTCAGTATACTTCTAATCAATTATTATTTCTAATTGAATTATTGTTTTTCATTAAAATTCGATTATCTTTTAATAAGAAATTTTTATAAATAAAGCCTTTTTTTGATAAATTTTAATAAAATCCTGATAATAACTTTTTAAAGAAAATTAAAGCTATTTATAATTACCAAATTCAAATAAACAAATATTATATAATAATTATTTTTATAAATTATAATAATTCCTTTATTAATAATAAAAACAAATATTATTTTTTTAATTTTCTTTTTAATAATAAAAGTTTCTTATCAGAAATATCTTTTTTCTCAAATAAATCCATCTCTATATCTAGATCAAGCAAATTTTGAATATTTACTTATAAAGCTTATAATAAGTATAAACAGAAAGATTCTAAGCATAATCTTAGGAATAAGGGTATACAAAATTCTATTTTTTATATAAAGTATATTTATTCTTTTCTTTTTAATCGTTATAAAAAATATAATAAATATTTTAAATAAAGAAATACTTTTTTTTTAATATTAAAAGTATATTATATATATCTATATATCTTTTCTAATATATTTGAAATCTTTAGTTATTCGATTATTAAAACTTTGTAATTCTAAATTTATTATACTTTCTAAAAAGATATATTCTAATCTTTTTATTTTATTATAATTTATTAATATATTTTTTAAAAAATTATTTCAAATCAGAAATCAATTTATATTATAATAATAATTATATTGATAATAACTAAAAAGAATAATGAGTTTATTAATTTTGATTTTTTTTATTATTAATATAAATTGTATTTCCTTTTTCTATTTAATTATTACAATTATCTATTTATTCATTTCTTTTATTAAAATTATTACTTTTTTTTTAATTAAAAAATAAAGATTCTTTTTTATTCCTAAATCTTTTATAACTAAATATACAAAAGTCAAAGTATATATTTTTATAGTAAATTCAAAGATTCGATTATAGTTTGTTTATTTTATTTCGAAAAATAAAGATAAGATAATATTTAATATTAATAATAATAATAATCTTAATAATAAGTATAATACTATTAACAAAAATAATATAATTAATTCTAATAATAATTTAATTAACAAAAAAAAATAGTTTGATTTGATATAACTTAATATTAAATATATTAAAAAGAAGTATAAATTAAAAGAAAAAATTTTTATTTAATTTTATTAATTTTAATATTTACATTTTATAAATTCAGAAGGAATATAAAGTAATTAAACTTTTATTATAATAAATTTTTAATTAATTTATTTATTATTATTTTTATTATAAATAAATATATAAAATAAAAATTTTCTTTTAAATATTCCTAATATAATTATATATTTTGTATATCAATATATCTCAATTTAATAATAATTCTTTTATTTTTTCCTATTATTAATCTAATTATTTACTAATTGTTATAAAAAATTATAACTAATTATTTAACTATAAGATTGATTTCTTTAAAGAATTATAATATAACTAATATTTCTTTTGATATATACTTAACATTAAGTAATTTGACTTCAATAATAGATATAGTTATTATATCTTATCTTAAAGTTTTTTATATTATTAATTTATTAAATAATAAAATTATAAAATCTTAAAATGATTTTTGTAATTTCTTATTATTAGTAAATAAGATATTTGAGAAGAACAAAAACTATAGAATCTGTTTTTGATTATATTTAATTAAATAATATTTCATATTCCAGAAATATTATATACAATAATTAATTGTTTTTATATAATCTGGAAATGAATTAATTAGAAAATAATTAAATTACAAAATTATAAATATAATATTTATTTTAATTGTAATTATAGTATATAACACTAATCCTATCTTTTCTTAATAAATTTATATAAATATAATAATTATATTTCTATTATATTTTACAAATTCTATTATTAATAAAAAAATATATATATTACTATTATTAAAATTAAACTTTTTACAATCTTCTTAATATAGGTATTATATACTAATTAAAGTTTTTCTATTTTCTGATTGCGAATAATCCAAATATTCAAAAACTATTTTATATTATCTAAATCTTTTAGTTTATAGGTAGTCTTGATACTAAAGATAATATTATCAATTATTAATATATTCTTATAATGATATACAATCTATATATCATTTACAAAGAATAATATCAAAATAATCTAATCTAGATTTGTAAAAAAATAGAATTCTTTTTTATATTAGTTTAAATTTAGATTCTTAAATGTTTTACTAAAATCCTTAAACTATAATATAAAGAAATTTCGAAAACTATATAATATATAATTAAAAATTATATATTTATTTAATTCCTTAAATCTATTTAATAAATAATAAATTACAGGTATACCTAATAGATTTTTATAAATATTAATAAATATATTAATAATATCAAATTACTTTATTTCTAGATTATATTTTACTATTAATATTATTATAATTCTAAATGATTTTTTGATAAGTATTATAATATAAATTAACTCAATTATATCTTTTATTTAAAAATTACTATAAATAATTAATTTTATTTAATATTATATTAAGAATCCTTATTTATTATATTTATATATAAATATTTATTGTAATAGTATAAAAATAATTGGTATATTTTATATATTAATTTCATATTATATTTTATAATTTTTCAAATTATTGATTTTAATTTTATATTTATATTTAAATTATTTTTTTAAAAAATAATTCTTAAATTAATAATAACATTAAAATAGTTTGAATAAGTCTAATAGATATAAATTAAATAGTTTCTTCAAAGCTTTTTTTTCAAATATATTAAAAAAACTTGATTTTGTTTATACAACGAAGACAATTATATTATATATAATAATAAATAAATGAATATTTCTTTATATATCCATATTTGAATAACTAGACCAAAATATTGAATAGAAATCTTTAATACAGGAATTACCTTTCAATAATAAGTTTATAATAAAAGTATTTATAAGTATATAATTATTTATAAAGAAATTATTTTACAATTTTTTTTATTATTAGATTTAATAATAATAATTTATAGATATATTAATATTAGAAATTATATTACCAAAATCAAAAAATTAATATTTAAATAAATTAAAAATTAAATAAAGAATTTCGATTTTTATAATCCTTTATCTTTTAGATTCTTAATCAAAAAAAAGTAGAATTTTATTTTTCTTGAATTAATTGATTATGTATATCAAAGAAAATAATCTTTTCAATAATATTACTTTCTTTATAATATAAATATCCATAATATCAGTAAAATAAATATTTGAATTACTCTTATACTCCCCATATATAACTTGAATAATATTATTAATATACTTATATTTCATACTTTCAGATTAATTACTATAATTGCTATTACGGAGGTAATAGCTATATCTAATAATCACTTTGATTTAGGAATAGGTATGTAAAGTGATAATAAACTAAATTAACTTGAAATATAATCCTAATAATTATATCTATTTTATATATCCTAATCAAGCAAGATATTCACCTAATTAGGTATATAAGATATATAAATAAAATAGATAAAATAATATTAATAATTATAGGAGTGAGTATTTCAAAAAAATATTGGGATTAATGCTTGTAAGATTATATTATATAGTAAATTCTGTAATATATTCTCTAGATCGTTAGGTATTTTGATGATTATATTAAATGATTTGTATAGTAAACAAAGGAAAAATTCTTAAATAATAAATAGTATAAAAATCAATGAGCGATTTATTCAAATAGTTGCTATAAATTTGTTTATTGGATAAATTTATTTATCAAACAAAAAAGTGTAAGGTATATAAATATATAGAGTTTTTTATAAAAAAAAAAAAAATTATATTATTGATTTAAATAATCTGTAAAAGAGTAACAGTATTAAAATAAAGGAATTAACCCTTCAGATTAATATATATCAGAAGTCCTAAATCATATTAATTATTATTAGCTAAGTGTTTATATCAATTGATTTAATCAATTTATATATATAATGTTTTTATAGTAATAATAGAATTGAATAGAAATCAATGGATTTTTTGAGGGAATATAATAAATTGAAATAATTATAAGAGGAAGATAATTTTTCTTTCTTAATCTTTATATTCAATAATTTGATATATTCTTTAAATATATTTTTTCCTATCAAAAAATCCTCTAATTTTATTAATATTTTCAATCGATATACAACTATTTCTTTATATATTTTATCAAAAAATGATATTCAATCTAATGAATTTAATATTCAGCATACTCCTGCTTAGTTATTGCCTCCCATTAAGGTTTAATTGTTTTTTAATAAAAAGTTTTCATAAATAAAGCCTTCTTTTAATGAATTTTAATAAAATTCTGATAATAATTTTTTAAAGAAGGTTGAAGTTATTTGTAATTGTTAAACTGAAGTAAATAAATATTGTATAATGATTATTTCCATAAATCGCAATGATTTTTTTATTAATAATAAAAATGAATATTATTTTCCTAATCTTTTTTTCAATAACAAGAATTCTTTATCGAAAATATTTTTCTTTTTGAATAAATTTATTCTTATATCTAAATCAAATAAATTCTAGATACCTACTTATAAAATTTATAATAAATACAAGTAAAAAGATTTTAAATATAATTTTAGAAATAAGAATATATAAAACTTTATTTTCTATATAAAATATATTCATTTTTTTCTTTTTAATTATTATAAAAAATATAATAAATATTTCAAATAAAAAAATACTTCTTCTCTTCAATACTGGAAATACATTACACATATTTATATACCTTTCCTAATATATTTAAAATCTTTAACTATCCAATTATTAGAATTTTATAATTCTAAATTCATTATACTTCCTAAAAAGATATATTTTAATTTTTTTATTTTATTATAATCTACTAACATACTCTTTAAAAAATTATCCTAAATTAGAAATTAGCTTATATTATAATAATAATTATATTAATAATAATTAAAAAAAATAACAAATTTATCAATCTTAATTCTCTCTTATCATTAATACAAATTATATTTTCTCCTTTTACTCAATTATTACAATTATCCATTTGTTTATCTTTTTTATTGAAATTATTATCTCCCTTTCCAATTAAAAAATAAAGATTTTTTCTTATCCCCAAATCCCCTACAACTAAATATACAAAAATCGAAATATATATTTTTATAATAAATCTAAAAATTTAATTATAGTCTATTCATTCTATTTTGAAAAATAAAAATAAAGTAATATTTAATATTAATAATAATAATAATCTTGATAATGAGTACAATACTATTAACAAAAATAATATAATTAATTCTAATAACAAATTAATTAATAAAAGAAAACAATTTAATTTAATACAATTCAATATCAAATATACTAAAAAGAAATATAAACTAAAAAAAAAAACTTCTATTTAATTTTATTAATTTTAATATTCACATCTTATAAATTCAAAAAGAATATAAAATAATTGAATTTTTATTATAATAAATTCTTAATTAATCCATCTACTATCATTTCTATTATAAATAAATATATAAAATAAAAACTTTTCTTTAAATATTTCTGATATAATTATATATTCTATATATTGATATATCTTAGTTTAATAATAATTCTTTTGTTTTTTTTTATTATTAATTTAATCGTTTATTGATTATTATAAAAAATTGTAATTAATTATTTAACTACAAAATTGATTTTTTTAAAGAATTATAATATAATTAGTATTTCTTTTGATATACACTTAATACCAAATAATTCGATTTTAATAATAGATATAATTACTATATTTTATCTTAAAACTTTTTATATTATTAATCCACCAAATAATAAAATTATAAAATCTTAAAATGATTTTTGTAATTTCTTATTATCAACAAATAAAGTATTTAAAAAAAATAAAAACTATAGAATTTATTTTTGATTATATTTAATTGAATAATATCTCATATTTCAAAGATATTATATATAATAATTAATTATTTTTATATAATCCGAAAATAGATTAATTAAAAAGTAATTAAATTACAAAGCTATAAATATAATATCTATTTTAATTGTAATTACAATATATAACATTAATCCTATCTTTTCTTAATAGATTTATATAAATATAATAATTACATTTCCATTATATTTTATAAATTCTATTATTAATAAAAAATATATACATTACTATTATTAAAATTAAATTTTTTTACAATCTTCTTAATATAAATATCATATACTAATCAAAGTTTTTCTATTTTTAATTACAAATAATCTGAATATCTAAAAACTATTCTATATCACCTAAATCTCTTAATTTATAAATAGCCTTAATACTAAAAATAATACCATTAATTATTAATATATTTTTATAATAATATACAATTTATATATTATCCATAAAGAATAATATCAAAACAATTTAATCTAAATTTATAAAAAAACAAGGTTTCTTTTTACATTAATTTAAATCTAGATTCTTAAATATCTTATTAAAATCCTTGAATTATAATATAAAGAAATCTTAAAGATTATATAATACACAATCAAGAATTATATATTTATTTAATTCCTTAAATTTATTTAATAAATAATAAACTATAAATACACCTAATAAATCTTTATAAATATTAATAAATATATTAATAATATTAAATTACTTTATTTCCAGATTATATTTTACTATCAATACCATTATAATCCTAAATAATCTTCTAATAAGTATTATAATATAAATTAACTTAATTATATCTTTCACTTAAAAATTATTATAAATAATTAATCTTATTCAATATTGTGTTAAGAATCCTTGCTTATTATATTTATATATAAATATCTATTATAATAGTATAAGGATAATTGATATGTTTTATATATTAATTTCATATTATATTTTACAATCTTTTAAATTATTAATTTCAATTTTATATTTATATTTAAATCATTTTCCCAAAAAATAATTTTTAAATTGATAATAACACTAAAATGATTTAGGTAAATTTGATAAATGTAAATTAGATAGTTTCTCCAAAACTCCTTTTTCAAATATATTAAGAGAACTTGGTTTTGTTTGTATAGTGAAAGCGATTATACTATATATAATAATAAATAAGTAAATATTCCCCTATATCTATATTTAAATAATTAAACTAAAATATTAAATAAAAATTTTTGATATAGAAATCACTTTTTAATAATAAATTCGTAATAAAAATATCTATAAATATATAATTACTTATAAAAAAATTGTTTTATAATTTTTTTTATTATTAGATTTGATAATAATAATCTATAAATATATTGATATTAGAAATTATATTATCAAAATCAAAAGACTAATACTCAAATAAATTGAAAATTAAATAAGAGATTTCGATTCTTATAATCCTTTATCTTTTGAATTCTCGATCAGGAAAAAGTAGAATTTCATTTTTCTTGAATTAATCGATTATATATATTAGAAAAGATAATCTTTTTAATAATATTATTTTCTTTATAATATAAGTATTTATAATATTAGTAAAATAAGTATCTGAATTGTTTTTGTATTTCTTGTATATAATTTGGATAACATTATTAATGTATTTATATTCTATACTTTCAGATTGATTATTATAATTGCTTGATATCAAAACAAAATTTATAAACTCTTGTAATTAATTAATAATAGTTATTGATTCTTGAAATCGATTTTTATTTCTAAAACCTCTTCAAAATATAGAATCTTATATATATTATTACTTGTAATATTCCTATATAAACTTCCACCTTTCAAAAATACCCCCAAATCCTATTTATATTGAAATATATCTGAAATATATATAGTAATATTAATAAAATTAATAATAATAAAAATTAATATATTATTCTTTTAATTAATAATAATACTATTAATATCAATTGTTTATTGAATATCAAAAACTAATATAAATTACTATAACTCTTAATTTATATATATATTAATAATTTTATTTAATTAATTCATTTTGTATATCCTTTCCTCAAAGAAAATAATATTTCAAATAACAATAATCTATTTGAACTTGGATATCCAAATACAATAAATTAAAAAATTTAATATATATCCAATAAGATATTTAATATTTGCTTTAAAATTAATTTTATAAATTCTTTTATTTATATCTAATTCTCTTTTCTTATTCAAAAAATATACTTTATATTTATATTAATATATCCTATTCTAATTTGGGTAAAGATTAATAGTTAAATAATCCACAATTACTAAAACAAATAATTATAGATATTTTTGAAATTAAATATCCAACACTTTATTTAGAAATTTGAAAAATTAAGTTTTAAAAGAATTAATATTATATAAATAAATAATAATTTACACTACTTTAACCTATAAAAAATCAAATATACCTATAGAAATCCGCATTTTGATTTATTTGGTAATTATTTCTTATTCTACTTGTTTCGATTTATTATTTGATTTATATATATTTAATAAGAATAATTTAAGTTTTATACCTTCAATTTTGATTTAATTTTTAAATATAATATTTCCTATAATATTAATAACTAAGATATTATTATTCTGTTTAATATAAATTATTAAAAAACTATACTTTCTGAATATTCAAATAAAAAAGTTCTAGATTATATCAAATACTTTATAATAAATCTTTTAATATAATAAAAAGTTAAAAATCTTTTTATTAAATATATTGTTGAAAGGTGTGGTTCACGTGATCATGGAGTAGGGGGAGCTAGCCCCAATTAGTACTAGTGAGAGCTCTGTCCTATACAGAGCTCTTCCTCTCGGAAGTTGTAGAATAGACTTAGTACACTAGTCCTCCTAATGCCATCACTTTCTACCCTATGCTTCCCATCTTATTCCCTGTAGAGAGTCATACTTAAAACATATATCTTTAATAATTAAAAATTAAAATACTTTAATATATATATATAAAAAGTTGAATAAATTCTATTAAATCTTATAAAAAGAATATAATAATTAGAATTTATTAGAAATTTATAATATTATTTGTTTTATATATATACAAAAGTAATTAATATATTCAATTCTAAAGAGTTTTTTGATTTTTATATTTCTTATTAAGAAAATAAGATATTTGAGAATTTTTTTATTCAAATATTCTGATTATTTATATTAAAGTTTTACAAAATCCTTTTAAAATTTAAATAAATCTTTTAATTAATAAAATGATCTTTTAATATTGAAATTGAGTATAGAATATATTAGAAGGTTTGGATTTATAGATATTATATTTAAATTAATTAAATAAAAGGAAAGTAATTTGTATTCTAAAAATAAAAGATTATTTTTACAAATATATTAAGTAATAATATAATTATTTTCAAGATTATCTTTTATAATATAGAATTTATTTTTAAAAATTATATTCTAACATTTAAAAGCTTTATTTTCAAAATAATATTGATATGAAATCTAGGGATATATATAATATTAGAAAGAATTAGATTATTTTTTGAATCCTAAAGTTTTTAAAGAATATTTTTGATTATATAAATACCTTATCTAACAATCTATATTTTTGATATTTCTATCTTAATATAATCTGATATTAATAAAAGGAATATATTTGTTTTTATTAAAAAGATTGATATTATTAATAAAGTATATTATACTATTATTATTAAATATAATACTATCAAAGAGTTAATAAAATAGATTAAAAATAGTAATATAAATCCTATAACTAATAAAATCTTAAATAAAATAAATAACTATTCTTAATTCAGAGTTTTACAAATTATAGAATTAATAATCACCATTTTTTGAATTGATTTATTTTTTTTATTTTTATATTTTATATATATTCAATTATCAATTATTCTTAATTCTTTCTTGTATATTATTATATTCCTTTTTTGTTAATAAAATTGAATTTCAGGAATTATATTTTCTGATAAATATAAATTCTATTGATTAGTATATCTTAGGATAATAATTTCTATTTACTTTTCTATTTTTCTAATCAAACTTTAACCTGCAAAAATATTTGTATCAACTATCTATCTTTTTAAAGATTTTTTTTCAAATATTATTTTACTTTTCTTATAAATTATTAAGATTTTATTTAAATTTAAAATTAATAATTGAAAATATACTCTTATCTTTAAAAATTAAAAAATCTTAATAAATTAAATTATTAAAAATATTCTTAAATTACTTCAAAAAATAATTAGAAATTCCAAATTGATTATTAATTTCGATTTAAATAAATATAGTATTTATTTAAATAGAAAGTATATATATTCCTATTACTTACAGAAAATTGATAATTACTAAATCATTTTTTACTTTAATATAATATGATTTTGTAGTTATATAAACTCTGATTTATTTATTATATTATTTAATTAAATTAATTTGATTTATAATTGTTTATTAAAAAACATTTCGATATTTTTGAATAATAATAAATTTTATAATTGTTGTTATAAATATGAGCTTATTCTATAGTTTTTAAATAATTGTTTTGAATAGTAAGGTTTTAGTATTATTGTTTTTAAGAGTGAGTTTTATAAAATGAAATATATTTATTGTTTTTATAATTTATTTATAAATATTCTGATATGATTTATATATAATATTATATTTATTTCTTTAATATTAATATTCTTTTTGAAATGCAAAATATTTAGCTAAAATGTTTTGAAAAATAATTGTTTTAAACTTTATAAATTTAAGTATTAACTTTTTAAAGGATAGTGATAAAGTTATTTTAATATCTTCTTTTGAGTTTTTTTGTTGAGATTATTTATAGGTATTAAAATTAAAAAGGTATTTTGTTTAGTTATTCAAATTGTATTTTTTTATAAAATTAATAATTGTAATGAATTTAGGTAAATCTTTAGTGAGTTAGTTTTTATTATAAGTATAGATCAATTGATAAAAAGTTTTTTTATTTTTTAAAGATTTTTTGAAATTAATTGAAATAATCGAAATAGATTTGGAATTAAATAGTTTAATGTTTTTTTAGATATCTTTTGATATAGAAATGTTATAAATTTAAAAACTATTTTGATCAGTGTTTATGGATAATGAGTCGAATAACTTTTGAGAAATTGGATTTTGATATGATAAGGTTTTAAAAAGAAATAAGAGAGAATATATATAAATCAAAGTGATCAAAAGATGTATATATATAATGAGGGTATAATATAAATGTTAATCGGGCTTATAACTATTATGGAGGTAATAGTTATATTTAATGGTTATTTTAATCTGGGAATAGATATATAGAGTAATAATAAACTAGATTGATTTGAAATATAATTCTAATAATTATATTTGTTTTATATACTCTGATTAGGCAAGATATTTGTTTAATTAGATATATAAGGTATATAAATAAAATAGATGAAATAGTATTAATAATTATAGGAGTGAGTACTTCAAAGGAGTACCGGGATTAGTGCCTGTAAGGTTACACTATACGGTGAATTCCGTGATAATTGCTTAATATCAAAATAAAACTTATAAACTCCTATAATTAATTAATAATAATTATTTATTTTTGAAATTAATTTTCTATCTTTAAAACCTTTTTAGAATACAAAGTCTTATACATACTACTACTTATAATATTCCTATATAAACTTCCACCTCCTAGAAATACCCCCAAATCCTATTTATATTAAAATATATTTGAAATATATATAATAATATTAATAAAATTAATAATAATAAAAATCAATATATTATTCTTTTAATTAATAATAATACTATTAATATCAATTGTTTATTGAATATCAAAAACTAATATAAATTACTATAACTCTTAATTTATATATATATTAATAATTTTATTTAATTAATTCATTTTATATATTCTTTTCTTAAAGAAAATAATATTTCAAATAATAATAATCCATTTAAACTTAGATATTTAGATATAATAAATTAGAGAATTTAATATATATTTAATAAAATATTCAATATTTATTTTAAGATTAATTTTATAAATTCTTTTATTTATATCTAATTCTCTTTTTTTATTCAGAAAATATATTCTATATCTATATCAATATATTCTACTCTAATTTAAACAAAAATCAATAATTAAATAATCTATAATTATTGAAATAAATAATTATAAATATTTCTAAAACCAAATATTCAATATTTTATTTAGAAATTTGAAAAATTAAATTTTAAAAGAATTAATATTATATAAATAAATAGCAATTTATATTACTTCAACTCATAAAAGATTAGATATACCTACAAAGATTTGTATTTTGATTTATTTAATAATTATTTTTTATTCTACTTATTCTAATCTACTATTTAATTTATATATATTTAATAAAAATAATTTAAATTCTATACCTTCAATTTTGATTCAATTTTCGAATACAGTATTTCCTATAATATTAATAATTGAGATATTATTATCCTATTTAATATAAACTATTAAAAGATTATACTTTCTAAATACTTAAATAAAGAAATTCTAGATTATATTAAATATTTTATAATAAATTTTTTGATATAATAAAAAATTAAAAATCTTTTTATTAAATATATTTTTAATAATTAAAAATCAAAATGCTTTAGTATATATATATAAAAAATCAAATAAATCCTATTAGATTTTATAGAAAGAATATAATAATTGAAATTTATTAAAAATTTGTAATATTATTTACTTTATATATATATAAAAATAATCAATATATTCAATTCTAAAGAATTCTTTAATTTTTATATTTCTTATTAAAAAAATAAGATATTTAAAAACTTTTTTATTCAAATATTCTAATTGTTTATACCAAAATTCTATAAAAAAATTTTGAGATTTAAATAAATCTTTTAATTAACAAAATAGTTTTTTGATATTAAAATTAAATATAGAATATATTAAAAGGTTTGGATTTATAAATACTATATTTAAATTGATTAAATAAAAGAAAAATGATTTGTATTTTAGAAATAAGAGATTATCTTTATAAATATATTAAACAATAATATAACTATTTTCAAAATTATTTTTTTATAATATAAAATCCATTCCTAAAAACTATATTCTAATACCTAAAAACTTTATTTCCAAAATAATATTAATATAAAATCTAAGAATATATATAATATTAAAAAAAATCAGATTACCTTTTAAATCTTGAAATCTTTAAAAAATATTTTTAATTATATAAATACCTTATCCAATAATCTGTATTTTTGATATTTCTGTTTTAATATAATTTGATATTAATAAAAATATATATTTGTATTTATTAAAAAAATTAATATTATTAATAAAATATATTACACTACCACTATTAAATATAATATTATCAGAAAGTTAATAAAATAAATTAAAAATAATAATATAAATTCTATAACTAATAGAACCTTAAATAAAATAAATAATTATTCTTAATCCAGAATTTTATAAATTATAAAATTAATAATTATTATCTTTTGAATTGATTTATTCTTTCTTTTTCTATTCTTTATATATATTTAATTATCAATTATCCTTGATTTTTTCTTATATATTATTATATTCCTTTTTTATTAATAAAATTGAATTCCAGAAATTATATTTCCCAATAAATACAAACTCTATTGATCAGCATATTTTGAAATAATAATTTCTATCCACTTTTTTATTTTTCTAATTAGATTTTAATTTGTAAGAATATTTATATCGATTATCTATCTTTTTGAAAACTTTTTTTTAAATATTATTTTACTTTCCTTACAAATTATTAAAATTCTATTTAAATTCAGAATTGATAATTAAAAATATACTCTTACCTTTGAAAACTAAAGAATTCTAATAAACTAAATTATTAAAGATATTCTTAAATTATTTTAAAAAGTAATTAAAAATTCCAAATTAATTATTAATTTCAATCTAAATAAATATAATATTTATTCAAATAAAAAGTATACATATTCTTACTATTTATAGAAAATTAATAATTATTAAATTATCTTTTATTTCAATATAATATAATTTTGTAATTATATAAATTTTGATTTATTTATTATATCATTTAATTAGATTGATTTGATTTATAATTACTTACTAAAAAATATTTCGATATTTTTAAGTAATAATAGATTTTATAATTATTATTATAGATATAAATTTATTCCAACAAAAACGTTTACATCAGCAAGCTTAGATCGTACTAAGCCGCACCTTCCGATTATGTAAGCTTTAGTATCAGATACAGTTATAGTTGTTATTAATAGTATAAATGTTATAGCGATTACTCTTACAAAAATATCGATTATAATCGATCCCCGGTTTACTTGCAATTAATTATTATTCTTATTTTTATTATTTAACTATAACAATATAAATGTTTATAATACAGAAATTGTAAGAGTTGTTATATTAAATCTATAAGTAATAAAAGGATTCTTTATTATAATATAATTTAATACTTTCAATAAATAAGTATAATTCAAATACAAGGTTTATAAAGTATTCGAAATAATATTTTATTAATTCAAAGCTAATAATATATTAGAGAAAATAATCTTCAGTAAAGAAATATACAATATAATAATAAACAATATCAAAATTAGATTATTATAAAGTATGATATAATTTATAATTAAAAATAAGAATATTAATAATTCAAACTATATTTATATAGATATTACAAAAACTCTGAAAAACTCGAATATATTTATAAATATAAATGTGTATATGTAAGGGTAGGTTAATAAATAGAGATTGGTTAAATCTTGGAAAACCAGAATAAATATTTGTTTATTAGTAGTAGAAATTGCTGTATTGATAGTAAGTTGTTTGAATGTTTATATATTAAGAAAAACAATTAATGAAGCTATTTCTAATCTGAAAGATATTGATATAGTGATTATTATTCTTATAATTATTGGTTGGGTAGTATATATTATTAATAGTGTTATATATAATAAACTTCTTGAAGCTGAAAATATGGAAAAAATTAAAAAGATTCTGAATTGTAATAATCTAGAATGATCTATAATCTGGTATTGCTATATGCTAAAAAGGATTCTAATTTCTCTTTATAGTTTAAATAAAAATAGAATACTTGTTATTAAGGAAATAGTAGTTGAGGAAGTGTCAATATAAATAAGTATTTCCCTGATTGATTATCAAACTACTATCTATATAATCGATTTCTATAAGCAGATTTGAATTGTTAGCTTATCAAAAGAAATTTTTTTCTTTAGGTTTTTTAATAGTTTTAAATAAGCTTGATATATTAAGCTAAAGTAATATATTACTTATTATAATTTAGGGTGCTAAAGTTTCTATAATCTAATGATATATAAGAGCACCTCAAAATACAACAATTACAATATTCTATAAACAAACTATAATAGTTTGTTTGGGTTTGAGTATAAAGCTAAAACTGAATATACAAATTATACAGAACTATTTCAAGTTGGGTATAATAGTTATTCTATAATATTGTACTGAATTAATGGAAAAGTTATATATTTTATAAAATCTGAAATCTATAAGATTAAGAAATACAGTTGAAAAACTTATTTGATTGTTGAAGTATTAACCAACAAAACATTTGCTTTGATTATAATAGTTTTTTGGAATATTATAGTAGAAATATCCCCCCTAATCTATAGGGAATATATTATTATATATGAAAACCTAAGTAATTCCGAATATATCCTTTAGAATACCTTCCTGGCTAATAGCTTGTTCGAGAATTCTTGTTGTTTTAAAAGGAAGTGTTTAAATAAAGGCAATCTGAATAAAAAGACATTTTTCAATATTATATTATTACAATATAATAATATGGATATTGATATTAATTTAAATAAATAGTTACTCCTTTCGATATTATAATACTAGCTATTAGATAGCTACAATCTGATTTATATAGATTAACTAAGCAAATATATAGAAAAAGATAGAAATGTATATCGCAATATTGTAAATGATATATAAATAAAATTTGAAGGTTTTATATATATAGAAATCCTCTATATACTCTAAAACTTGAATTCAGAACCATTCAGGGTACAACCTCTTTGCATTGATGGATAACTGGAATAATCTGGATGGTTTTGAAAAAAAAAGGGAGAAATCAAAAACAATAATATATATATATAAAAATAAATAATTATATATTCAATAAAGATATGTTCAATTATATCAGAATCTTTTCTGAATAAAAATAAACGATATACAGATTATTAATATATATCAACAATCAGGTACTAGGGAGATAATAAATCTAATAATCTTTATAATATTCCCCGATTATATAATAATAAGTAATAATTTTAATATTAAATATAATCTATTTAAACCTGATATAGCTTTAACCAGCTAAAAAGCTTTTCTTACAGAATGGTTTATTTCGAATAAAATAGACTTTATCAGAATCCTAGAAGTTTTTATTTACGAAGTAGATTATATAATTAATCTGATTTTTTTTAATATTCCTTTTACTAATATTATTGTTGATATTAATCTGAAAAACGATTTCGATCATAAAATATAGGTAACTATAATTCTGAATCTCATTTTACCTATTATTAAGCTTTTTAATCATATAATTAGTAAAAAAGGTTTTTTAATCTTTCAAGGAATTATAAAGAATAAAATTCCCCATTTTTCAAGTTTAATAAATATATTTGTTGGATAGATTAATAAATTAATAAGAATACTGGATTTTTTATTTAAATCGATAATTTGTTTAATAAGAAAAAAGAAAAGTACCTCCAAACACTTTATCCCCTAATAGATAAGCGAATATAAAATAATATATTAAAAATATAGAATAGCTAAAATTAAGAATATTAATTAAATAGAATAATAATAACAGGGATTGATAATTACAATCAAAAAAGCAAAACGCTAATATTAATATAGGATTATTAATAAAGTCAATTATAATAAAAACCTATATAAAGTGATTGGCTAGTATAAACTTGCTATTAATCTTAAAACACTATTTTTGATTATTAATAATATAATAATTAAAAATATTATAGAAAAAGCCCGAATTCTATAAAAAAAGATTCTTGAACATTTCGATAATAGCAATAATCTCATAATAAATTCATTTTGATTAGACTATATATCTGTCACGAGAGAATAAGCCTATATAAACCCAATTAGCTTAATGCTATCAGTGATATCACTTTTAGCATGATAGTTATAAGCCCGGTATACGTTTATAACGCAATGATATAATTCTTTACTTGACCATACTCTCTTGTAGGATTTGTGGGCCCATTTATAAGAAAATATTTCAACAGGCCCATATTAGTTATCTAATCTTAACCTATTAAAGCTAATATAAAGACCCTGCTCTATTACCCCACTATATCCATACAGCTTAGCCTATTAGATAAATCCATAGAGAACCTAGATCTAAATAAATCCAATCAGAAAACCTAGATTTAACAGTACAAAGATATAGAAAGAGATTTGCATATATATAACTCAATTAAAGCTAATACAAAGATTACTGCCTATAACCAGCTAATCAGCAATCTCGGGGGTATGTCACAAGAGAATAAGCCTATATAAACCCAATTAGCTTAATGCTATCAGTGATATCACTTTTAGCGTGATAATATCTAATAAATTCTCATAAAATATAGAAATATTCTTTAAAGAAATAGAAAAAAGTATTATAAGAATTTCGAGTATCTTATTAAAATCTAACCAGGTTATTGTTTATCTTTTAAAAGCTTACTGAAACTTTATTAAATTAATAATTACTAGAATTTTCAATAAATACTTATAACTTAGCTATTTTCCAAATAAATAGAAATGGATAGAAATAATAATAATCCTTAAGATTGGAAAAAAAGATAAATCGTTAATACAATCCTAATAACCAATAGTTTTACTCTTATGTATTTTGAAGGGATTAGAATATATAATTGCTTAATGTATCTTATAGATTGTAATGATAGCAGGTATACTTAGTCCCCAATATGGTAAGATATTCCCTAAATAAGTAGTAATAGATCTAATTACTTTATTTGCATATAATATCGAAGAGACTTTTACCCACAAATAAAAAGTTATGATGGTTACACTAAATGTACAAAATGTATTTGATGTATTCCTGCCGAATAGATTACTGAAATATATATATTAGCAAAAATAACCCTACTCCCTTTTATAACTAATTTAAGCCTTTTTGAATAACCACTTAATAAGAATTCAATTGAAAAATATAACTACAGAATATAGTTATATTAAATGTAGTATTCTATAAAGCTCCCTATTTTTATTTATACTATATATTCTATACCTTATTAAGCTTTTGAATCAAAATATTAAACTATACTTCAGATATACTAATAATATCTGTATTTATTGTATATCCAAAAATGTTTATAAGAATATTAATCTCCTTAAATGTAATCTCTATCAGATTTTCTAATAGAATAAACGAAACTGTATAGTATTTATATCAGAAAAGCTAGAGATGATATACTTTTCCTGGAGGAGAGAGGTGTACATCTTATATTTGAAAATAAATGATAAGATAATAATTCATTTAATTAGCGAAACAGGTAATGAAATTATTCAATTAGTTTTATATTAATTAAGAGTCTAGTTTAATTAAAAGCTCTCTTTTAAAAGATATATAGTAAAACAAGAAGCAAAAGCCTACAAGACTGTAAGGTATATTAAAAAGCTTGTACAGATATACTACAGTTTGCTGGCTGTAGTATTGTATAAGGTAGTAATTACTTGTATTCTTCTTATTGTTCTTTATAGATCCGAGGTATGATATATAGACTGAATAAAGCTAAACCGGGTAAGGAGGGCTGCCTATAGTATAATGGTAAATATAAAACTAGATAGTTATATTACTAAAATCAATTAAGTAATTATTTTAATAACAAAAGGAATTCTACCCGTTTGATATACGATTTCGATCATTATAATCCTGAGAAACTCTGGATTATTATTTAGCGAGCTAGTATTCGAACAAATACAAATAAGATTTATATTCCAATTCTACAAAATAAACGAAAACTATTTACTAGCAATTTGTTTAATACGAATATTTCAATACAAAATGAACAATACTAATTTCTGTAGATTAGTTAAATTGATTTTAAAAACATCGAGATTAATACTCTCCCTATTACATTTTTTTGTAGAGAGTTATAATAACTTTATAAAAAGTATAAAAAAAGAAGTAATTATAATTAAATTTATATAATAATAGAATTATCTATTTAACAGCTATATTACAATCTTCTTAAATGACATTAAACAATACTATCGAGAATAAAAGATAGTCAATTATAGCTACACGATTTATTAAAAATAATTTCTAATAGTATTTGATTATAAAGCGATTAACCTGCTTTTATATATTTTTAATATTGAGATAATAAGTATTTTAAAAAATTTGGAATGTATTATTCAATTAAAGCTAATTAAGCAGATTACAATATATATCAACAGCATTTTAATTATCTGGTATATTAAGGGTAATATTTTCAATTTATTTCAATAAATGTTTTTATATTATTATAAGATTATAAGAAACAAGTAAATAACAATCCGATAGTTGCCTAGATATACTAAAATCCTTAAAAACAAGAAGGTTAATCAGCTTGCTGATTTAAGTGCTTGTAGCGATTATATCAAAAATAACAATTTATTACTTTCTACTATTAGTAGGATAAATTCAACAACCAGAATCTTTAAATAAAAGGTAAAACAAAAATAGTAGAAATAAAATAAAGTCATTTTTGCTAACTAATATTATTATTAATATTTTAGCTATCAAATCAAAGAATTTGAGGAATTTATCCTCTCCTATTCTATCCTTCAATAATTAATAGCACTTAAAACCAGATATAGAGATTTTATATTCTATTATTAATACTTTTAATATAATAATATTACTTTAAAATATTCCTATAGATATAACAAAAAACCTAAATATTTAGTGTTTTACTAATACTCTTATACCTAATTCGATTACTAGCCGAACAAACTTAGCTTAATCTTGTGAAATATAAAAAATACAATCAACTATCTCTCTCTTTTTTTGAAAATTCTAATAGATTTTATAATCTTTTTAACAATTATTAATCACTTCAAACAATTATACTTAATTTCTCCAAAAATTCTTTAATCTCCTATTTTTATATTACCAACTAGGATTGTACCCCCTTCTGAAACCGCTTTCCCCCCCTCCACTGTTATATATAAACTATATCAAATAAAAACTGATAATATAAAACCCTCTAGCTAACTGTAAACCTGAATTATCTAATATGAAATGGGTTGAACAGCACTAACATTGTAAACAGGAAACAAGCAATAAAAGTGTGTACAGTGTTTCTGGCCGTTTTTCCTTCAATCTATATTATAGCTATAGAAGAACGGAATGTATAGCTATACCGACACCCCCGCCAGCATGGTCCATCCCTAGTACCCCCTGGGAGGTCGTGGCGAGCCCCTGCAGCTTGCCCCCTGGATGTAAATTAAAATAAATAAATAAATAAATAAATAATATAAATTTATTCTATAATTTCTGAATAATTGTTTTAAATAATAAGACTTTAATATTATTATTTTTAAAAATAAGTTTTATAAAATAAAATATATTTATTATTTTTGTAATTTATTTATAAATATTCTAATATGATTTATATATAATATTATACTTATCTTTCTAATATCAATATTCTTTTTGAAATACAAAATACTCAATTGAAATGTTTTGGAAAATGATTATTTTAAGTCTTACAGACTTAAGTATTAACTTCTTAGAAGATAGTAATAGAATTATTTTAATATCTTTTTTTGAATTCTTCTATTGAAATTATTTGTAAGTATCAAGATTAAAGAAATACTTTGTTTAATTATTCAAATCATATTTTCTTATAAAATCAATAATTATAATAAATTCAAGTAGATCCTTGATAAGCTAATCTTCATTATAAATATAGATCAATTAATAAAGAGTTTTTTCATTTTCCAAAGATTTTTTAGAATTGATTAAAATAATTGAAATAAATTTGGAATTAAATAATTTAATATTTTTTCAAATACCTTTCGATATACAAAAGTATTATAAATTTAAAAACCATTTTAACCAGTATTTATAAATAATAAATTAAATAATTTCTAAGGAATTGGATTTTAATATAATAAGGTTTTAAAAAGGAATAAGAAAAAATATATATAAATTAAAATAATCAAAAGATATATATATATAATAAAGACACAATATAAATACTAATTAGGCTTATAATTATCACAAAAATAATAATTATATCTAATAATCATTTTGATCTAGGAATAGGTATATAAAGTAATAATAAACTAGATTGATTTGAGATATAATCTTAATAATTATACCTACTTTATATACCCTAATTAGGTAAAATATTCATCTAATTAGATATATAGAGCATACAAATGAAATAAATGAAATAATATTAGTAATTATAGGAATAAGTATTCTGAAGGAATATCAGGATTAGTGTCTGTAAGGTTACACTATACAGTGAATTCCGTGACATTTTTATATTATAAATATTAACATTCCATTTTTATTAGGATTTAAAAATATAAATCAGCTTAAAGCATTTTACAATAATATTACTAACAAATTCATTAATCCAATCAATCAATACTCTATTATTAGAAAATACGGATATATATTTTTAATATAAAAAATAAATATAAATCAATTTATTCAAAAATTGATTTGCTAAAATAATTATTATTTAATAACTACTAAGTTATAATACCTATATTATCGATTTGACCACCCATCCACATAACACTTTTATTATATATTATAATAAGTAGGCTATAATAAGAATAACAATACTATTAAATATTTTACTAAATACTATAAATACTATTAAATATATAACAAGTTACCAAAACATTTTAGATTTATTCTACTAGAGGATATTGAATTTAACTATACTATATATATCAATATTATATATATTACAGAAAAACCAGTTCTATATATTATCAATAAAACAATACAATATCAAGCTACTCGATTTCTTGAAAACGTTTCAGTTAAATATATATTCAACAATCTTTGAGAGTATTAAATTGATGTATATATAAAATTACTAGACTATATTATTTATAATACAAAAAAGAATTTTATAAATAAAAAATTCGTTTAAAATATAAAATCCATATCAATCATTATCAAGAATGTATTAGTTGAAGTATATAATTCGATAGGGATTATAAAACAATATTATTACCCCTTACATTATATATATAAAATCTTAATAAAAAAGTTTGAGAACAATAATTTGACAAAATCGATAATCCTATAAATAATAATAAAAGCTATAAACAATATAACAAGATCTAATAGACTTATTTCTATATTACTAATTTACAGAATATATTCTAAATTAAATAATATTAATTTTTTAATTCTAACAATTATTTAATATACAAAAACTATAAAGAAGATTATAATGGAAGTATATTATATACAAACTAAGAGATAGGTTATAAAAGTATTCAAAATGAAAAATAAACTATCTACAATATCAATTCTTATTCTATTATTTAATTTACAGATTTTAGTATAAAAAGAAGATAAAGGCAGTAATATATCAAGCAAGTAAACTGAATTATATATTCTAATTAAAATAGATAAAAAAATATATAAAATAAAACTTACTAGTAAACCAATTAAATTTCGATTTACGTCAATACAACCTTTTTATAAAAAACCTAAAAAAATTGAATTAATTGAATTGAGTGATATCAATACTACAAATAACGATAACAATGATATAATAATAATTAATATATTGTATATACCTATATTACAACTGTAAATACTTTCTTTAACAATACAACCAAATATATAATTATAATATTGATTATATAATAATTTGATTAATATAATCAATATAACAAATATCAACAATAAACTACAACCATAACTACAATTAATTATATTCTTGCAAGATAATATACCCATATGATATAAGGAATTATAATGTAAAAAAGTTGATAATTTAATAAAAAATAAAGTTTTTAAAATTATTTCAAAAACCAGTATATTATTCAAAATATAATTATTTAAATCTTGATTTATTCACAAAATTAAGAAAAAAGGAATTAATAAAATATATACAAAGTTATAATTAATAATTCAAGTATACAAAAATACAGATAAAACTATTATTTTAATACAATTATTAACTATTATATATATTAGCTAATATATTATTCTTACATTTACTATTATTTTATAAATATCAAATAAATATATTCAAATCTATTTATAAAATATCATACAGGTATATATCCAATCAATTACAACTTTAAACAAATCCATTTATATAAAAACACTAATAGAAATCAGATTTGATAATAGATAGATATTATATATCGTCAAGTCTTTATATAATATTCCAAAAACAAAAAATCACTAATTTGAAATCTACCATAATTGTTACAGGGTATATATATAGTAGTAAGCTATCAGAACTTCGATCCCTGATATTGTGCCTTTTGTGGACAAATTACATACGTAACGTAGTAGTAAAGCTTATAATTATTATTGTGTTTGTTCTGTAATAGAGTATTAGGAATCTTATCTTATAGGTATTGTTCTAGAATCCTTATTGGTTATACTTTGATTAGAACTGGGTTATCAATCAATTAGATAATGGATCTATAAGAACAAGGATATATTTGCTTAATAATTGAATATTCTGAATTTATTAATAATGGGATTACTAATAATAAGGGTATTAAATAATGGATTGGATTGATTATTATTACAAATTATATAGTTGATTATATATTATTAATAATAATTCCTATTTAGTTAGTCTTTTTGGAACGAAAAGATTAAAGAGGAGGGTTCTGTTATAGGGTATATATATAGTAATAAATTATCAGAACTTTAATCTTTGATATTGTGCCTTTTGTGGACAGATTGTGTGTGTAGTATAGTGGTAAAGCTTATAACTATTATTGTGTTCGCTCCGTAACAATAATTATCATAAGAATAAACTAAATATAATGTAATTCATATATAATCCTTGTTTACTCTATTCAATTAATTGTATTGATATTATAAGACTTCAGATTGATAATACTTTTATAATTAAAAACAAAAGATTCATATATTTAAAATAAAAAAAGCTAAAAAAAGCTAGTTTTATAATTAAAAATAGAAAACAGTTTACCAAAAACTACCCACTCAAGTTTAATAGTAATTTAATTACTTTTAAAGGTAATAAGATTTATTTGAATCAAAAAAAGTAATATAATAATTTTAAAATAATTATATCGAAAAATATCAATATATATAAAACAAAAGGAAAAATTCGAAAAAATATTATTTCAAAAAATCAGTATATTGTTTAATATATAAAAGATATATATATTACAATTATATATTAACTGAAAACATTATATTATCTTTTTATTACTATTTAGATAATAGATTCAAAAAAAAAAGATACTGTTAAATTTAATAAAATTATCAAATAGTAAATAAATAATTAGAAAAGAGAATTTATATTTATACTTCTCAATATAAATTCTATCGATTTAGTTGTCTTTACCGATACATTTTTTGCTAATAATATTGATCTATTATTACAAATCAGTTATGTTATATACTTTATAAATAAATATAGCAATATTAATATTATTAACTGAATATTGATTAAATATAAGAGAATTATTAGGAATATATTAATTTTTAAATTATATATATTAATTCTAGATTTTGATATTGGAATAGCTATTAAGAATATTATTAATACTATTCTTAAACCTAAAAAATAAATACTATTTATAATCTATATAGATTCTAAGTTATTATATAACCTATTAATTAAACTTGATATAAGCACGAAAAAACAACTATTAATCGATATTATAGCTTTACAATAATACTACAAAAATAGGGAGATTATGAAAATTAAATGAATTAATAGGAAATCGAATCCTACAAACGCCATAACTAAAAACAGTATATATCAAACTTTAAAAGATTTGATTGATATTAATAAAATAATTATTAAAATAATATATTAAATAAAAAGAAAATAATGAAAAGGGAATTAAGAAAATAGGAATAGAATATTATATCTAGAATTGAATAATAGATTTAAACTTAAATATATAATCTATTTAACTTAAAAATTGCTAGTATTAGGATATTGATTATATAATCTAAGAGGGCACTGTATTGCAACTAGCATATGTACTAGCGTATGTACTAGCGCTAGCACTTCTACTATATTAAGTACTAGCTTCCTATAGTAATAATAATCAAGCATGAATAAAACACAATAGACTAAAGTACTATACACTTTATCAACCCAAGTTGATACCAACATATCCCATTCCTATTCCTGTCACTAACAACACCCTTCATTATCTCATAGTCATCGTATATGCAGACTGTCGTAAACCCTATCAACTAGCCTCCAACACCTTGCTCACTTAAAACATTACATACCCAGCCCAATTCCATGCCTTCCGATTCAACCCATTGACCCGCTTAACGCTATGTATACCCTTGGAATGAAATTTCAAGCCGCCTTTCTGGCCGGTGATAACGCCCTAGATGCCAAATCCGATCCTGACCAAGTCATCGCGTTCCTATCGCTCAAAGTTCCCGAACGCGCCATTGTATCCCAATCATGAATTCGTTTCATTGAATCCGGGTCGGTATCATCCCCTATGAATGTCCAACTTTCTTCCGAATCCTCCAAGGCATCATCATCTGACTTTCCATCCTTGAGCTTGATCAGTGATTTTGCGTACTCCATATCTCGATATATACACTGAATAGCAGTGTCGACGCCGTTTTCCTGATAAGTTGTTAGTACCGATTGGTCTTCTTGTACACGAATTATAACATACATTTCTAATCTGTTCGCCCAGTACTTTGGCTTTTGTAATCATCCTCTTACTGTGCGCTGCCTCCCAAAGAGCTTTGGAAAAAAGACTTTCGTTAAGCTTCTTCAACAGAATACCCACGCCTAGATCTTCAACACGCTGACCAAAGAAAAATTGATCTCCGAAGAATGGCTTAATGATCGTTGGAATACCGGCTCGTAAACTAGCTCCCGTAGTACCGGCGCCTCCATGATGGGCTGCCGCATCAATCTGAGAGAAGAGCCAGTCGTGCGGTGCTGATTTGATTTGGAATATCTCGGGTGGGAGTGGTACCTCAATATCGTTGGCACCTTTCTTATCCAAACGATCCGACCATCCCTTTGATAAAATGCATCTTACGTCGGCCTTGATGATAGAATCCCTTACTGTTCTAGTCAAAGCTGCAGAATCTGGCACAACAATTGATCCAAACCCGACATATACTAGTCGTTTGCCATCTGCGCGGGCCTTGGCGATGAAATCTGTAAGATCTTTGGGTGGTGTATAATTTGAGCTTTCATTCAAAAACCAGTAGCCAGTGACTCTGATCCAATCGCTATAATCAAGAGGTGGTACCACAACCGAAGGGCTAAAATTATACAAGAATGGAACCTTGTTGGGTTGCATCTTCTCTAAATTCGTGGCTTGTAAACCTAGCTCTTTGTGTCTCCAACGATTCACCTGTCCAGAAATGGCAGTCCAAAAGACCTTGTCAAACAAAATGTATGATAAGTAGTTATAAGCGCCACCATATTTGTGCTCAGGGACAGCGAATGCGTGAGGATAAGCTCTTGTTCTTGTCCATGGCATGGTGAAAGCTCGGAAATATGGGATTCGAAGAGCTTCCGCGATGTGAATTCCACCCATTGCACTGGGGCTTTCAATCAAGACATCAGAATTTTGACAGGCCTTCCACGACGAGCTGAGTAAATCATCTATCCAACCACGAAATTTCGATGATGCTTCTTTCAAGAACGAGACCGTGAACATTCCGTTATCGACACAAATGCGCATCAATTCGGCCGGATCGCCATCAACTGGTGCAAATTCAATATTGTGCGACTCAACCCAGTCTTTAAATTCTAAGTGAGTGGCTATCTTCGTCTTATGACCTTCCGCCATCAAGCCCTTGCATAGAGCAATGTAAGGCTGAACATCACCACGAGAGCCAATGGTCAAGCAAGTGATACGCAGCGACTCTGTCGGTTTGAAATTCAATATCGAAGCTCTCGGATCGTCGAACAGTATTGGCGGCGATCCAGTATCGCCTACCTTTGGAGTACCGATATCACTGACATCATTTTCAGAATGAAGCACATGCCGTGCTTGAATTAGAGCTTGATTTTCAGCACTAGCCACCTCTGCACTTTCGCGTTCCTCCATGGTCAAGAGCCCAGACTCGTCCATATACTTTATTGTCTCTATATTCTGCAAAAGAGTTACTAGACAGTCATCTCGATCCTCAGCTAAAGCGAATTCGAAGAATATCTCCGCATGTCCTCGGATAGTGACTACAAGCCCCGAGTATCCAAATCTAGATGATGTCTCCTTTTCGACGTTTTCAATATCTTTCAAAGGAATGATGATTTTAGTCTTTATGGTCGGTATCAGACTTCGATAACAGAAAGATCTATCACTAAGGTAAATCTTGCCATATAGAAAGGCAAGTCGTTGCCAAGAGCAAAAGTATGCTGCATGGAGCTTCTCGTCGGGAGGCAAGGCGAAGTGTTGACGGAATCGCTCTGCGTGTGTAACACCATCGCGGTTATCATCATCGTTTTTCATGTTAGACATTTCGTCATCACGTGGCAATCCATGGGATTCTTCATAGTGCATCTTGCCCCCTTTCCACATGCCTGAGACCTTTTCCACATATCCCATAGACTCAGTTGCCAGTAATGAGCTCATCTTCTTCGAGTGTCTATTTAGATAGCCGGCGAAACCTGCAGCTCGTTGCAAAGGATAAGATCCAGCCTTGACAATGCTTTGTAATGAAGGGCCAGATGATATTGCTCCTTGCCTGGCGTCTGAGTCGCCCATGGAACCTGTGGTAGCAGCATGTTTGGGTTTCTCAGGTCGGTAAGTTCGTGTTGGGGAAACATCTGCGGATCTTCTTGGAGAGGTAAGAGGGCGAGACTCTGGACTCTGAAAATCATCCTTATTGTTGCCACGTCGCGATGAAGGCGAGCGTTGTATGGTGGGTGATAAAAATACATCGCTGCCTCGAAGTATCTGACTAGCAGAAGCTTGATTCTCATCACTTGCTGATGGCAAAGCTTCATATGACCCCGGTTCATCCAGAGAATGGACATATGAATCAGAAGACCCTTCCTTGGATGTACCCTTCTCGCGACTCAAGCGATTAGTACTAAGGCTACGTCTCGTGCTGATGCTATTGGCACTGGTGCTTCTACGACTTTTCGTCTGAAATCGATTCAGGTCTATGCTACGTCGACCGTGCTTGTTGAGATCTATGCTCCTACGAAATGCATCCGAACTTGAACGACTCATATCTGTGCTAGCACGAGGACTACCGGGTCCTGGAGAGAGTAACGGCGATAAGGTTGCTCGGACATTCTCTTCTAAAGCTGGTGTCGTGGTTTGAATGGGAGGAACCTGAGGTTTTTTGTTGTGGCTCATGTGGATCGACGTACGCTTGGAGCTGTTGTGGCTATCGTCCACTGTTGATGGTGACAAAAGGTCCTGTGCCAATTTCTGCGCAGTTGTATCTTCGACAAGGATTTTGAGTACATTCAAAGCTTCCTGGCCGTTGGTAAAAAATGAGAAGAAGTACTAGACAAGGTCGTTAGCGTTTTACTGAATTGAATTCTGAATCACTAACCTCATCGATTGCAAAACTCTCATCGTTGTCAATGACGCGTATCTTGCAGGTGTCGGCAAAATCGACGATTTGACTGTCCTCGATATCGATAATATTCTCAATGGGTAACGAGATCTTGACACTGTCGCCATCATTATGAGACCGGAATATTATCTTCTGTAAGGCTTTCACCCATTCTTTTGCAGAAGGGGCACTATCGGCATTGAAGTGATATTTTCTCTGATGTGTCTCGACGGTGAAATGTGTCGAGTCTTTCCCCTTCCCCTTTTCCGTAATACTTGCTGAAATTCCATATCTCAAGTCAATATTGCCTCTTGGAAAATATAAATCGGCTTGGTTGGTGTAATATGAAAGAACGTCGCCCTTCAACCGGAACCAATATCTATTGTACTTTGGATTGTGTTGGCCCGATTTCGATAGATATCCTGATTTGACGACTTCATGCTAAAAGAGCGTTAGCGAATTGAGAAGGCAATCCACAAGACATAAAGTCAACAACATACGGATTTCTTTGGTAAGTAGGCATAGAAGCAGATGTGCTTAGATGTGATGTACATATAACCTTGGACCAATACACTTTTCATTAGCCAGCAAGGATATTCTAAAACAATTAGTATTTGCCTGCATAATGCGGGAAAGTAAAGAACTTACCCTCTATTACTTCTTCAGGAGTTTCGAACTTGTAGATCTCCCTCAGCTTCTTTGCTAGACTTGTCGATGGCGTCTCCTCATCTTCATCAATCTCTGTAAGGTCTTTTGAACTTCGAGGCATGTCGAAACTGGGTCGCAAAGCTAATTTAGCTTGGGCATCCAACATTCTGCTCATGACCGGTGCGTCTCTTGGTTGAAGTTGTGGAGATTTTATATCAGGTGTGGTAGATTCTTGAGGAGAATCGCGTGCTGGTGACGGCGTACGGCTACGGCTACCTTGAGTGACGGTGTTTGATGATTTAGACTTGGACTTGGAACCTAGTCGCGAGAATGATCGAATCAACTTGCTCTCTGAGAATTTCCTTCTATGCCTTTCCGATTTCCCTCCCTTTTGATCTATGCTGTCATAATTTATGGGCGACTCGGAACTCTGTCGTGTAGGCTTCCTCGAATCATCTTCTTCGTCGCTGGATTGCGCATCAAATCTGGCATTGAAATCAACTTTCGGGCCAACAGCCGCGGTAATCATACCAAAGACAGATTGATTCATGGCATTAGGGGCCGTATAATCGTCATCCGCATCGTCGCCGTCTTGAAAGCGCTCAGGGAGTTCCATAGTTGCTTGGTGGCCTTCATTCCGTCTCTTCGTCAACTTTCTAGCGACCCTCTTCTTTAACTCATCTTCCGGAGCCATGTTGGCAATAACTTTTCGTCGTTGGTATGGAAAACCAACCACTCGAGTTGTTTTGATGTTTGTACAAATCGTCAAGAATCCAACGACGTTAGGATCTCAGGCGGTATCGATAAGGGTGGCTTAGGCTCCTTCAGAGTAAGCTATGCCCTAAAAGTTGAATGATGGGCGATTAGAGTTTGAATCACATGTAATTAAATAAAGTTGATCATCAGGTCTTCTTGGACTCAGTATGGTTAGTAAGGGATTTATTAGTAGGCAGAGAGAGACAATTCACGGGTGGATGATGAATCACCAGTTGTTTAAGGATTTGATGCGATGGCAGTGAGTGTTTGTAGGCAACGAAGGAAGGAAGTGATTAAGTGAAATACGTAAGTAAGTACTAGGTAGCTATTCAGGACGAGGACGAGGTATCTCACAGCATGGCAATGTTGAGCGAGCTCGGTTTCTTCGGTGGTGTGTCTTGTTGTGGGGGAAACCTACCTAAGTACCTACTGGGTATCTCTATCTTGACTGGTGGACCTATCCTATCTATCTATTATCGTATCGAGGAGATCACAATGCGACGATCTGATTCTCTTTAAGTGGGTAATATGACAACATAATACAGTAATAAGTCACAATCGAAGGAGCTGGGGAAACAGTCTCTCTAGGTGTGAAAATGATTGTAACATTGGCTATTTTATTGAGCAATATATGTATCATATGTATTTATATTCGATTCCTTTGTCTTGATTACTTCATAGATACCTAGTAGGTAGGCACGATGTAGATAGGTACTAGATAGGCATTATCAGGAGTTGGACTCAGACATATTCCATGCATCCATCTATCTATCAGTTAGGTAGGTACCTAGTTGGTATTTACGACTCCATAACCCAGACAATTCTACGATAATCGAGCGCAGCGAGGACGGGGGTTTGGGGGCTTGCCCCCATAAAACAACATATAAAAAAGGTTATCACCCAATAGTAAATCTAGAAGAATAACAAATTATCATAAATCACCCAAAGTATCGTGCCAGGCAGGTATTCATTTTGATAAGGATGAAGGGATCGGTTGCTTCATTAAATTCTTCTACAACTTCGCTTTAATAACGCTCAATATAAATCCATCGTTGAACCCCCAAAGTACTCATCATACTATACAATATTCAAACAAGACCTAACTTATCATTCAAGTAAAATGCGTCCATCACATCCAAAGACACAGTTTCCCTGATGCCGTACCACCTGCAACCCAGTCCTTTGTAGGGTGGAATTGTGCAGCAGCTGGAACCGCTGTTATGAGACCATCACCCCCCAATTGCGCTAATTGTTCTCCATCGGCTGAATAAACATCACAAAACCTATTCATATTGCCAATCACAAATTTCTGAATTCCATCTTCAGGTTTCTCTTGCCAGTGAGGCTTTAAGATAGTCACCCACCGTCCAGTTTGGTTATTGTGCTTGATAATAGTCGTAGGTTTCATCGCTTCATCATCGAGTGAATGACCTGCCTTGAAAGAGCCGGCATCGAGGAATGAATGAATCTTAATAGTATCATCATATGAAGAAGTTGCAACATGACCAGCAGGGGACCATGAAGCATGAGATACCGAAAGCCTAGACTCATGCTCACCAAGTAAAACTGGGTGTCTTGAATCACCTGTCCCTGTAATTTTCCGTAAATCCCAAATTTTCAGCATTCTATCTAATGATGCCGTAGCCACCAAATGAGGATGCAATGGATGAAGAGAGAATCCGCCTATTTTTTTATCAGAAAGGTACCAAATTTCACTTTTGGATGGAGTCCGCATATCATGGCGTCCAAATCGACCGTCCAGAGTAGAAAAGCACAATAGATTCGGATCAGTGGATGGTATGGCAATGCTAGATATAGGGATATCTTCATCTAGAGAATCTGGGGCAAATGCCTCAACAGCTACCCCTTTCTGTAGGTCTAGTTTTCGCACTGAAGAGTCATATGAAGCCGAATATAGCGAATTTCCGTCTGCGCCAAACACGAAAGAAGAGATTGACCTAGAATGTATCTTGAAGGCAGTAATGGCTGGCTCTGAGTCCTCTTCGTCGTCGTCGTCGTCGTCTTCTGTTTTCACTCCAGGACCTTCTTGTGAAGCATCGAACAGTCCAACGTTTCCCAGTTTATCTCCAGCAAATATTAAAGGCTTGTCTACTGTTGGATGAAATCCTAGAGCGTATATTCTTTCGGGTGTAATTTTAATTTCTGGAGACTGAGTTAGCACTAGAATATTCCTTGAAAGAACCAAGTCTTACGATTGGGCTCATAAGGTTCATATAGTTGTAACCCGCTCATCTTCTCCCTCAAAGCCTTCAACCCTTCATCTGTTGTCTCTTTGATATCATCTTCGGTGAAGGTTCTCAAATTCGGCTGAGCGCCACGCATGACTCCAGATAGAAATCCATTCTCTTGCTTCCATTTCTTTCCCTCAACAATAATATCATTGACATTTATATCTCCTGCGACTCGCTGCCTCTTAGCTTGTGAAACCTCCTTCGCAAATTCTTGTTCAACCTCTGCTTTGCGCTTAGCAGTCTCACTATCAGCTTCAATACCAGCCAGACGTGAACTTGTACGGGTTGGTCTAGGGGCTTCTTTTTTTATGGGAGTTGCTCTCTTTCTAGGGGTTGCTGATTTTGGTTTTGGTGGCGGTTTTGGGACGATTTTCTGTGCTGTTGTACTAAGGTCTTTTAACATTGCTTGATTTGCCGCAATATTTTCGAGTCTTCGGCGCTCGAAGGCACTCATCTCTGGCTTTTCCTTTCTGTTTGGAGCCATGTTGTGGATTTTTCTTGTGGATTGTTGGTCTGAGAAGACTCAATGGCAGAATGGAGGGTTTACCAAACAATGCAGGGTCAATTTAATTCATGAAGTCATTTCAATTAACGCGTCTCTCTCAATTGAAGAAACCGCGTCGCGATCGATTTAAAATAGTCCGTGCCCAATTTTTCGTCCATAGAAAACTTGCGGAAAAATTATGAGGGGTGGAATAGAAATTCGAATGTTCGAGCGTTCAATATTTTCCTTTCTTTAAGCAACTGCGAGATCCATCATCAGGCATTAAAAGCTGGTTTCAAATCTTGACCTATTGATCGCATAAGTTGCTTTATGTGCAATAACCAGTCATGGCATCCATAAAAGTCGTTGAAGCTTTTCCAATTGCATATTCAACTATGTCCTCCACAATGATGCCATTTTTATACCAAACTAGGACAATCGCAGGCCTACATAGGTCTATTTACAGTAAAAAATATCGAAGCAGGGTTTTACCTTTGATTCAGGGAGCAAACTTTCACACCTCTTTACCTCGAGTCAAATACGAATCGCAAAACGGAAATTATGATGGCGAGGATGACACTGGGCCTCAAATCAGGAGGAGGGCTACTTCTTCTAGGGGTGGTCATTCTCATAGATCTAGATTTCGTCCAAGGATGGTCGCCGATGAGTACAAATTCAATCTCGAAAAGAGTGAACTGGAATCGGAAGGCAACATCGCACAGTCCGGGGACATTGGCTTTGAGGACGATGACCAAACCTTGATAGAATATGGCACAGAAATCGATGCATTGGCAAGTCCGCACTATCCGCAACGCGAGTCCACGATTACAGATTCGGAAAGGCACACGTTCAATCGTATATTCACAGATATTTTCGCGCGAACTCAAAGGACGTCTTTGGAAGACATCGATGATGGCATGGAAGAAATGCCTCCAACAAACAGGGAAAATGCGCGCAACAAGCTTGACAATATAATGGAGCATTCACTATCAAACAAAAAACATCGAAGCAAGAAGGAACAGAAAGCCGAAATCAATAGATACCCACCAGCTCTTCGTGCCGCAGCTGCTAGAGCGATTGGTCTTGTTCTAGAAGAGGAATCAGAACCTACAATGGAAAATCCGGAACTAGAACTCGATGCACAGGAACATTTGCGAGAACCTGAACGTCAACGAGTTGAGGGTTTGTTGCGCAATGCCAATACGGATTTTGAGCTCTGGGATGTTCTGGAAAAGGAAGTGTTCCCACTTGTTGCCAAAATGGGTCTAGCGGAGACAAAAGAGAGCCGAGATCAGCTGAGAAGAGGAATAGAAGACTCTGGCGTTCTTCCAGTTGAAGAGGATCCCACTGCTGCTAAAAACACCGAGCCTGAGATTTCTCCACTAGCATTGTATGGCCCCCTCTACCCATCGCACCTTCTCCTTGGCCTACGTCTGCTCGACCGAGGGTTCAGCAAACCCTCCCAGCTTTCTCTCTCTATCCTTCCACGGATCAAGTCTTTTGGTCTACTCTCCCATGTCTTGGGCGCCTCTACACCTCTTTACAATGAGCTTCTACGTGTTTACTGGATACGATACGACGACTTTCGAACTTGTATAGACTTACTAAACGAGATGGAACACGCGGGTCTCGAGTTTGATTCGGAGACGTATGAGATTGTTAATAGTATTCTAAAAATCAGGGCTTTCGTATGGAAGGGGGACGCAGGCCGGAATAAGATACCCATGTGGTCTTTGCCAGAGTTTCAAAGGTCTCGCCATCTTGAGTTTTGGCAGGAAAAGATTGGAAGAGTATTGAAAATGAAGGAGAAAGGAGGAATGGTTTAGGTCAATGAATTGAAAGAAATGGATGTGCACTATAATTATTCGTTACTGATCATTCCACTCAAATAACTTGAATTTGTATTTCACACTTTTATCATTCCTCTTTCTGGCTCAAATTAAACACATGCTTCTGGTGGAAATGCTCTAATAAGATCTTATTGGTTGTGATAAAGTTATTTAGCTAGTGGCGCTGACTAAGAAACGCGGTCTCTTTTGATAAACAATGTTGAACCACGAGGTGAACTGTTTCCTTCTCACACGGAATGTATCGCAATTGCTCATTGTCTATCCATGAGTACAGATAACAGGTTCGATTCCGATTTTAAGGACAGGTAATATGATCTAGTTACCCTCTCCTGGGAATTCTCCTATGTAATTGATTTGTTGCTCTTGCATACACACACTGTCTTTACTGCTTTCTTTATGCAGAGCTAGTTCCAACCACCTACTGCAATCACTCTTTTGTCCTTTGTGTTTTGCAACCCCAATTGTCATTTCTGGAATTCCTAAACGTGGTGGAATTAAAGGCTGTCAGGTATTTTTGGGCGCCTTCATGTATACCTGATGTATATCTAAGAAAATCAAATACTTTTCTTAACAGCAATCAAAATTTTCTTATGTTCTATTAGGCGCGCCTAAAACATTCAACATATGATGCCGCCCAGATGCTGGATACCAACAGAAGGAGGTGAGCTATTCCTCTTTTGTCAAATCCTCTGAAAGTGAATACTGAGGAAATCATCAGAAACTTCATCTTCAATCTTGATAAACTCGATAGAAAGCTCTGCTAGCTCCATTTTGAGCCCTTCAAGTAATTTCAAAGCAGATACCGTCTCTCAACCTTCAACTACAGATGCCCGCAATCACTCACAACAGCATCAGAGCCTTCAATCTAGCAACTCTGGCTCAAGTTCTTTGCAAACAATGCCTCGTTTTGACAGCTTCATCAGAGGTCAATCAAATTCGACTGATGATTCCGAATTATTACAACAACAAATTGTTGCAGGGCAGCTCATCCTCGACCAGATACCACCTACAGATACTGACAGACAAGTCGCAAGTCCATGCCAAATGAGTAGAGTTGGTACTATACGGCCAACCGAACTCATTTATCCTAAGTCACTGTACCATGGCTATGTCCCTCCTTTGCCTGCAAGCAAAGAGCGTCAAGCATGCTCGGCTTTATTGCGGGAACTCAGGAACAAAGACACGACCGAGATGTCGTCGACGCAGGAAGATTTTGTAGAATTTGAGTTGGCCGAATTTTCGATTTACATGCCTGACACTGCTCTCTATGGGCATGAGCTGCGTGGTCTACAAGACCTTGCTAGTAAAATGGGCCATTCATGTTTCCTACTCGACGGTGTTCTCAGTGTCGGAAACTCTCGACACTATGTTCAAGGCGTACCATTCAAAGTATGCTCAATTGGAAATTACGGCGAAGAATTTGATGATGTTGATGGTGCTATATGGCTTCAGTCTGATCTCAACATAAGAACGAATATTTACTATCGACTTAAGAAGCCCGCATCGGAATATGCCCGTTTCCATCTTGGCTTTTCATGGTTGGCTAATCTGTCAAAGCATTTTGTCGACTACTCTTTAGCATGTCAGAAGCAAAAGAAGAAGGTATCGATCCACAACTTCCGGGCAGACTTTGCGCAGTGGTGCCAAAAGATACATACAGACTCATCAAAATTTCAATCTTGGTACCTCGAATATGGCCGAGATGATTTCAGACAAGCCATCTCAGCAAATATAAACTTTCTGTTCAAGGAATCGATGGGTGTAACGTCAAAACTTCGCTCATTGTATATCTGGGAGGAAACTTTGGAACTTACAAGCATTAAAGAATACCCGATCAAAGAGAATAAGACAATCGTCACGCCATACGTTTATGAATGCTTCAGTCACCTAAGATTTGGTCACCTACTCAAGCCTCTGATACCGACTATATTTGCAGAGAATTTAAAAGAACCAGAGGATCAATCACTATCGCTTTCGCCGAGAAAAACACGCATTGTTTGTGAATCCACTCTGCCATTCAAGCCTCAACATAAATTCTTCGCTGGTGGTAAAGCGAATCTGGGAGCCGGAATGAGCCAGAATGGGGGTGTGAAACGGCAGCAGATGCTTGATGCTATCAAAATTGGAGATGTATTATCAGTCACCAAGGATGGACCAAGTTCTGTGTGGAAAGACGAATCCAGCAAATGGAAAACAGAAGACGATTGTTGGTATTTCTATGTACAGATCAAGCATCAAAGTCCTCGTGGCAATTACTCTTTCGATGGTATTTGGCTTTATAAGCCTTCTGATACTAGTTGTGCAAAGATGAAGTATCCATATGCCAAAGAATTGTTTCTCAGTGACAACTGTACCTGTGGGTCTCGGGATTCCCGGATAACCCATGATGAAGTCATTGATATCATCCCTATAATCTGGCATGGTCTACCATCAGAAACAGACATCTTCATTCGTCAGACGTATCTCAACCACGAGAGTTTTGTAACATTAAAAGATTCACACAAAACATGTGAACATTTGCGAAAGTCCGATGAAGATTCACCATCGCCAGCCACGATTGTTGATCGCTTTCCTGTTGGACAGACGGTACTTACATTACCCCCTCGACGTGAGTCGAAAAACAATCTAGAGCCTTATGAGATTGTAGGATACGTAGAAGAAATCTCTAAGTTAAATGTTAGATTGAGGAGACTCATGAGAAGATCGGAGATTGATCATACTGTGTCTTGTAGACCAAATGAGCTTGTATACACTAATGCAATAGATACAATGTCAGCGCATAAACTCGAAAGAACTTGTCTTGTACGATTTTATACTGAGAAGCAAGTCTCAAGTGGCAATGTTCCAGCACCTTACTGTAGAGATGGAGGCTCGAATGCCTTCATCATTACGAAGCGATTATGTGAGGATAATCAGACACTGATACCAATAGAAAGTGATACACCCCAAAGCCTTATTCAAGGTTTTGATCCCGAAGCACCGCTGAAACGAAGAGTTTTGAATGGACTCGATCTCTTCTGTGGTGGTGGCAATTTCGGCCGTGGGTTGGAAGAGAGCGGTGTATTGCATAACAAATGGGCTGTCGATTTGTTCTCAGCTGCAGTGCAAACATATGCTGCTAATTTAAAGAACCCTGGGGAAACCGACATATACTTTGGTTCAGTCAACGATTTACTAGCAGAGGCTTTTGTTGGCAACCCCCAATTACTCAAAATTCCTCTACCGGGCGATGTTGATGTCATCATGGCTGGTAGTCCTTGCCAAGGTTTTAGCAGAATGAATACGTACAAAGGCAATGATAAGAGTCTACGGAATCAATCCCTGGTCGCATCTGTTGCTGCCTATATTGATTTTTATCGTCCCAAGTACGGATTGCTAGAAAATGTCTTGAACATGGCTCAGAAAGGATTGGGACGAGACGAAGATGTTCTCTCTCAACTTATATGCGCCATCGTCGGTCTTGGATACCAGTTACAGCTTTTCTTACTCGATTCATGGAGTTTTGGTAGCTCCCAGTCACGAAGTCGAATATTTGTCTCATTTGCAGCCCCTGGTTGTGTTCCACTTAAGCATCCAGACCTTTCTCACTCACACCCGCCACACGTTGGCGAACGTGGGCTTGGTAAATTAGCAAATGGTCAATCATTTGGTAGTCGAGTTCATTGTCCCACTCCATTTCAGTATCGCACTGCTGAAAAATCTATAGCTGACCTTCCTTACATTGGAGATGGAGCGACTGGTCACTGCATAAAATATCCGGATCATGTTTCACCTATTACCTTGTCCAAAAAATATCGTTCACAAATCGCATGCATTCCGACTCATCCACGAGGTATGAGTTTTTCAAAGGCATGGAATGAGGGCAATGGTATAATGACTAAAGAAGAACGAGACATTTTTCCATATCTTGCCAAGTCAGGGAAAATTAGAGAAAGCGTTATAAAAGGTTCTAGAGCCTGGGGAAGGATAAAGCCTCACGGACTATTTCCAACTGTACTGGTGGTAGTGAACATGGAGGATAGCCGCATGGGAACGATTTTGCATTGGGACCAACATAGACGCTTGACATTAATGGAACTCCGTCGTGCGCAAAGCTTTCCTGATGATGAGGTAATCATTGGTAAAAGAGGGGAACAAATCAAAATTATCGGGAATAGTGTTGATAGGACTGTTTCCATGGCATTGGGAATCTCTCTACGAAACGCTTGGCTAGAGTGTTCACCTGAAGTTGATATGCCTACAAGAATTGTGAGAACTCAAACATCTATAGTCGCCAGGGAGAGATCTTTGGAGATTCCAGGTAATACGGATTCTACTACTTTGGAAGTTATTCTAAGTCAACGTCCAAAAGTTAAACCATATGATTTGGAGGCGCGAAACGGTGTATCGAACGGTACTCTTGCGTTTTACTCGAGCTCATCGAACTCAGCTGGTTCAAGTGTGTCTGGTTTTGACGAATCGGGTTCAATTGATAGCATTCAAAAATTTCGAGGCGGCATGTCCAAAATACAAAAAAAGCGACAGTTGATTGACCATGCCAATGAACCCGCTCGTAAATCTCCAAAGCTGAGCTCAGCAGGGAATCTTTCATCAAGATCAAGAGAATCTGTTGCAAATTCAACCTTCAATTCCAATACGCTTTTGAAGTCCAACTTTGCAAAACGTTCGGGTCCGAGAAATATTGTCACACCAAAAAGTGTTTCTCCCGATTTATATTCAGCATCACCTCCTCCGCAAATCAATTCTCCCTATCAAACAGACACGCCTAATATAACGAATCATTCAAAAAAGCATTCATTTTTTCCACAAGACAATCCTGTCACAATAGATGGCAATGATGACGACTACGAAGATACCATCTGGGTAGATTCCGGACCACGCGCCTCAACTCTTCTCCATCGAACCCCTCATTCCCGCACCACTACATCCAAAATTTCTAGGATTATCAATACCTCCTCATCAAAATCTTCACAACGAAAAAAACGCTCTCAATTCATCGATCTTACGAAATCCGACAGCGAAGATCAAGCTCCTGTGCCACGATCCTCGTTCCAGATAGTAATTCCGGCTCCTGTGAAAATAAAAGAACATGATGATTCTTTGTATTCGGATTTTCGTCCACGAGAGAGTAGACTCGGATCTGGAATAGGGAATAGTTATGTAGCGGTGGATAATAGTCAGTTTGATGCGTATGCGCAAACTAAGCGCACGATGGAGAATATGGATGATAGGTAGGATGGTATGGTATGGTGGGGGTGAAGATGGAGGGGGGGGGAATTTAGAGAGGGGTAGAGGGAATAGAAGGGAAGGGCAATATGGGAGAGGAATGGAAAAGGGCTATCTCAATTGTAATAAAAGCACTGTTGGAAATTGTACATAGAGGGAGGATGAGAGTATTACTTTGAGCTCGCATCCATCATATCATCGGGTAATAGGTTTTATTAGATCGCATTGGATTTTGAGGGCGTTACATCTTATTTGATTTAATAACGATGTAAAGTATTTAGGTACAGTGCTAGGGCACAGATAGTGGCCGATCACCTAAATCACACCAAAAAATAGCGATTTACTATGTTTTGAATATTATATTATTAATATTTATAATAGGGTTTTTAAATTGGATTTTTATATATATATTATTTATATAGTAATAATTTATAATTTTAATTTTTTTGTATTCTTATATAATTTATTAAATCATAAATCTGCTATTAAAATAATAGCTTACAAGAATTCTTTAGATTTCGCTTATTTTATTAGTAAGTTCTAAAATTCCTCAACTATTATATTTCAAATCTATGTAATATAATCAATAAACATTTCAAAAATAAATTGTTTATTTTTCTGAAATCTATTATTGAAAATGAGTAAGATTATAGAAATATATATTACAAATTTATATTCAATTGTATTAAAGTTTATTAGTTTTAATGATGAATTTTAGTGTGATTTAGGTAATCGGCTACTATCTGTACCCGGTGACTGTATCTAGGGATTTTCGTAATTTGATTATATTATATTATCTCATCCCATACAGTCTCATCCCATGCGATCTCAATACTGGAATCCAAATCTTTCTCTTACGAGTTACTTTATACTTTATATTTTTATTCTCTACTTTCTATTCTTTACTTTTTACTTTTTATTCTCTACTTTTTATTCTTTATTTTCTACTCTCTATTTTCTATTCTTTATTCTCTATTCTTTACTTTTTATTTTCTATTTTTTATTCTTTATTCTCTATTTTCTATTCTTTATTTTTTATTTTCTATTTTCTATTTTCTATTTTCTATTCTCTATTTTTTATTTTTTATTTTCTATTCTTTATTTTCTATTCTTTATTTTTTATTTTCTATTTTCTATTCTCTATTTTCTATTCTCTATTTTCTATTCTTTATTTTCTATTCTTTATTTTCTATTCTCTATTTTCTATTTTCTATTTTCTATTTTCTACTCTCTACTCTCTATTTTCTATTTCCTAATTCCTAATCCCTAATTCTCTATTTTGAAATAAATAACCTTAACCTATCTTAACCTATCTTACTCTATTCTATTTATTATTTAATTAAATATCTACTCCCTACTCCCTACTCTCTATTCCCTATTTTCTATAACAAACCCAATAAGTGTTTAAAGATCAACCTTAGAATTAAAAACTATAGAATTAAAAAAAGTATACTATAAAATTATATATATAATCAGCTCAAAGCTTAATACTATACTAGCCCAATCAAATACAATTATATGTATAATATAATACTACCCCCCCCTTTTGAAAAGTTTATCTCAAATTTATTTTAAATGAATAATTTAAATATAAAATATAATTAATAATCTTTTTTCTTACTATCAATATTACTATTTTCTTTATTATTTTTTAATAAAAATCCTTAATACACTAAATATATTACAACCAATTGAAAAGTATTCTGGAAATTATTTGTCTTTTTTAAACAATCTTCAAAATATTGATTATTAATAATTTTTCCTAAATTCTTATCTTTATTATTATTATATTCGAAGTCAATAAAAGTGATTGTAATAACTAGGATAGGTTTTTTTTAATTTTAAATATTTTAATATAAATTAAACAAATAGAATTATATTTAATAAAAAGCATTTTTATATCAAATATATTTATTTTATTTATATAAAAAAGTTCTTTTAATAAAGAAAAACTCAGATATATAAAAACAAAATAAAATCGGAATAGAATCGGTTTGAATATCAAAAAAATTAAAAATACCAATAACATTAAGATTGCTAATATCTATTGAATTGTAATTACAAGAATAGAATAAATTCTATAATATATATAAGACTTTAGATTTATTAAAATAAAATAATATAAAAAATCCATTTATTATATATATAATTAATTGTTATATGATCTAAATAAAATCGGAATAAAAATAAGATAAAGAAAATTATTGAAAAAAATAATTTCTAAAAATTATATTGAATTTATTACAAAAAATTAAGATTTTATTTAAATCAAATTAATTCTGTCTTTTAGTTTTATAAAGAATTCTTTTAAATTTTATAATATAGATATATAAAGAATTAGTTTCTTATTTGAAATTGAATAATCTATTTTTAGCTTTTTAAACTTTATTCAGATTATTATAGATATATATAAGTTGATCTAGGATTATTATATAATTTAATAGAATATTTTGATTAAGAAAAGAAAGCTGAAATAGGACTATAATTTGTATATAAAATTTAAAATTAAAATAAATATAATAAAATTGAGTTATAGAATTATTGATTGTAATACTATTTACCTATAATTTCGTCTAGATTAAAAATAATTATATATTAAATTTCTAAAAACTATTACTAAACTTTTTGGGATTAGGAAGAAAGGGTTTCAAATAGAAAGATGTATATAATATAGAAATACAATTGAGGATCAGAGAATATAAAAAGAAAATTTTATTATATTATCAGATCATTTTACTATAAAGCTTTTCAATTATATATAAAATCGTATCGATTTTTATAGTTTAAAAATTTAAAGATAAGAAAAGAAATAATATTTTCAAATAATATCAAAAAGATTTGTATATAAATAAAAAAACTGAAACAATATACTTAGATAAAAAGTAAACAGAATATATATAAAAGCTTTATTTATAAATATATACTAATATTATTTCATTTTTTATTTAAAAAAGCTTTTAATAATATAACAAACCTGTCACGAGAGAATAAGCCTATATAAACCCAATTAGCTTAATGCTATCGGTGATATCACTTTTAGCGTGATAGTTATGAGCCCGGTATGCGTTTATAGCGCAGTGGTATAATTCTTCACTTGACCGTACTCTCTGGCGTAGGCCCACTTATAAGAGAGTATTTCAACAGATCCACATTAGTCATCTGATCTTGGCCTATTAGAGCTAATGTGAGGACCCTGCTCTGTTGCCCCACTATCTCCGCTCAGCCTATTAGATGTATCCTTAGAGAACCTAATCTAGTTGGATCCAATTAGAGAACCTAGATTTGGCATCATATGGAGATAGGAAGAGATTTGCGCATATATGACTCAATTGAGGCTAGTACAGAGATTACTGCCTATAACCAGCTAGTCAGCAATCTCGGGGGTGTGTCACGAGAGAATAAGCCTATATAAACCCAATTAGCTTAATGCTATCGGTGATATCACTTTTAGCGTGATAAAACCCAATAAGCATTTAAAGATCAACCTTAGAATTAAAAGCTATAAAGCTAAAAAGAGTATACTATGAAATTATATATGCAATTAGCTTGAAGCTCTACTCTTTATAGCCCGATCGGACGTGATCGTGTATACTTTCTACTCCTTATTCCCTATTCTCTATTCTCTACTCTCTACTTTCTATTCTCTACTCTTTATTTTCTATTCTTTATTTTTTATTCTTTATTTTTTATTCTTTACTTTCTATTTCTTACTTTTTACTTTTTACTCTCTATTTTCTACTCCCTACTCCCTACTCCCTACTTCCTACTCCCTACTCCCTACTCCCTACTCCCTATTCCCTATTCTCTACTCCCTACTTCCTACTCTCTACTTTCTACTCTTTACTCTCTATTCCCTACTCCCTATCTACTTTCTACTCCCTATTTCCTACTCCCTACTCCCTACTCCCTACTCTTTACTCCCTACTCTCTACTCCCTACTCCTTACTCCCTATTCCCTACTCCCTACTCCCTACCTACTCCTCAATCAATCAAAAATTCAATCAAAAATTCAATCCAAAAATCAATCCAAAAATCAATCCAAAAATCAATCCAAAAATCAATCCAAAAATCAATCCAAAAACCAAACAAGAACAACCTATAAATTTCAAATCTTTCTTTCCTACCTACCTACCTACCTACCTACCTATCTACCTACCTACCTACCTACCTACCTACCTACCTACCTACCTACCTACCTACCTACCTACTTAGATATTCACAAAACCCAAATCCATTTATTCAAAATCAAATCAAATCAAATCAAATCAAATCAAATCAAATCAAATGCTCAATTCGCAAATTCACAAATTCAAAATTCGATTTCATTTTATCCTATCCTATCCTATCTAATATATTCCCCATCCCATCCCATCCCATCCCATCCCATCCCATTCCATCTCCTAAATATTTACTTAACAAAACTTCCAAACTTACAAACTTCCAAATCTCAATCTCAAACCAAACCAAACCAAACCCCCCCTTCCCCCCTCCCTACCCATCCACCCACACACCCAAATATAAAAACAAGGTTTGAATCACAAGTACGACATAGAAAAGATATCTCAATGAACATCTCGAATATATGGATAAATAAAATAAGTACTATTAGGGTATGTATGATATGTTGCTATTTTAACACGGATATAAGACAAGATATAAGACACCCCGGAACCCATGGTTCATTCCATTCCATTCAACAGACGCTGCGAAAAAAAAAACGAAAAAAAAAACTCCAAGATTATCAGCGAACCCACCAAAACCCACCCCTCTCAACCCATCAGAAATGACAAAAGAAATGTGTAAGGATTGGAAATCGAGTAAATGAGTTTCGAAAGCTTTTAAAATAATTCGTGAAGTCGTTAAGTTGTAGGTGGTATATGTTTTGTAGGCGAGTAGGGGGTTGATCACTTGGCCTCCCCAATAATATCGGTAGGACCAATGTCTTCCCCGGTCAAGATCCGATTGATCTCATCATATGTGTCTTCGAATTCATCCTCGGGGATGACATCGACTTCGATATGGGAGAAGGGCGATTTTCTATCTCCCGTTCGCTCTTCCTCATCCGTGGAGTCAAAGGCGAATCTTTCTGGCGCGGGTAGATCCGTCTTTCTACTATCTCTTGAGCTTGATCTTGATCTCGATCTATCCCTCCTCTCCTCTTTCTCCTCACTCCTATTCCTTCCCCCAATCTTCCCCGCTCCCACACCCCTGAACATCCCCTCCATAATCTTCCTCTCCACCTCTTCCTTCTCCTCACTCATCTCCAATAAACTCCTTCTCTTTCCCCTTCCCTCAATCTTGCCATCCAGAAAACATTCCCGTGGTACATCCCCCAATGGTTTCCAAATATCGTAATCCCTAACCACCCCTTCCAACCTTCTATGCCCCTCATCCGGATCCTGCAGCATTTCCATGCCCATAACATCTATAAACCCCTGCCGACTCAACATCGGCATATTAGCACCGAGCGAAATCGATCTCCGAATGCGTTCTCCCGCCGTAGGAGACGGCGACGGAGGCGGAAGATTCGACGCATGGCGTACCGAAAGCGTGTGAGAAATGTCATGCGTTTTGAAGAAAATACCCAACTCGAGGTCGGCGATCTCTTGATTTTGAGGTCCCCCGGTTGTGTAAAGTGTTTTTTGCCCTAAATAATCATATCCATATTAGTTTTCATCCTTCAACAAGTAAAAATAAATCACAAGAACCACTTAACTCTGGACCCCTTCCACCCAAAGGGTCCAAACAAAGAGGTTTGAGTAAAGTATAAAAAAAACCTACAAATATTATTCTCCATCCCCACCCCCTGCATCTCCAAAAACGCACTCCACACCTCTGGACTCAATTCATTCGTGCCCTCCACATCCAAACACAAAAACATGGTCGTCATTAAATCCACAAAAATCGCATTGAATGCACCGTCCTTTTGGAAAAAGGGACTCCATTCCGATGGCATTGGGGGCGCCAGCGAGGCGTACGGATTGGTAAAGGCTTCCAATTTTATTTTCCCCTCCAACGATCCCTCAAAAGATTGCGCGGGTAAATCCGGTCGTAATTTGGTGAGGGGTGAATCTGAATAACTTATGTTGTGATTGCTAAAGCCGTCGTCATTCGGAGGTGGTTGAATGGAAAGGAGATCTCTTGGGCCCCCGCTCGAACTTTTCGGTTTCTTATTCGGTTTCACGATGTCCCACAGCGCCCCCCAATTGGCGGTTGGGAGTTCGACTTTTTTGGGCGGGGGATTGGGGGCGGTGATGTTGGTGAGGGTATCTTTTCGCGGCGGGAGAAGCGGGAGGGGACGAGGAGGAACTGGGGGAGGAACAGTGGGGGAGCTGGTCCCGCTCGTTTTGATGATGGCGGTGGGATGGCTGAGGAGATGTGTACGTGAAGTCTTTTGGATGGCGAAACAGTTGGTGCAGAGATTGTAATCGGTGCAGGTTTGGCATTGAATGCGAGCCCGGTCGGGACGGATGGGCTCTGTACAACTGGAACATTCATAGAGAGACATTATTTTGTTGTTCTTACTGGGTTTGCGGATGGATGGATGGATTGGATGGATATCCGAGGATTAATCCCCTGAAGATTGGTTGGATTTTGTTTTGATTTGTATGTGGTGTAAGTTGTGGGTAGGATGAGAGGAAGAGAAAGAGGAAGAGGAAGAGAGAGAAAGAGAGAGAGAATTGGATTTTAAAGTAAGTAAGTAGTCGTCGTAGTAATCAAGATGCGAATAATTTCCTATCAAATCCAGATGTTTGGTAGGGAGAAGGGCTCTTTACATATAGTAAGTAATATGTGGTAGTCGGATATTGAAGCTTTGAGTTTAGAGCGACCGGGACTTGGGACTTGAAGCTCTAGAATCTATCGTGTTTTGGGGTTAAGGTGGCTCGGGTGGTAAGGCTCTTGCTTGTGGCGGGTGGGAGGGGGTGGGAAGTGGTGGGAAGTGGTGGGCAGTGGTGGGCAGTGGTGGGCAGTAGTAGTGTGTGGTAGTAAGTGGTAGTCAGTCGTAGCAAATCGTAGCAAATCGTAGCAAATCGTAGCAAATCGTAGCAAATCGTCTTCATTCGTAATAACAAATCGTGATAAATCGTGATAAATCGTAGCAAATCGTAGCAAATCGTCTTCATTCGTAATAACAAATCGTGATAAATCGTGATAAATCGTAGCAAGCAGTCTCGAGACAATGTTTGAGAGTTTCAGAAACGTCTTGAAAGTGCTCGAGATATAATTACACTTAGCACAGGATGGCACCGGATGGCATAGTATGATACCGCAACGCATGGCAATTTTATTCGCATTGATGTTGGAATTAATGATCAGATCATTGACCCCTTAGGGGATTCTGTTCACTGAAACTCTATTCTGGAACAATGAATAGAACAAAGGCTTAATTCTGAACATGCCGAGGCTAAGAAGGATGAAGTGAAGCTTGAGATGGATAACACAACACAACACACACATCTGCTGGGAAGGGTAGATATTCAATCCAGAGAGATGCATTCAGAGAGATGCATTCAGAGATAGATGTTCAGAGATATTCAGTTCGATCCAAGTTGACAGATTGGTTTCTGATGGGATGGAATAATCAACCCTCGAAGTTTGAGAATAATTATGATATATAGCACAAAAGGTAGAGTAGAGGGGTAGGTACTACATTATATAAAATAAAGTTCTTGATGAATTATAATATAATACATGATATATAACATATAATATACAATACATATATACACACACACATATATATATATATATATATTAACAAAAAGGCATATCGATACTCATCACTGTATTCTATCTCTATCTGTATTAATAATTCCTAGATATATCAACCAGAGTAACCAGTGAGAAGTAACCACGAACCACAAACCACAAACCACGAACCACAAACCACTACTCGACTACATCTACCAAGTCCAGTCACTCACTACCTACCTCTATGGTCCATCGTAAACTCCACACTCATTACATCCAACGTTTCCTCCTTCCTTCAAATTCACCTCAGACATTCCACTCAGACATTCTCTCTCAGACATTCCTTCCACCACACAACTAAACCTCATGAATATAGATAGTTCCATGAATTGATCCAGTGTCTAATCGCCAATTTCCAAATTTCCTTCTTCCGTCTTCTCTGGGGATTCTATGACAACATCATTGTTTATCAATTCTCCATCAATGCATGTTTTGCCTCGGGGTTTAAAAAGAGAGTTTGTTGGAGATTCAGATTATCGATAAACTCGAGAAAGCACACTATCGATTTGAACTGGCGTACCGTTGAGCGGAGGGTTGTCTCGCGGTAGATTGAGTGTTTGTGTGTGCAGTGATTTCAAGGCCAACAACACTTCCTCCAATTCCAATTTCAATTCTTCCAATAGTATTGTCGTCTTAATTGTTTTCGATATAGCTTGGAAGGCGTGAGATAAGGCTTTGTGATGTGGTAGGTGTACCCTCTGCATTAAACTTTCATGGCGACGAATTACAGTATTGATTGATTGATTGCTTGATCGAAGATCATCACAGACCTTTGCGAGTAATTTCCAATGGCGAAAAGCTTAAAGGTATAGAAAGAGATAACATACCATCATGCTTCGTTGCAGAATTGAGATCTGGGAATCTTCCCCTTCTGAATAGAATCCTCACATGGAAGTCCCCTCGTTCCCTCTCTCTACCTCTCCGCCTCTCTGCTTCTCCCTCTGTCAGCCCTCTACTAGATATGTTTGAAGAACAGACCCACAAACTGATGCGAACCACGGTGATCAGGAGGCTGAGCCGTACATAAGGCCAATAACTCGGAAAAATCCCACCGTTCAAACGGGATTGTCTTCAACGACATTAGACACGTGGTAATGTCTTGAGTATTGTTGGTTCGACGCTGCCATACAAGATTGCTTGGTAGAACATATTATTTGCATGAGAGTGAGACAGCCAAAGCAGAGACTCTGTGTGAAGTAGGAGAGAAAATAGAAAATAGAAAAATTGAGGAAGCTCTTAAAGAATACCCTACCCTAGGTACTTACATGCACGCAATCGCTAAACGCTCGAGGAATATGAAATAGTCACCGACTCACATTGTATGGATGGATGGCGCCAAATGATCGTTTGAAATATCGAACCGCGTTTACGAAACTTCGACGGAAGATTCTTTATCAATTTTTTATTAAAAATGACATAGGAGGCGTTCATCGTAATTTGATCGTAGCCAGGAAGTTCACTGCAGACTGCAGTTCATCGTATAATAATAGCCTATAATTTTGATTTTGATTGATCCGATTTTATTAGCTCGGAGCGCGAGGATGTACGATAGATGAATGGATGCATCAGGGGTTTGCAGTGCTAACGGTAGGCGCCGAAAGTTTATGAATTCGCCGACGCTATCTTCATTGCCCAGTGACCAGTCCAGTCCAGCATTGTATGCGTGCGCGGATAAGGCGTAATCCGTAACACGTTCATACTCAAGTATTTGTGTACAGTGGGAGAGTGGGAGAGTGGGAGAGTGGCTCCAGAGTGGGAAGGAGTCTTGAGCGAAACCATGGATGCTCGTAATGCGGCTGCAAATACCCAGTAGGTAGGTAGACTGTGCGATAGAGTCGCCTTGATCGTAGATGACTTGCTCGGAGTACATCTACTCGATACAGACACTCTTCAGAAAGTAGTTCGATCGTACTAAAGAGACCCTCAAATTCCAAGAGATACCTAGCACGTACATACCGGTACTTACTTCGTAGGTGTATTTTAACTTCAAGGCACCGAAATAGAAATGAGGTGGAGGGATGGTATCGATGATGAGATAGAAAGAAGTGGTGCAGTGCAATCAATATGTGAATTGGCGATGCATTTCAACTCGCAGAAGTATTATTGTGATGGAAAGGAAGAAAGAGAGAGAGAGAGAGAGAGAGAGAGAGTCTTGACAATAATTGAGCCTGGGCATGTTATTAACCAGCGTCTTGGGCAGAGGTAGAAAATACCACGAGAAATCACAAAATTGTTAGAACTCCCACGTGATCAATATTCAATATATTTCTTTTTCTGTTCGAAGTATTTACCCCTCCAGTTTGGATTCCAAGTCCAAGGGACTACATTAATTTGATAGTCCCTCCCTACTTCAGCCTCTCAAACACGGTCCAAATTCTGATCTTTTCTGCTTTTTGCTTGCCACAAATGCCTATTCAAGATACAATAAACGTCCATGTTTACCGGTACTCGACATTACTCGCATAGTCAGCAACTTGATATTCCTCACTCAAGTCGACATTGGGGCCGCGGCAAACATGAAAATGGTTGTTTCACGTTGGATTTGAAAGGTCGTCGACATACCTACAAATCTACTGACTGTTGACATACCATGAGTCGTGATATCGGAGTGGATCATGAGTGAATAAGTAACCTGCCTCTTCCTTGAATGTTCCCTATAAGGTTGCTGGGAATCTCCGAGATCAACTTTACCAACCTAACAGCGCGTTTCAAGTTCAGCGAACAAGAATCGATACCTTCGATATCTTCGATCGATCGGCTCACAATGGTATGAAGCTACGAGCTTAGAAGTGAAGAGCGTATGAACATCGAACCCCTTAGGACCCCTCATGACCCTCTCTCTCAAGCTTCCGTGATGTGACAGCGGCACATGTCAACAATATATCTCATAAAGTCATATGTGCCGAAATTCTCGAAAATAAATACCGCACTCCCTAACTTGGAAGTTGGAACCTTCGACGTGATAACACAGACTGAAAATCTGCCATGTGGCATGAGCGTGTACTGACAATGCGTCAAAATTCAAGAAAGAATGACATCGGGATTGATACGAGCTATTAAATGGAGATTATCTGATTAAACATCGACCAGTGTGATTACTGATTGTACTGAGGCCGATTTGAATCATTTGGTCAAAACCCCAAAAATAGATTTTCGTTTAATAAAAAAAGAAATTTTAGAATCTATATAGTATATTTACAAAAATCTTATATAGAAAGATAGAATTCAATTTTATTAAAGATTTTTTGTAAAAGAAATTATATTATTAAATAATTTTTAAGGTTAGTTTTATTTATTTGTTTTTAGAATTCATTTTAAAATTCTTTTTAAAAAATATATTAATATTTAAAATCTATTTTTAAATAGTTTTTCTTATAATATATAAACTATTTTAGAATAAACAAATAAGTTTAATAAGAATTCCTTATTTTAAGTTTAATAAGAATTTCTTATCAAGTTTATCTCGTTTAAATTGTATAATTAATATAATTTTAATTAGATTTTATAATATTAAAAAAAGAATTTCAATTTAGTATATAATTTTAAAGGAATTAATAAAATAAAAAGAAAAATAGTATAATTATTAATTAGAATTTAAGGAATTGATTGATATAATTACTTATAAATTATTTCAAGATTTGAAATTAATATCTAATATATTATAATTTTAATTACTTCAATTATATCTATTTTATATTAATATCTCAAATATTAGATATTATAACTAATCAAACCTCAACTAATCTCTCTAATAATATAAAATTTCTTTGATTTAATATACAATCTTAAAGAAATTAATAAAATAAAAAAAAAGAAATATAACTATTAATTAAAATTCAAAGAATTGATTGATATATTTCTTTTTGAATTATCTCAAAATTTGAAATTTAAATCTAATTTAAAAGTAATCTAATAGATTTGAACAATAATTAACTTTCAATATTAAATCTTTTATTCTTTAAATACTATTATATTAATTATAAATTTCAAATTTTGAGATAATTCAAAAAGAAATATATCAATTGATTTCTTGAATTCTAATTAATAATTATACTTTTTTTCTTTTTATTTTATTAATTCCTTTAAAGTTATATACTGAATTGAATACTTTTATTCTATATAAAAATACATTACTAAATTCTAAATACGTTTTTAGCTTAAGCGAAAATCTATTTTTGGGGTTTTGGCCAAATGATTCAAATCGGCCTCAGTAGATTGGCTCAAAGGATAATAGGTATCCATCTTCCTCCTCTGCTGCGTATTGTCATGATCTCCATCACGGTCAAGTCCAACTCACGATCTAGCACATGTTGCAAGCATAGTGGATGTTGATATTGAGAATTGATGATGAGAGTTTTTATTTAACTTTACCTACCATGCAAACATTTTGATGAAGCCATCAGAAGATAGATATCGAGCCAAGCCTTGCCGCAACTCATTTATGAGGTCCCAATATTAATATTTTATATGCATGCACGCAATCAGAACACAATCTTGCACCGCTGGCTTGTTTACTCTGTCCTTCCTTCGGATCCTTTTTTTAAGCATTGAGCATTAAACCTCTGAGTTGTATCTTTCTTCTAGTGGAGAAAGATTGATGCGGTTTCCCGAACGATTGGTTATCGGGTCGGAAAGGCGGTTCATTGGTTTCATACGATTCATTCATCCCATCCCTAGGTCTCCTATCTTGCTCGGCAACTAATGCAGGAATTTTTTAAGTACCTACTGTTTGACCGGGTCTAAACTCATGTTGAAAAGATGAAAATGAGTTTAATTTGCGAAAAATTGTCGTGAATGCAAGATTTAGTAATCTGATTGGTTTCGTATTTCGAATCTGTTTGAGTAGTTAGTAGCTAGTTCGCAGTTACAGGCAGTGCACACTATTCATTGTACACCAATGCATATCGAATATTTTTGGGGGATATCATATCATGTAGTTTTGAGTGGGTCAAATCACGTTAGAAGTTAGAATTTAGCTGAGAAAGGCGGAATTTGAGCGGTCTGACCTGAGCTGACTTCCCACCGATTTTTACTCCCTACGAGGTGCCTCCGCACGTATTATTTCTCGAGACATTTAACTGGGCTGAGCCGAATCAATACATCGCACGAAAAAGAGGAACCTCTTAGTTTCCTCTTTCTGAGGGTCTCACGGAAGGATCATATTGCGTAGCGAAGAACAACCAAATTCGCCATATTATGGATACAATGACGTAGATATGCTTGATAATGTGAAAACTTACCTAGGTAATATGCATTATACCCATGTGTTATTCCTTCAAACAGTTACTTTATTGATAATTAACTTTCCTTTTACAAGTATGCCGATGCAAGTAAAATATGCAAAGAATTTCAAAAAAGGCGTTGAAAGTGTAAATCTTCTTTTTTTGAACCCTTTGAATCTTGATTTTCTCATGATCTTCAATCTAATCTACAATTTCCTGGATTTTTTGGGTTTTTTCGATACCGCAAGAGAGACAAATCAAGTAATCATATACATGTAAAGAGATAAACATGTGAACTTTCTATCTTTGTTGCGTTGTTTTGACGGTCCCATTGTCTGTCCATTGCTATCCTGTCCCTATGTGCATTTTTACCCCTTCATTTTGTGCTTTGCTTGGAATTTGAGCGAATAATACCGTATGGTGATTTTGAAAAGTAGTGCGAAGAGAAGCCGGAAGATAAGCGGACCCCTAATTCTCTAGTAAAGGTTGGTATCAAACTAATCCATTAGGATATCAACAATAGTGGAGTAAATTGATAAGATGGCATCGGTAAACCTGGCTCGTTGTGTCAGGTAACCCTACTGGTCATTATTTCCGACCTTTTTGAAGAAAAATTTGTTGTACCGAGTGGATTCTGCTTATTGTCAATGACTTATCTTCGGTCGTCGCGCTTCATAACTCAAGTGGTCGGTAGGGTAACATGTGGATTTACTCGTTGGTTTTCCCAATTTCATTCTAATCCGTTGGACACTAATGCATTGAAAATATACGGAGTACATTCCTACGATTCAAAACACTCGGTGGGTCCTATCTTAAAAGAGTAATGTAATCAAGACATACCACGGCAATGCTATCTCCATTCATCATTTATATATATCACACCTATCCCTCCTTTCTTTATCTCTATATCAGACAGGTTTAACTTTCCGCCTTTTCACTTAAGAAAGGAGTGATCATATCAGTTGTGATAAGTTCATATCACAATCAATCTCCAAAGGTCCATTCAAAGTACGCCACCACGGCCCGAATGACACCTCACAAGAAATTATTATATCACGATTATTCAAGAGGCTTCTTTAAGCTTCACGGACGTCCATTCTGTCAATCTCTGGCACCAACTTGATCTATCTTTCACATTCTATACTCATAACTTTTTCAATATACATATATAATACCAAACCTTAAAACTCGTTTTACAACACCGGTAGTGAAAACCTCCTCAGATACCTCCCTCTACAACAGATATAGCAATCATGGCCATTCCATTCGGTTTCAGTTTCGGCGAGGTCATTCATGGAGTTGGAATCCTTAGAAACGCATTCACAGCAATCGACGACTCGAAAAAGGCAAACCCAGTCTTTGGGGATGTTGCACAAGTTCTATCCAACCTTCACAAGCGTCTCGACGGCATCGAGAGATTCTTGAGTGATCCATCATTTGGAGCTCAACGTGGTTTGATGATGCAAGTTATTAGTGCATGCCAACACTGTATCGAGAGATTTGTGCACCAAGGGTGCAGGTTAAACGGTATCACCACCAAGGGATCTTTATGGTCTCACGAAGAATTCTCCAGAATCATCGAAAAGATCGATTGGTTGGCTTGCAGGAAGTGGGATGTATCACAGTTCAGGAAAGAACTTTCGATTCACGAGGATGCAGTATCAAGTCTATTATCGACCATGCTCAGCACCCGTGAGATGGAAAAGGGACAACTCACCCGTCAAATCAACGACATCGTTACCACCCAGCACAGAAAGGTCCGTGGATTTGGCAAGGCATCGCCGCAAGATGTAGCAGCCAGCAATGAGGTTTTGAATGCACTCACGGTCATCAATCCACTTATTGGAAGAAGAGAAATCGAAGCTCGTACGGATCGTCTCTTGAGTAAATCATGCGACTGGATCCTCAACAACAAGAGTTACAAGTCTGTGATTGAGAGTGATCAATCTGACTTGCTGTGGGTTCATGGACAAGCAGGAAAGGGTAAAACCATGCTTTCTATGTACCTTGTCGACACACTCTCCAAACAGGTCGCTCAAAACCCTTGTGACCAAATTGCCTACTTTTTCTGCGACAACAACACGGATCAAAGAAACTCAACATTACATGCGCTCAAGACCGTTCTTCATCAAGTTCTGAAACAAAGCTCTCGAAATGTATTGTTGGAAGACTTCAAACGTCATGGACCTCAAATGTTTGCCACCATCGAGGGAGTTTGGACTGCTTTGACACGAGTACTCGAAGCTTCGACCACACGAAACCTCTACCTGATCATCGATGGTCTCGATGAATGCACCGAGGAAGCTTTGGATGTTTTCCTCAAGCTCGCTAGTACATACATTGCGTCCAACGTCGACGGACTTTGCAATGTCAAATGGATCTTTACTAGTCGAAATGAAACAAAGATCGAGGAGTACTTGAAGTTATCCTGGGTCGTAGACTTGGAAGAGTCCGCCACTGAGATGAGCAAGGCTGTCGATACATTCATCACTCACAAGGTTGACATCTTGGCTACCAAGAAGAGATTTGATGCACCATTGAAACAATTTGTCGCTGATAAATTGAGGGCGAAAGCTGAAGGAAACTTCCTTTTCATCTCTCTTGCTTGCAAGGAACTCTTGAAAAAGAACGTTTCATTCATCAATGTCAAGCTTGTGCTTGGAAAATTCCCTACTGGACTGGATGCATTATATGCCAGAATCCTCGAGGGAGTTTTGAAATTGGGTGAAGAAGATCAACAAAAGGCCTTTTCAGTCTTCCGTGCAGTTGGTATCGCTTTCAGACCTCTCAGTCTTCGCGAACTTGCTGTCATGGCAGCTTTCCCTGCAGCAGCCATGGACGATGAAGACATTGTTTTGGATGCTGTGGAATTATGTGGATCATTCTTATCATTACACCGCGATCACCCATACTTTGTCCACCGCTCCGCAAAGGAATATCTCCTCAACCACGAAACAGCCGGTATCTTCTCCTCGGATCTCGAGTTTGAACACGAAAAGGCAGCTTTCAGAGCTCTCAAATACACAACCAGAGATTGGAAGTATTATCTCGAAAGTCTCGAAGATGTTCCACTCTCTTCATTGCAAGATCAACCTTCCTCGGAGGATAGTCTTCAATATCCTCTCATCTACTGGATCAACCACAGCAACATTGCCGGATCCCGCATGATGAAATCTTACGCCCTCGACCGTCATTTCTTCCGTCGCAACTGCGATCTCCGCCGTACCTGGCTCCTCTACTTCAAAAAGCACCGCCACATGACCAACTTCTCCGCCATCCAAAATGTTCATTTCTCCGCCCTTCACATCTCAGCTGTATGCAACACCTGGTGGGTTGCCGAGATCCTTCTCAAGAACAGCAGCACCTACATCGACGTTGAAGACTCCTTCGGACTCACTGCTCTCCACTGGGCCGTGCACTGTGGAAACACCTCAGTCGCCAAGATCCTCCTCCAGAAAGGCGCCGACCCCAACCACAAAGGCGGAACCACCGATTACCAAAATGGACCTCGCGAAGGCACACCGCTCGGTCTTGCCATCTCCTACAACAACCTCGACATGTCGAAATTACTCCTTGCTCACGGTGCCGATATCGACTGTCCAGATCATCACTTCACCACCCCGCTCGTGTGGACCATCCGCAAGAATCTCCCCAAATCGACAAAATTCCTTCTGCAGCGAGGCGCAGATCCCATCCTCAGAGATGAGGAGGGCAAGACTCCACTCCACGATGCGTGTGCGAGGGGCCATGAGAATATCGCCAAGATCCTCCTTAATCACGGTGCCGCCCCCGATGCAAAAGATGATAGGGATGTAAGTCCCGCTGGGGATGCGTGGAACGGGGGACACAAGGGATGCATCAAATTGTTAGATGCATATGGAGTCAAGACTCCAGAGGCGGATATGGAAGAGGAGAGTAAATGGGGAAAAGGGGGTGATCTACTGGCTGCGTAGATGAGGAGATGAATTCATACATACACGTGTGCGGGAAAGGATAAATAAAATGCATCAAAGGAAGTAACGGATCGGATGGGTTATGGATAGTATATAAGGGACTTGGGTTTTTTGCGAAAGATACCATATAGAATTACATTTGAATCCCGGATTCGGGACAAATATCATATCGTTAGATGATTAGATTAGATTAGATTAGTTTTTTTTGGGATTAGATTGAATAAATTTATAGATACCATATATAAATGTCCCCTTGTTCTGATGTGAAAGATGAATCAATCTTTATCCTATTAGTTACCTATTTCTTACTCTTGATGGTAGTGTAGGTGGTGTATATCATGTAAGACAGATGAGCGAGTGTTCATAGAGATAAACAGGAGTTTGTTCATCTCTATTGTAGTGTGTACAATAAAGTCACTTCCCGATACTCACTGACACCTCGATTATGCGAAGTCGCTTATGAGAATGACTATCGATTGTTTCTTTAGGATATAGGATCTTTCACACCTAGAGTGGAGGCGGGAGATAGATGGGTTGATATGATCAAGACACGATTGGTTTGAGTTCTATTTATACATTTATGATTATAATTATTTATATACCTCCTGTCTCATTTCCTTTTGTGACATATTATCACGGAATGCCTGGGTATAGATACCCAACACCACTAGCACCCGACGAACAAGTCCTCGTTTCATTTATCCCTCTTTCATTCTCGCATTCGAATCCCCCCTCGAAAATTCGTGTCTCCGTACCATCACTCGTCTCGCCATCACTACCCATTCCTCTTGTCACCTTCCAACCGTCATCAATTTATTTTACTTCCCGCTCAATCTCCATCTCATATCATCCCATCCCATCTCAAGAAACTCCAGCAAAATTATTTATTTCCCCACATCCATATCCGCATCAATATCCGTATCCTCTCCCCCGCGTCCCCCTCCCCCCCAACCAAGCCAATCCCCACTTCATCTTTACCTCGCGCCCTCCTTCCCGTCTCCTTTTCCGCCGTTCGAGAAATTTACCTCCATTTTCCACTCCTGCAATATCGGAACTTTCCTCTGAATCGATATCATGATTGTCGAATGACGACGAGGATGACGAGGATGAGGAAGATGCACTTCCCCCCCTATCTACATCCGGATACATACAGCTAGGACACGGACACTCTTCATCTTTTTCCCCTTGGGATATCTCAGTGAGGAGATCTCGTTCTTGTTCTTGTTCTTGTTCTTGTTCACTGGGGTCATTGCGCTTAGATTTTGATTTGGATCGATCTTTTCGAGGATATCTGGGCTGTTTGGAGCGAGATTTGGAGGATGCGAGTGCTGAGTAGGGAGGTAGAGACGAGGATGGATGGGAGAGGGAGATGAAAGAGAATGAGCGTGTTGTAAAGGCCATGATGAGTTGTGTTATGCTCGATTAGATGGGGTTGGTGTTGTATGTTTATGTGTGATGTAGGTAAGAAATTTTAGGTGATATTTCCGATGAAGAAGTATGTATATGTATCTCTTGCCATAAAATTGTGAAAAGAATGCATCAAAATATGGAACTTTGGCGATGACGATACATATCTTCAGTAAATAAATAGAGCGGAAGTGAGATGAGATGTCAATATATATTGAACATTACGAAAGGGAATACAGATTATTAATTCCCCTCTCATCCCCGCCCCCCTAAAACCCCAATCTACGAGATCAATACTTCAACAGAAGAACAAAAAAACGATATTCGACACGAGACACGTACAAACAAACAAACATACATACATTCAGCTTCCGAAAAACCATCCAAATCTCCATCCATCCCCCCGGTAAGTAAGACGCAATCCGAAAATGTACTTTTGAGTCTTAACTCCTATCGGAATTGAGTCTGAGTTCTCAATCCATTATGCATGCATTCATGTATCATGTATGCATATATGTATACATATGTATACGAATTCAAGTCCCCTCCTTTCTAAGCGATCACATTTAGTATCATATCATATATGCATCGATATCGCAGGTACTCATAACTGTAGTGATTTCCCTCTACCGAAAAATTATTCAGTTTCGTACACATCCTTCTCTCCTTCCTTCATTCTCCCTTCCTATCCACCAAAACACAGCTTATCATCCTCCATCACTATATTCCTCATCATCCATCTAGCCATCTTCCTCTCATCATTGTCCATCTCGAGAAAATATAGATACTTACACAAACCAACCAACCAACCAACCAACCAACTCACCAAAAAATACAATCACATATCTCGAAACTCCCACGCGCACGCAAGAAAGAAAATTAGTCGGCGATGTGTGTTTTTCTTCTCGTCCTCGGAAATATATCGAAAATAGATAGATAGGTAGTGTAGTGTAGTTATGTGGTGCTATGTGGTGCTATGCTATAGTACGTATGGCATGAACGTGGCGGTGAAAACGAAAGAAACGGCCGAGATGACTTTTAGGAGTTGTGTAACGGGACTGTTGTTTGTGTGATGTGCGATGTGTGATGTGTGGTGAATGGAAGGGGGTTGATGGCGATATCGGAGTGAGGGAGGAAGAGGAAGAGAAAGAGGAAGGAAAAAGGAATAGGAATCTGCGCGTTGAGGTTTGCATTTCTTTTGAGATGGTTGGTGCGGAAATGTATTGATACATTCATTGTAAGATTACTACAGTAGTATGCTAGATAAATACATTCTGCATACCTATACATATATACTACTCCCCTCATCTAACTCACAATCACAATAACAATTGTCCCCTTGGCCTTCATCACATCACATCACATCACATCACATAACATCACCCCCTAACCTGCCCACCCACCAGACTTCAAACAATAACCCCCTCTCTTCACCTCTCACCTCCCACCTCTCACCTCTCACCTCATACTCCCTTCCATCCGCCTATCCATTCAGACAAAGCAAAGCAAAGCAAAGCACATGCACAATTTTCATTCCTTTTTCCGCTCGTAGCTAGGTATACTTCAACCCGCCTCGTGTTTCGATGGCTACCCGCATATCTGCTTTCGCTTATATATTTATATTCATTTTTATCTATACATACCACGCGAGACGGGGTGAACTTATATATTTATTTTTATATGTACATATATATGTATACTCTATATCTCAAAACCATAAGAATCGATAAATAACAATAAAATAAGAACTAGAGTATTTTTTTTCCAAGAGAAAGGGGGAAGAGAGGAGAGAAGGAGAGAAGAATGTTAGATTAGATTGAGATGTAAATTCATGGAGGGAAGATATGGGATGGAGATGAGGAATATAATCACTTGAGAAACTATAATATCACATCATATCACACTATCAAATCCGCCCAGATTAATAAAGATACAAGAAATAGGTAGTTTCGCTAAGCTCTGACTGTCGCTCATGATTCAACCTATTCAAGAACACTGACCTCTAATTTCATTTGCATGATACATATGTATATATGATATAATCATTAAATGCTCTTCATTAATCAATTCCGTCATGCTAAAAAAAAACGCTATGTCATGCTAAGTCATGTCATGCCATCTGATCATATAATGACCTATGCTCCATACACCCATCCAAATATGTACCATGCTCCAAGCTCCATACACCCCCAATTAACTCAAATCAATACAAATCCATCGTTCTTCCTCCATTTCCCTACTACATTCCTTGATCATTACTCGCTACTCCCTATCATCACCAAACAAATAGCCCGCCTCCAAGCAATATGCTCCACCGTTAGCCATTCCTTTCTCACTTCCCCAACAGACAACCGTCGCATCCACAACTCCACTGAGTACCCCCTCCATAGCCCCAAGCACACCCCAGCCGATGAATCCAGCAACAAGTCCCACAACATATGCATATGCGCTTCCTTTGAGACCAGGACCTTCAGGCATACTGATGGACAATTGACGAGCAGTTGCTACCCAACCACCGAAACCAAGGGCCATGGACATAATGATACGGGTTGCATGAAGAAGCAGTTTAGCTAGACGATAAGGCAGTAAAGGTGTTGTGACATGAGTTCGAGAAGAGAAGGATCGTGGGGTTAACGTAGTTGTAGGAGCTTGAGGTGTGAGGAATGTCATTTGACTTAGACCTCTTGCGGAAGTTTGAAGAGGTTGTGAGTGGATAGCAGCATAGGTGAGGGTAAGAGGATTGAGCAATGCTGTCACTGGTGCTGGTACAAAAGAGTACGCAATTATCGAAATAGCCGCCACCAATCGTCGTGGAAACACGAGGAGAGGAAGCTTAATCAAGAGAGCTATTAATGATGATAGACATATGGTACCGAATATCGTATTCGTCGAGTGATAAAATGCTGCCGCAACAACTTCTCGAGATGAAGCTCCTGTCTGCGCATTACGGTGATAATACCATTGAGAAACTGTTGCAGCAGTGGTAGTTCGCTGGATACCCCCAATCACGGAAAGAGTCCAGATGTACATCATCACGAAATATACACCAAGCCACCAAGTCGTTGCATCAATAATGAAACTCAGCCCTGACTTCGAGAGATGGCCACCCAAAAATACCCTCGTAAACATTCCTAACCATATCCAGGTCCATACTATAACCGACCCCAGCGTAGCGAATCCCAAAGCGAGCAGACCAGGATTCGAAGCAAGAATCCTTGACGCAAACTCTAGAATGCTGATTGCTTTGGTCAATGATTGACGTCCTTTATAAATAGTGTATAGCCAAAGCAAAGCAAGAGCTCCAGGTATAAACGACATCCATCTCATAGCCCTATCTTGTACACCAGTTCGATCGGTTGACCCTTTCATACTAGACACCATAGGATACAGTGAGAACGAAAACAGTATGACTGGTACCGCGAGAACAATCAGGAATACCAATGGACGAACGAAAGACCGCAGTAACGCAAGCCAGATGAATGATACAATTATTGATGCCAGGGTATCGACTGCGAATAGATGGAATGAAGAATGGAGGGTGGTATATATCGTGTCTCCGAGCACTCCGTCAGGCGTTGATGTGTGGAGAAAGATTAGGAAGAAAGTTGCGAAAAGTGAAGCCAAGCATATCAAAAATAATGACCCCCAAAACATGTCATGCTTTGGCCCTTCCAGCTCGTCTGGAGTTGTAGGAATTGCTACTGGAACGACCTCCACTTCATTCGGTCGTAGGGGGAATCGAGGACCAGGTAATTGTTGCGACTCGACATCCCTCTCGTTGCCTCTGATGGATTCATCTGTAAATCGGGTTGTGCCAGATTTTGGCCCAGATTTGAATTGTTGGAATGCTGGTGGATTATCATCACCCATATCATAATCCGGTTCACTTGGCGGTAAGCTGTCGGCAATCGTAGATTCTAGTCCAATATCGACCATTCTTCCTTTTCCTTTACTACTACTTCCCTGACTGCTTGGTCGCCTACTTTCGTCATCATGTTCTTCCCCAACTGTTTCCGGTGTATGGCCTCGCTCTCTTGTACTTCGGATACCGCCCTTCCAACTACTTTTAATTCCTCGTGGACGTTCCCGATGATCACCTGCGATTCCATCATCTTTACTATTCCCCAGAACTATATCACTCCCGTCGCGCTCTGTTTCCTCGCTTTCTTCCAGTTCTCTCGTAGGTGCAAAAACCCTCCGTGATCGTTGAAGCGCAAAGAAATCTGCAGTCTCCCTCTCTCGTTCCTCCTCCTCATCTTCTTCCTGAAAATCATTCAAGGCGCTGTGAAATAACGGGGCATCAGGCGGAGCTTGGGAATATCGAGAGGTAAATCCAAAGTTTGGGAGATGTGATGACTGATAAGGATTTCCTAGTCCTCTTTGATGTCTGGAACTTCGTAAAGGCTGCGACCGTTGATAACGTTCATTTGGACTTCGAGTTGGGATTTCGTTATCCTGTTGGACGAAATTGGAGAATCGAGACTGTGACTGAGCTAAGAAGCGCGAAGCATCTGGATGATATAATGGTCAAATGAATGCACAAGGCAAATGGGGCAAGTGAGCAAGTTTACTTACATTCTGAAAACATCTTCGACCCTCAAGAACAAAGTTGTGTGTTGGAATATTTTGTCTGCGATGAAGTTGAGGAGTCGAGGTTGTTGATAAGGACTCTCTATCTACAGTACTGCGCAGTCTTGTGGGTCTTTTGTGAGAGCTTGAAACGGTACTCGCAGGCTGCAGTGCGGTAGATCAGTTGTAGTCTGGGGTTGGTAGGGTATCTTGTAACTTGTAACCGATGAATGATATAAAGCTTGTGATTAGGTATTCCAAGTCGGTATTGGAAGTGAATACTGCAGAGGGTATTTGTATGGGCAAGACTGGTTAGAACAATAATGGATGCCCCGTGAAGGATAATATTGTGAGATATCAGTCACTTGCTTGCGTTGCTGGGGTTGCTGGGGGCGAGTCAAGACTTATGATAGCGGAGTGCCGGGGAGCCTCAGTCGTGAATCATTTAAAATCACGAGGCAGGTGTACCATACCGCATGAGGATCTAGGGAGAATGGATAGGGAGAATGGATAGGTAGAATGAACTCGTCCTCCAGATAAGGATAGGATAGGATGGGAAAGGATGGGACGTCGAGTTATGCGAGAGTGTAAATCTTTGGGTTTGGCTGATGAAGAATTCCTTGGTCTCTGCAAGAGATGTATGTATGTATGACGTGAAGAGAAAGGAGAAGGGAGAAGAGAGAAGGGAGAAGAGAGAAGGGAGAAGAGAGAAGAGAGAAAGAAGAAAGGAGAGGAGAAGGATGTCAGAATGCAATGAATCTACTCGTATATATTCATTAATTGGTTACCTGATACTGGTGAGTCAATCGTAGCTGGAGATACCAAAACATCCATCTCCAGAATCCTTTCCTTTGTTCACCGCCCCCAACCAACCCGGCCGACTTCTCCAATCCGAAAATATAACGGCTGGGCGCTAGAGGATAATGATTTTCCCTCCGCTTGCATTCCCGAAAGCCACTTTATGACTGGACTGGGTTAACGTTAACGTGATTAGAGAGAGGTGTCTATGTACCTACTGGGTATGGATGGAGTAGCTACCAGTCCAGTATTTGTATGGTGGGTCAATCAAGGTCAATCAATGATCCATGAACACTCCAGCTCTCCCGAGTAATCTCATCATTGTCTCGACTCTCAACTGCCCACGAGATTGTACTACCATACAACAAACAACTCTGACAAGTTACAACTTTATCATACCCAAACATTCTACGATAGCTATCATTTATTCATAAACCTCATTGTTATCGAATTATTATCCAATTCGGATTTTACAATCGCTTACAATCCATCAACATCTTCAAGATCAACATTGTTTATTAGAATTGTCCATTGATTGTTCTGGGTATCAGTCTTTTTTTAATCCCATATCGCAAGCTTACCTAGTAAAGTTCAAACGGCTTCTGCCCTTCCAACACCAGTCTACCACCCCTCCTCGTCCAACGTCAAGTAATGTCTACAACATCATGGGATTATATTGCAAAGCTCGTCTGCATTGGCGATAGTGGAACGGGAAAATCATCTCTCACAATTCGACTTTGCGAAGGGCGTTTTTCTCCGCACCATGACGTTACCATTGGAGTTGAATTTGGATCCCGAATTATCCCAGTTGGTCCACCGAATTCAGAAGGATTTAAACCAAAATCCAACGCTCTAGATGAAGAGCCAGCACCTAAACCTGCAGCCACAGAATCAGATGTGCCACAGAAACACATGAAGCTCAGTTTATGGGATACGGCAGGACAAGAAACTTATAAAAGTGTTACGAGGAGTTATTTTCGTGGAGCTTCAGGTGCACTGCTCGTATTCGACATCTCGAGGCGACCAACATTTGAACATGTTACGGACTGGCTACATGATTTGCGACAAATTGCTGAACCGGATATAGTTGTTGTGTTGGTAGGAAACAAGAGTGATTTGGCCACAGGCGAGGAGAACAAACGAGAGGTTACCGTGGAAGAGGCAGACGCCTGGGCAAAGCGAAATGGCGTATTAGAGTATGTTGAAACAAGTGCGAAGAGTGGTGAAGGTGTTGAAAATGCATTTGCAAGGGTGGCAGAAAGGATATACATGAACATCGAAGCTGGAAAGTATGACCTGAATGACAGGAGATCTGGAGTGAAGGGTCCTGGCTATGGAGGCTCGAAAACAAATGTTAAATTGGCCCCCCAGAAAGTCAGCAGTGGTGGATGTTGTTGAGCAAAATGAGGCACACGAGGTCAAATCTGCCACAGTATACACGGGCATACAGATATGATCTCGATAGTAGTGTACTCAAAGTCTGTTGGCAACCGCAGTTTTCCAAGAAGACTTTGTATATTTTCTAGTGCGGGACTGGATAGTCTTCAATACCTTGTATGATAGGAAAGGTCCGAAAGGTTTCGGAGAGTTGGCTTTAATATACCCAAAGCATGAGAATGATATCATGACGATGAAAGCAATATATTTTATTTTTACTTTTATTACCCTTATTACTCTTTGAAGTGCTAGGATATCTGTGAGTTTTCATTTGAATGATACGGAAAGACTCTGAACACATGGCAAACGTTTGGGAAGCCTCTTGATGTCCTCTCCCATGGATGATGGCACTTTCTCATGATATCTTCTATATGTTCTGCTTGGCCCAGTCAAGAAAAGGTCTTGATAAGAAATCGGTTCATGAACCGTTGTCTCCATGAATAAGCACTATCTGAATATACAGTGCCAGTGCCAGTACCAGTGATTGTTGTTTGGATGGTTGCTTCAATTCTACTAGCATGTGATATGTTGTGTGGCATAAGACAATAGGCCACTCGGTGATTTTCTCGAGGTGATAGTTTTCCTTCATGATGAATGTACTTATGAATATACTTAATAGGCAGCTTTGAACCTAGTAGACCACAGAAAGAGAAGGCATTGATGCAATGAAGGATGTTACGATTCCTAGTTTCCAAATGGACATTTGCCTACCAAGTAGACATCGATTCTGACAGTTCATAAATGCTCTGGATTGATTTATTGTGTATTCATACGTAGTAACTGTGTAGGTAGCTTATTAGCATTATTTAGAAGAATAAGGAAGTTGGAATAATATAAATACTATCTAGGTAGTAGGTACCTTCGCAGTAGTATAATCATAAATTGTTTGGAGTTTCTCTTCTCTTCCATTGAATAAGAGAAGAGAAAACTCACATCTGCTTATCAAGAGGAATATAATAAGAATCAGCCTCATCACGCATGGAAGCGAAGCCTATCCAGGTATCCCACTATTTCCCCATCCCCTCATGATTTGACTAGAGCGAAAATAGAATTCTGCCAAACATCACCGCTTATTTAGTGACCTCTTCCCTTCATAATCTCTGAAGCACTTTCCAACAGAAACCCCACCCAAATTACTTCATAATCCTTCCTTCAACAACTTCACCATTTTATCATACTTCTTCCAATACTTTCAACATTCCAGTAATTAATTCAAGATCGTAATCAGAAATAATAATATAATATCTCATCAAGAGATATTGGAAGAATTACTTTCAGAAATCATGGCGAATCACTCCGTTATTCGTATTGCGAAGGTAAATTCATCAAGCCAAACCCATGTGATGATATCACGATATGCGCCAAAAGTGGTCATGAAAGCGCAAGGCTGACAACACTTTTTGGGTGATTTAGGAGTTGGCAGATATCCAGAGAGGTCCAGATCTATGTGAGTCAATATAAGTTCTTCAGAAGTTTCCTATTCTCTCCTTGAACTTTTACTAAGTATTTAATTCTACAGCTCTCGCTGTTGCTTGTCGGGATATCGATGTTCGAAGCGTCAAAGCAATTATAATCGGCCCACCAGATACACCTTACGAATTTGGTTTCTTCGATGTTGGTCTATCCAATTCATAAAAAGTTTCTTTCTGCATATGGAATGCTGACATTTCTCTAGTTTGGTGTTAGATTTGGAAAAGGTACGATTTTGCGAAAGGGTGGCACATCAATTCGAAGCTGAAAAAGTTCATGTAGATTATCCCACCAAAGCACCTAGTGTTATTGCGACAACTACAAATGGAGGAAGATGTCGTTTCAATCCCAATATTTATGCGACAGGCAAAGTCTGTTTGTAAGATACCCTTGATGCCATGATACTTTCAACATTTACTGACTTGCTTTTAGATCAATTTTAGGGTAACTAACAATCTTCATACAATTCCTCTGAATCTCCGAAACTAAATTATACAATAGCACATGGCGAGGTGAAAGAGGAGAAGAGTGGTCATCGGCACAAGGACTTGAGTCAATTTTAATCTCAATCCAGAGTTTAATGTCGAGCAATCCCTACGAGAATGAACCTGGTTTCGAAACGGCAAATGATGACCATGACAGGAAAAACCAAAAGGATTATGCTGCAAAGGTATGCTTGAACTATCAAGGCTCTTTTTACTGATATTGGTACTGATAAGACTGTAGATTCGCCATGAAACTCTACGAATTTCAGTCATTCAACGTCTTGAGGAATACTTGAACATCTCCGCAGCAGGAACAACTCCACCATACACACCACCAAGCGAGGATAGCGACAGCGACTTAGATCGAGATGTACTTGATGATTCTGCCGTTGCATTCGAACCCTTCAAAGATTTTTGCAAGCGTAGATTCTTGTGGTATTATGATTCGTACTTGACGGCTATAGAGAAAGCAAGAAAAGAGGTTAAGGATCTTCAACCTTTTGCTCGAATGCCCTTTGAGGGTGGTGGAAATATTATGGAGGGAAAGTTCGACTACACTGAGCTCGAGAGACGATTGAGATTCATTCGTACCACTTTGGATGCCGAGACGGCTCATTGGGCTACCGAAGGATTGTTATCACAGAAGAAGGAAAGTGGTGTGGCAGCAAATCTTCAACGTCAATTCGAACAAGTGGTTGAAGCATACAAGAGGGACAAGTCCGTAACCCTGGACATTGAACTAGATAATAAGAATCCTTTCGTATGGAGTATTACCTATTTCGGTCGCCCCATGACCAATCTAGATGGCGGACTATTCAATATTAAGCTCTACTTCAGCCCAAGATTTCCAGAAGAGCAACCAAGAGCCAAATTTCAGACACCATTATTTCATCACCGGATTGGACTTGATGGAACACCTTGCTATACCCCCAAACGCCCCGATGATGCAAAATCTCATATCGAGTCTATCATTGAAGCTTTAGAGGAAGTTTCACCACCATACGATCCACGGACATTGGTAAATGTGGAAGCTTCCAAACTCTTCTGGGGATCAGTGGATGATAAGAAGAATTATAATCGAAAGCTTCGGAGGTCGGTCCAAAGTAGCATAGAGTAAGTTGGTTTTCAAACCAGACTTTAGTACCGTGCGATGTTTCGAGCAGTTTTCAATTTTCGGGTGTGTCATATTTTATTTTCATATCACGGCCTTTTTTATACATAACAACAATCTTCTCGGACTTCGACTGCCTAAACATTGGCTTGGACAAAGCATGGCGTAAATCAGCGGGAGTTTTCTTCATCATGTTTTCTATGGGCTGGCTGGTCCCAGAGGGTTTATTTTCAAATCAAGAGGCCCACTTCAACTTTTAACAGTGAGTCGGGTTAAACGAATTGAGCTGGGTTGGCATGGCTAGGATTCGACGATATTATATGATATGGATGGGGGGTTATGATATCCGTGTATTGATTCAGGATTGGCGTTATGAAAAAATATGGGTAGGGTAATGGGGTAATGGGAGGAATGGAAGGGCTGGGTTGCTATGGGATATGATGGATTATTTGGCTATTTCTTTCCTTTGCTGCTCCTTGAAGAGACGATGGGGGTTGCTCGAATTATGGTGGGGTTGTAATAATGCTGCAAATTTAAAAGGAGAATAAGCGAGACCGCAGACCAGAATGAAAGACGTAGGGAGGGTAAAGAAAGATTAAGAGAACATAAGAGACAAAATGATATAAGGTTAAATAGTTGAGGATCCATAATGTATCTAAATACAGATTCTGTGAGGTTGAGACAAGATGACTTGTAAGATTACAAAACAATGAGAGAATTGAGTGTATGTTCAACGTGATTATACCTTATTAGATACACATCCATGGACATATAATAGTTTCTAGATACTGTGACTACCTGAAATTGAAATAATGATTTAGTTTCAGGAATATCTTTGAGATAGGTTCTGTGTGGTATTACATGCATGCATGCATGCATACATTTATTCGTTTTTCTAGACTTTCGCCTTTCTGAACCCGAGGAGCGGTATGATAGTAGGTAGTCTAGGTAGGTTGTAATCTTACATAAAATTGAGTTTGTCATATTCACGAGAAGCGATTGCCTCTTGTTCTTCAAGATATACCTATGTAAATTCCTTTTCTGACGTTGGAGTGCCATTGTTCCACTCAAATTGAAACATTCATGTCTCATTGTCTCAAATGTTATCGGAGATTGATTTTCGAGGTAGCGAGTCGAGTTTCGTATTTTCGGGGTTTTCTAGTACCTACCTAGTGAGAAACATCGACTCCCTCCCTCCCTCCCTTTCTGTCAAATCTCACATTGTATAGTGTAATGCAGGATTGTGCATATTTCAATGCCATAAAACGAATTTCATAATGGTATTTGTATTCCTCGAAATCCCAAGCCGGTCAATCATACCCAATCCACGCTCCAACCCGCTCGTTTCTTTCAACGCCAACCCCCTTTTAGACCTCCACCGGTTCCGCCTTCTTCTTCTTCGGCTCCTCAAGCACAATATTTTTCTTCGGAATATTCTTATAATTCTTCATCAAAAACTCCCTCACATCTTCACTCACATCGCCCTGCACCGTGATTTCCTGTCCTCCGCTTGCTACCTTCGTCACACTGCTTCCCGTCGCGAACCTAGATCCGAATTCCTTCGCAACCTTTTTGAGCTCGAGTCCAAAGGCTTCGAGTCCCTGGACTTCGGTTACGTATTTGCGTTTGTTGCGCTCAACGCGCTTGATGCGGATTTTGGAGGACGCGAGAGTTTCATTTTGCTTGGCTTCGAGAGCTTCGGCTTTGGCGGCTTTTTTGGTGGCGTCTTTGGCGGCGCGTTTTTGGGCATCGACGCTGAGGGTTGAGGTTGCTGCTGCGAGGGCATCTAGAAGGAGGGGAGTTAAAATTTAGCATGCAGCACATGAGGAGCAAGAGATGAAGCTGGGTATACCTTCAGACCATAATCGCTCGTACATGGTGGGATATTTCTTCTCGAGCCATTCTTGACATTTCTTTACTGTGCCGCCGTATTCGCAGTACTAATTGCTTTTTGTTAATGATCTTGTCCTTGGTATCCTCATCCCTTTGTTCAAGTTAAGCCCCAAGCCCCATGAAGTATAAGAGTTATGCCTACCTCAGGTGGTAACGAACAAACTATTCTCTGTGATTAGCCTTCATGAATTCAAGATAGCGGGGTCGTTCATTCATTTGATAACTTACCTCCACAATAAACAACATTTCTTGATTGAATTTCTGCCGGCGCAGTGGATTCTTCTACATCTGCCATATTTTCTTATGAATCTATGTGTGTTTCGTTTTGAAATCTTCTTGGTTACAATGATGATTTTTGTATGTATTTGGAGGGGGAAACACTTGACATGAGTTAAGATGGATGAGCTCAAGAACCGTAATGGTGGGGTAGTTTTTCCGAGAGGGGCTAGCGGCCGCTTTAATCCGTGTCTTGGCTTGTCTCCTATCATATGCGGGTGGGAATATTCACGCTAATTACAGAAGAACTCCTCGATTTCAATCCTAATCATCAGATAATTTACTCACACTGTAGCGACACCCGTAGGACTAGCGGGGCATCATCAATCGAGAGATTCAAGTAGCTTTCATGGGGGGCAAGCCTACAAGCCCTCCACCACTCTTCGCTCCCCGCGCTTGAATCAAGAATGGATCTATGTGCATCTTTGAAGGTTCAAGACCATACAAGCATACATTACGAACATTGAGAATTCCAATTTCCCTACGTAACATCAAGTGCATACAATAAAAGACTTTTTATTGGTATCAGAAAATCAAACGCCAGTCATCCCTTCCTTCCTGTTACTCCAGAGAAGCTCAAGCAGTAATCTTTCGCCTTCCAATGCATATCCCAGAGAAGCCTATAGAATATGAACCCCGTATTACTCCAATCGCTAAAGATAAATTAAAAACCATCATTATCCATTTCCGATTCAAGCGGTCATATTTTCCATTTTCTTGTCAACCATTAAATCCAAATCATAGCATCAAATGAAAACCCCAATGTTCAAAACCACATGCCACGATATCGAGGTTCTATATGCCCTATGGCGTTGATTAAAAAGGGGTCACAGCCCAAAACGTTCTTAATCAACACCATAGAGGAAGTTCCCCACTCCAGAGTAGGAGTGTTCTCAATTGAGGGTCAGTGCTTCATGAACAAAAGACGAGTCGAATTTGGTGTAACAATGTATGAGATTGCAGCTGTTGAATTGACCTCAGCCTCTCTTTCTCAACACTCTTCCAACAGCAGTGCTGGCTGGTTGTATGGGTTGCGCAGGTGCAGGTGCAGGTGCCGCCTTCTTGAGTCTTGCAGCAGGTGCCTTTTTAACAACGGTTTCAGTACTAGTATTGCTCACATTTCTTCCTCGTGTAGTCTTTGGACCCGAAGTTGCGGTATTGGATCTTGCTCGACTAGTAGCAGCTCCAGCTGGATTCGTATGTGGTGCGACTTTTCGCCCTGCTCTTGTAGGCGGACGAGATTCTGTAGTGGATTTGACGGGCGGTGCGGGTTTTATTGGCGAGGCAGGTAAAGTTCGGGAGTTAGCGGATCTAGGTGAAAGTATTTGTTTTGGGTCCATATTAACACGAGAAGTGGTACGTTCAGGCAGATTAGGAACAGGCTTTTGACGCTTCTTCGGGTTGTCAATATTGTTTTCTTTGTCCAGACTTGCCTCGTCACTTTGAATTGTTACTACATGTTTATGTTCCTTGATTTTTGCAGGAAAAACATACCTATTCCTTTTGGTAGTACGAGATGGTGCTGTGACTTGAGTACTTGGACCACTTTCTGACTCCTCCACTGGAATCTTCTTTTGTGTGTGTTTTGGAGTGTTCTTTGCTGGAACTGGTGGTCCCACTTCCGAACGCGCTGCTTGTGCGCCAGTATTGCTGTGCTTCTCAAACAAATCCCCAATGTTCTTTTTGCGCATTGAGATAGGTATGCGATTGACGCGAATTTCAATACGCGTTTTTAATCCTTGAGCTTGAACATGATATTGTGCTCTGAGCTTTCTAGCACGTTCAGAAACTATTCAAATGCAAAATTAGTATACAATTTGACGCGTTTTAGAGATGAGTTCCTCACTTTCCAACTGCAAATTCTCCATCAGAGCTTGCTTTTGGCCTGTTGTGATAGCCATTTCGCGTAGGCTATTATATGTATGAAACTTTACGAATTCCTGTAATTATCCGTACGAACAATTGCGATTCGATTACTTCTGAATTATTGTGTCGTGTGAATACGATTGAAGCTGTGAGATGGTGTATCGTGAGTGTAGAGTAGTGTGTAGAGTGTTGTGATTTTGATTGAGAATAAACATCATCATCACTTTGTAGATTGTTATCCGTTCATTATCGAAGTCGCTTGCCGAGCGCCACAGATGTGTGGCTAAAGTCTCTTGCTCCCCCAATTCTGAAGAAGTTACAGGGATTGGCACCTCTCCGAAGCTAGCGATGCTTGCTGTACTTTAGCATTAACGCGCAAACCATAGCTACCTTGAGCAACCTGCAACCTTAACAAACATCAACTTCTTTATCGCCATCAACAGATTAACTCACACTTACCACTTACGATCGTCGTCTACCATACATCCGGCTCCATTACTCAAATACAACTTCCAAAAGAAAGATTTCGCACATTTGCCAAACGGCAGCCAATCCGACAAGATGGTTCTCGAAGCAGTAATGGTTGTGGTGGATAACAGTGAAAGCAGTCGAAATGGAGATTATACACCAACACGTTATGAAGCGCAATCAGATGCCGTTTCTTGGATTTTTTCTACCATCACTCAAGCCAATCCAGAATCTTCAGTTGGTTTAATGTCCATGGGGGGTAAAGGACCAGAGGTTCTTGTTACCTTAACAACTGATCATGGAAAGATCTTGGATGGATTACATCGTACTAAGACTAAGATTCGTGGATCTAGTCACTTAGCTACTGGTATTCAAATCGCTGGTGTATGTTATCATCTCTTTTATAATCTTACCTATTGTCCGGGCATGCTATTGGAGTAAATGCTGATGTAGATAATCTCATAGTTGGCACTCAAACACCGACAAAACAAATCCCAACGTCAACGCATAATTGTTTTTACTTGCTCTCCAATCGCAGAAGACGAAAAATCACTTGTCAAGCTCGCCAAAAAGATGAAGAAAAATAACGTTTCGATCGATTTCGTTGTATTCGGAGAACTTGATGATGATGTCACCAAAAAATTGACAGCCTTCAATGAGAATGTCAAGGGAGGTGATGGATCACATTTGGCCATCATTCCACCAGGACCTCAGCTTCTTAGTGATCAGTTAATGACTTCACCAATTCTAAATGGGGATGGAGCTACAGGAGGAGTTGGTATGGGTGGAGCCGAAACAAGTGGTGATGCAGGCGCATTTGAATTTGGTATCGATCCAAGCGTAGACCCAGAGTTGGCCTTAGCATTGAGAATGAGTATGGAGGATGAGAAAGCTCGGGTTGAGAAAAACGAGAAGGATCGACTAGAGAAGGAAGCAGCGGAGCAGTCTGCATTAGGAGAGATTAAGGAAGAGGATGAGGCATCTGCACCTCTATTGAATAAGGACGGAGAAGCTAGTGGGAGTGGAGACAAGAAAGACGATGATAAAATGGATACGGCTTAGATGAGGAGTTGAAGTATATGGCGGGGAAATGAATTGATGGATTGCTAATTGAATGAATGGTTGGGGCTGCATGGCAAACTGGCGTTTGGTATGTACCAATAGATATCATATACAATGGTATTTGGCTCTTTTGCCAACAAATTACTTCTAGTTTGTATACTCCTTGACTCCTTTGAAGTTTGGCCTGTGAAATATCGGCGCGTATGCTCAATAGAATGCTTAAGTCCCAACAAGTTCCTTCTATGCCCGAAATTATGTCCACATTTCCCTTCGCCTTCTTAGTCCTAATGTGAGAGATCTGATCAGGTACTCCTGTATCCTGTATCAGATCCAGAGACATTCCCCGCTTCTTCAATAAGTGGGAATACAACCTCTGAGCCCACGATACCACCTCGCTTTTCCCCAAGTCCGTTGGCTCTCCACGTGAATCCATCGATCCATCGATCCATCTGCCCTTAACCCCCTTCCAAATTACCTCATGTTAACCCCCCTGACCCACCTCTCCACGCCCCTCTCAAACCTCTCACACCTAACCGGCATCTCTAACTGATAAAACGGGTTCTTCATCACATAATCCGCATACAGTTCGTATATCTTCCTCAATATGCTATCAACATTTGGCATGCCAGGTTCAGTAAATAGGAGAAACTTCGTGCCAGTGAGAGTCTGGAAACATTGGAGTCGGAACAAAGTCGTTTCGAGCACTTCGATGCCGGAAGGTGGATCTGGTCGGTCATCGGATGTGGGAGTGGAGGAGAGTGAGGAGAGGGTAGAGAGCGTCTTGGAGTGGGATGTTGAAGGAAGAGAGGAGGCACCTGTTGAAGCGAGGTGAGAGGATGGGATGGGGTTTAGTCGAGTGGAAATAGCGTGAACTCTAGGGACTTGTTAGTGGGAATTCTCAGTAGAAGAAGTTCGAGATGGGTCTAATTGGGAAGTAGAAAGAGAGAAGTCATGTACCCGTGAAATGTTCCAGCAAGCACTAGATAGTCATTTATAGATAGTTTGTTCAATCCATCTGCGAAATCTTTTTGGTAGATAAGTCCACCAGCTTTATTTATTATTGTGAGGGCAAAGACGACCCTACGGATTGGGTATTAGAGTCACGATTCTGGAACTTCGTGGGGAGAGTTGGGAGTAGAACTTGCATTTTGATATTTGATGGACTGCTGAGAGCAATCGATAGGAAGGAAGCTGGGAGAGTTATTCGTAGTAGAAATCAATTGTTCGTTGCAAACTTCGCATTCGTAATCGTCCTTTTCTTTTGTCTACACAATTCAAGAATCAAAAATTGAATATCGAACTCGGCGCATTCATTAAACATCCACAATATAAAGTTCGAGATGCATCAAGATACTGTTGTCTGTAGCCTCGTCCCAAAACGGCTAAGTAAGCAGCCTTCCCCGGATTTCGAGAATTTGCCGACCAGCACATGTTTATTGATAGGTCGGCCGCAACTTAACTTTCTTTCTTCCTTTCAAGTCAACGAAATCACTTTTACAGCAAAACACGTCGAGTCTTTGCACAAAGTTGATTTGGAAAAGCAGGACGCGCATTTCAAGGAAAGGATTGTTCTCTTTAATTACACAGTTAAATTCGAGACAACACAATCAGTCAGAAGAACAGTCAAAGTTATCGAATCCCGACCCCCCACAAACGACATCCTTCAACCTTTCTCGAACCTACCTCTCCCTTCGAAACAATGGCAGCACCTGCCCCCACATCTCGCTCTCGCGCTCCTCCAGCAGGCGACGAAGAAGCATCCACCGTTCTGAAGCTCGGAGAATTCCAAGATGTAGATGCACTTACTCATTCTGAAGCCGCACTCGTTATCAACGCGCTTGTCGCAAAGCGTCGTGGTGATCGCAAGAATGTTAACGAGACTGAGATCTTGAGTAAGACGCAAGAATACCTGGATCATTTTGCGAGATTCAAGAGAAAGGAAAACGTGGAGGCTGTAGAGAGATTGTTGGGAAGTAGGGGAGAACTGGCGAAATTCGAGAGGGCGCAGTTGGGTAGGTGACTTGTGGTTTTTTTCTTTTTTATGCTTGGATTTCTTGAAGGTTGAAAGGGGAGATGGGGGGGTGGAGAGGGCAGTTTGGGGAAGATGGATAACGAGGGTATCATTGGGAGAAGCAATGCTAACATGAGACGTAAAGGCTCATTATGTTGCGACACGGCCGATGAAGCGAAGACTTTGATACCCAGTTTACAAGACAAAATCAGCGATGACGATTTGACAGAGTTATTGGATGAAATCACAAAGTTGATGGGATTTACGAATTAAAAGGTCCTTTGGATTTGGTTTTGGTCACTAGATACTCACTTTAAATTCGGTATATACTCGAGTACCAGAAGCCACAGAAGACTTTCAGCATGGATTTGATCGAGATTGGTTCGTTGAAGACATCAAAAGACACCTACTACAATAGTAGGCAGCCATGAAGGAAATTGTTTGGAGAACACCGATGCAGATAAAATGGATGGGCGTTGGGAATGAATTTTCGTTACTTTCATAGGACGATCCGTCAAGAAAAGAGCATTGTTGCGGCGTTTTCTTTTTGTGGGTTTAGTTGTAGTTCGGAGAAAATGAGGCATGGGCAGTGAAGGATATAATGAAAAGGGGCATGAAAGGGAGTATGGAAATTGCGGGCATGAAGGTGGTTGCAATAATACGAGGGGCATGAGAAATGTATTGGATACACCCAGATACGTACCCAGTGTGTATTAACACTTTTCTGGCTTTAAGGCCCTTGATGAAGGGACAAGCTGATAGTGGAGATCAGGAGATGATAAAATATGAATGAATCTTTTCATTACTCTTATTTCCATGATCCAGAGAGCGTGAGCTGAAGGCGTTGAACTGAGGTGATTTGATATTTGGGTACTTTACCACTTGGAGCTCAATTGGGTGCTGAACCAAACAGAATGAACGTAACATCATCTTTTTCAATTGACTATTTGTCTTAGAATGCCTATTCAGCCAGCCAGAAATAATAGTTTCTGTCGATTTTGCAGTTTTGTAGTTTTGCAATTCTACAGGAAGTATCTGCGGAACCCTACCTTTAAATTATCATCACGAAAGATCCTCCACAAACACTCCATATGTATACACCCAGCGGGTAAGTATATAGTTTACTACTCGAGGGGGGTGTTCCAGTGAAATTTGGCTAGCATAATATCGCTTCTCGATTTTGTTGGGTTTCGAGGTCTCCAGTGATAGCCTGACCCTGACTCGATTTGGGTACAGTCTGATCCCCAGAATTGCGGCGAAAACAGGCAGAGATAAGGGAACACCCAGTCCCTTTAACCAGAATGTATTGACACATACGCCAATTAGATGGCTTGTCCATACTTCCTCCAGTCCAAGCATCTTCGAAACGTTGAGCGCGGTCTCTCCAAATTGGATTTCGAGCCTCTTTCATCGATGCTACTGTGGCAAGGGATAGTCTTTGTTTGGTATGCTTAAGCAGAGCCGTGGATCTTCCTATGATGCCTATCATACCAAGTGCTCGGTAAAGCAAGTATTGTACCAATCTCCAATCCGACGGCTTATGTTCGATCTCCCTATGAAGCGAGAACTTTTCAAAATTGTAGGCTCTTTTCCCCCAGGTTGTGTGTGAAGCCTCCATTTCCATCATCGAGATTGCAAAGACAACAAATCTTTGATGCAGTGCTCGTGATAAATTCATGAGGCTGTCAAGATTGAAAACTATGAAGTATGTCGACAGTCCGACAACGATGGTAACAATTTCCAGTAATCGAAGACTGAAAATCCCATCATTGATACTCCAAACTGACTTGAGGTGCATTAGTCCTGGCCAATTGTATACTCAGGTTGAATGGGACATTTGCTGAGATAGGAATCGGCTTACCATACAAAACGAAAGTGGCAGGAAGAATATGCTCACAAAAGTCAATAGCTTGACATTTTCTCCCGATTTAGTAGCAGCACGACTTTCCATAACAGCACTGACATTGAAAAGCTAGAAATTAGAAGAATTAGTCTAATGAAAATTATGGGAATAGGACGTCGTACTTACGCCATCTCTCATGTCGATAGCTTCTTCTTTCTTTTTGTTTAATCCTTTTGCTATCCCCTCCAATCGTTTGAAACATTGCCGCAATTTCTTGCGAGAGGCTTCAACAAGTTCCACCTCATCTCCTTCAATTGGGGTGAGTTCTCTCTGATTAATCAATTTAGATACATTACATATGTTCATTAAAATCACAGCATGCAATTCCTTGAGTGTCGATATTGCCCAAAAATATCGCTTGGACCTGGAAAATGTCTCGTCGTCTAGCAGAAGATAATCGTGCTTGATCGGATCCAAGAACGACATCTTTTGAGTAAACGAGTCGTCAAAATATTGAAGGATCTGCTCCCATTTATAAATCATGTAAGAGACGGCATTGATTGCGTAGCGGAAGAAAGTCGACAGAACGTTTCGAGGCGTACCATCGGAATGCATTACTTCAGAGATTGTCTGGCTGAAAATCAATGGCTTATGTTCCAACAAGGTCCAGTACTGTTTACAACCTCTGTCTGCCAGTGCAACAAGCTGTACACACAAGTTAGCATATCAATCTTCTAAGGTGCAGTATGCAAAGTACTCACACGGTACGAGCTTTCCAGTAGAATCCGAAACTTTCCACTCGAAAATTCTTTGTCACTATGCAACCTTCCTGACTTTAACTTTGTCCAAGGCACACAAATATATTCCTCCCGCTTTACATTGTGTATTTCAAAATACTTGATATGGAAAATGATACGATCCATGGGGGTAATTCCTCTCACGGCGCACGGGATAGTCTGGGATCTGATATCGTTATCTTCTCTTCGTACGAGTTCTTGAGTAAGAGTTGTTGACCTGAGCTCAGGACATGATGTGGAGCTAACAAAGGGGTAACATAAGTCTAACGAAATCTTGGAGGCAATATTTTGACATACATTACTCTTCTCCATGGACCAACCGATGGTTTCGAGCTTGGAGTTCCAACAGGACATGGTGTGGAAGTAGGATCAAGACAGTGATTATTGTGAGACCCAGAATTTGAGTCCTGAACACCAATGGAATATCGTATTATCTGCCCACTATCAAAAAGGTCAGTGATTGTTGTGTGACCTCTGCATAGCTGTTCATCGTGCGCTATCCGGTCAAGATGTTGCTGGGCATCATCAGATGATGCCAACATCAATAGCCATCGTGTTGAGAATGTTAATCTGAGTCTTCCATCTTCGGGGACCTTGTAAATGTCTCCTACAACACTTTTCCAGCGATCAATCTCTGAGGATGTGGCCAATCGCGGAACTTCGTCTTCGATTACACCTTTTCTTCCTAATCTCTCAAATGAAATTGAATCAGTGTGGTAGATTTGCATAACGTCCAGTGGTAATGATATTGCTCCCTGAATTCCATACTTCAGTGGCATTACGGTGGAATTACCACTCGAACTCTCGTCAGTCTTGTCAACAATCTGAGTTCTTGACGTTCTTCCGTCATTGCTATACACCTGAATGGTATTTCCCTTCGTGACACCTCAGTTAGCCGTGATGGACTCTAATTTAAAGATTAACAGAAAGCAGCAATTAAACAAACCTACGCCACATATAATAGGCTTTCCATCCAACAGCTTGGATCTTTCGCGTAGCCCATTTTCTACAGAACTAAGACGAGTTTCTTGCTTTCTCAAATGAGAAGAGACTTCTCTCAACTCCTTCAATATCTGTTCAAGCACTAATAGTTTGGTATCATATTGAGCTGAGTCAGCAAATTGCTTGGTCTTTCCGGTTGTCAATGATGTAGACATTGTAAGCCGAAATTCAACACAACTTAAAAGTTTTAGCTTTGAGGAACTGAGAGCTCTAGTATTAAAAGGTATCAATCGAGGTAATGCCTGGTACTTATATTATCCAATCCATCCAGTGCAAAAGATCATAATAGCACCGCATGGCCTTAAAGTGACTCCACTGGTCATGTCTTTATCCGCAGTGAACTTGGCAAACACAACATGCAGCCCAAGTATTTCCGTTCTCCTATCTGGTCTTGGAGTTTTGCCCCTACATGGGATTATGCGGTTGCTAATTTTGGCTGCGAAGGAAACTTCAATAAATCAACGACATCAAGCTGGAACAAAGATATGCATAAGTCCTGTACATCTTGTGTGCTTGATAATTTTCCGAGATAAGGCTATGGCGGTGTGGTGTACTTGAGCCAACAAATAACGTGGTTGCACGTAATGCTGTGGTCAACTGTATTACCTCGAGGTGGAGGAACGTAAGGATGTGAAGTAATCATGCGCGCACGTAGTACACAGTCTACGAAATTGTTATAGAAGATGCAGCGCTCGACTGTTTCATCGTCCTTGATCTGAGCTAGGAGTGGAGGGCATTTTGCTAACAGTATCTTAAGATGTATGCGATTGATATTAGATTGGGACTCAATCAATCATAGAATTCAATCATGAGAATTTGCAATGATTCTTTTTGCCTGGTATCAAATCGGTGGCCCAAAACTGTAGATATTTCAAAGAATATATTCACATGAGCATGCATACTATGGTGGATGTTGTGAAAGTAAAGATTGTTTCTGGAGTATCAACAGTCTATTAGCGACTAGACAGGTAGTCTAGTCTGGGATATTTATAGAAATTTTCAGGATTATGAATAGATGTAAAGTCTGCAATTGGCATAGAAACCGAGCTCGTAAATACAATTCATAAAAACGGAATACAACTGCTACTCAGAATTTCCCAGGACGCGAGGACAGGATCCGAGACAGAAGTGTTGTCGCTTAGTTGAGCATATTGACTCAGGGGCTCGAGACTAACGAGAAACCTCGCCAATTGTTCAAATTCAAATTGAATCGCAAAACAAAACTTACCAACTACAACTTGTGTGTTAACATAAAATTTCCAAATTCAAATTGAATTACAAATTCAAAACCTACCAACTACAACTTGTGTGTTAACATAAAGTTTTCCGAACCTTTAGATCAAACTCGAGCGCTTACATAGGAACAAATATGCCATCAAAGATAAATAATCATGTGAAAGAACTACTTATGGTAAGCGAGATATACGATTAGCTGTATGCATGGCACTCACTAAATTAAGCATTGAATAAAGTATCGGTATTTTGAATGAGAGACTCGAATTAGTTTTATATATGTGATGAACTCAAGATAAATGGTGATCGTTCATGTGAAGTTCGTAGAAGATATGTAACAATTTAGGGGAATATCAAATGTTGCATGCATTATGCGTCATCTTTTTGAACCAATGTTTGTTCAAACAATCACAATCAAATATCCTTTAACATATATCAGCTACGGTCTGATATTTCCAGATTAGCTCCCAACTACCGCTCAAAACTTAACCTTAACATCCTTTGCCATGTGCCACCTCCTCAACCGTCAGTTCATCGTCTCCACATCATAGGTCAACCCGTTGAGAGGAACTTGAAAAGATACCGACTCTGAGCTGCTACTACTGCGAATTTGAGGGCCATTTTTCAGCAACGCGGTAAGCTCTGATTCCTCAGTATCGAAAATTACAACCAAACTCGGATTAGACACTCTATGAATCATTTACGAATCTTCAAAGTGAAAGAATATATTCAAATAGACTCTCACTCTTACACTATGAGAATTAGATAGATAATACTTGAGAATGCATAATTTTTACCAGGATCCTTGGTAATATAAGGTCGGCATTCAAGTAATTCCTAACTAACTGTAATGCTTATACGTAATCTTACAATCGATAAGAACATAATAAAGGTAAGTATCACGAATGAACAATAGAATCCTAAACAAGTCCAACGATAAGTATTTGCTATAACATAATAATCATATTACGACGTTTTTTGATATGTTCCCCCCACCCCCCGTAAATATAGCTATTATAGACTAGATTCTCATTTTTGGATATTGGATATAGATCCAACAAGATCCAAGGAGCATGAGAGTAAATTAAATCAAGTGCGGTTTTAGGGAACAGAGATTAGTAAATGACTTTAAGGAATATAGATACGAGTACTTGCGAGTAATTTGTATCTCTCGCTTAATTATCATTACAATAACTCGCTACCTACTGATTGTAATCTTAATATATTGTGATTCTATAATAGAGAATACATTGAATAGATTCTAGAATTTAATAATATTCTTAGATAATCAGATAGGTGTATTCTAATATATATAATCATAACTAATCATATACTCTAACTAATTTAAAGTATATATTAGATTATATATGATTTATCTTTTATAATAGAAAATCACTGTCTTCTCTTGAAAATGTATATAATTCTATAATATATATAGATTTTTTTATTTTTTTATAAAATTATAGATATTTATTTATTCCAAGTCAAGTCAAATCTAAATATCTCTTTGAATAAGAATCATCTAATTATTCAAGTTATAGATCTTTAATCACTTCATCTTTAATAGCCTGGGATTAACCATATCCCAATGACATAGTATCCATCTCGAATCTAATTCATCCCGTCCCACCCTCTTCATCTCTCTTCCTCAGTCCTTCAAACCTCATTTCCAATTCAAACCCCCAAAACCCCCCAATCTCCGCATCCCTCTCGCTTCAGAATTTCCTGATCGATATACAAAATCTAACCTACCTACCTACTTCATCTATCCATCACTCGACATCATCACACGGAGATACTACTCACACATGGATATACAAACGCCTCGGTGTATTTTCTTTCGGTTGATTCATCATCGTATTCAATATCTACATTTGAAATCCACCGCCATGTCCCACAACTTGACACCCATTCATGCTTCGTACTATGGTACCAATTCAACACTCCTTCATGTTCACCTTGTTCTCCACCTTCCATTTCACCGTGAGTGTTGAGCCTGCTCACATTCTCTTGACTGCACTCGGCTAATTTTCTTCCTCTCCGCTTCTTCTCATGGCAGCTGAGGTATGTACAATATGCTGTAGTATGTTCCTCTCCGGTTCCTCCTCTCCAAACTCGTTGTATCGAATCATATGGTATGGCATCGTATTAGTGATCGTTCCAGTGTATGTAGTAAATGCTCAAATCCGAACGCCGCTCTCATGCATTTTGTAAATGTAAATGTAAACTCCCTCATCATTCCTATTCATCACTCAAACCATCCTCGGTTCCTTTCTTCAGTTTCGATACTCCACCCATCATATTAATTTGATTTCTCAATCCTTCAGATCACTCAATAATCTCCTTCCCCTTTCCCTTCCCATCCAAGACAGGCGAAATGGACAATTCTCCACCAGCATCATACTCAGACCAACTTAGTACATGATTTCGTTTTTTCTCCACTCCTCCGGACATCTCCACCATCTGAGGAGGAGGTGTAGGCGCCACAACTTTACATTCAAATTCAAATCCTGGATGTGTATACACAGGCTCTGGGTTCCATGCCCCAACATTTGCAGACGTCGAGCTGGGAGATCCCATGCTAGATACCGAGTCGGTGTTTGCGCGATGACTTTGATAATTCTGCTTGGCTGCATTGGATTGCGTAAGTTGGGAGCCTTGATGTGAGAGAGATTGAGGGAGATCTTCCTTTTTTTCGTATAAACTGGCGTGGACATGCATCTGCGCATTTTCATTTTGTGAATTTGTGTCTCGTTCTGATTCCCGAGGAGCGGGTCGCGCATCCAAGCCGAGTCCTATGGGGATGCTGTGGGTGCTGCTTTCTCTTCTTAATTTCTTGCCGTCGTTTTCCTCTGCATGTAATTCTTGGCTTGTCGAATTCATCCTTTCTCGGCCCTTTCCTTTTTGTACGTTTCTTTGTCCTAGAGTTTGGCCGTATCCTTGTCCTTGGGTCTCCGAAAGAGCTCTCGCACGTTCTTCTTGCGCCCTGACCAACGCATGTTGATATCCCATATTCTGTTGATGCTCCCTACTATCTCTATACATTTGATATGGATTTTGATTTTCATTTGTGCTTGCATTCATACCTTTCCCATGACGTGCTGAAGCTAGCTGTTGGGCATATTGGTGTTGCGCTTGTTGACGTGAGTATTGATTCTGTGCGTATTGAGATGCTGGTTCTTGATTCATCTTTGGTTCCGGATTGATCGAAGAGGAATTTGACGAATTTGAGGAGTTTCCGCGGCTGTGAGAATGTATAGGTCGACCGGACAGAGATAATGGTAGATTAGGAGGCGCATTTGGATACCAATATCCTTGTGCCTGTCCTTGAGCAAGATCCGTCGATGCACCCAGAATCACACTGTGTGAGGGCGTGCTCATCGCACTGACAACATCCTCACTTCCACTTCCACTCATTCTCTCACTTCCTCCGACAGAAACACTTCTTCTTCCGATTTCCCTTCCGTCTAACTCACTCATGGTAATACCCATACTGGATCGATGTTTAGGTCGCGGACTGGGCATTCCCGGAAGTGGATGGAAAGCTGGATGGGAGGATTCGGGAGGGGGTGCCAGGGATGATTTTTCAGGGTCGTGGGAAAGTGGCCTGTCATTTTCGTCATCTTCTTGGGGCTTGGGAATGAGCGAGGGATGAACCGTTGGAATCGAGTGGCTTGGGCCAGAGACTTGAGATTCGCTCATTACTGGCCCACCAGGTGGTGACTTCGGAGAGGGAGGAGTACTACTGGTACGAGTTCCTATTTTGGAAGGAAATGGTTAGCATTCATATCACCACCGAGGCATCATAAGAGAAAATTCGACACATGAAACTGAATAACTTACTTCCACCAAACGGTGCGAAGACATCCCCCAATCCCAATCCAGAAAATCCAGGACTTCTTGTGCTCGTACTACTAGGTGTTTGTAGCGTCTTTCCCGTCGTACTATAAAACTGAATAGTCTCTGGATCTGGACTTTCACGATCGGCAAACATCCTTTCTCTATCCTGCTTTTTCTTTTGGCGAAAACGGAAACAACAGAATGCAGCCATTGCGAAACAAATTAAAGCGACACTGCCAACGACTGCTCCAGCTATGATTGGTGTTGAATTTGATGACGAGGTGCGAGGAGTAGTTTGTGCGACAGTGGTGGGGGAGCTGGATATGGTTTGTGTAGGTGCACTGACTGGATGGTTGACAGTTGTAGTCAGGAGGATGGTGCTTGGTGAGAGTGTCTGCGGCGTTGTCTGCGGGGTTGTCCGTGGATTTGTCTGTAGGATTGATTGTGAGGATTTGGTAGTTTGAGATGATGTGGTTGATGTAGTAGTAGAAGAAGAAGTAGAAGGTGTGGAAGATGTAGAGGATCTAGATTTAGAAGAAGGGGTAGAAGTAGTTGAAGTACTCGATGCGCCAACTGCAGCGGTATTTGAATCCGGACATTCTGATACTGAACATGCATCTACAGAACAGCAGCCATGGAAATCATTCGCGTTGCAAACATACCACAGTTGTCCTTGTGCACATTCTCGAGACTCTCGTATGAAAAGGGATTGATTGAAGTTTTGAGCATCGACATTGAGATACATCTTGCAGACTTGACGGAGAAGATAGCGATTAATTGAAAGAAGAAATCAAACAAATATGAAATACAGTCTTGAATAACCTTAGAATCTCAAACAGAATCAAAGAAGAATTGAAGATTTCAAAAGTTGTTAATAAGTGTGTGACTACATGGATGACTTTTCCAAAATATTTGTGTGTTGAGTTGAACCGATATGACTGATGATATCAAAATTGAATGAATAGAAAGGTGAATTGAGAAATCATGTACTAACCGACCTTGATTGATCGATCAAATCAGGCAGTGCTTCTCCAGGACTTTTCCTGTTCTTTCAATCTCCTCAAAAGTGAATCTCCAATAACAAAAGCATGCGGAGTAGGTAGGTATGAGTATGGTTCAAATGTAAAATATAATGAGTCCTAGATATAACGTGATGTGAATGTATTGAGTCAGACGCCTCTATGGACCAAAGACCAAACCTTCCAAAGTTGGACCAACAACAAAATTCAGCAAAATGATGTAAGAATTTTCTAATTGTAAATACCTAGGTAGGTATGTAACTAAAAATGAGGAAAAATTCAAGGCCGAGTAAGGCTATGATTATGGCTCATGAGACAAATATCTAATATATACCTGGGTAAAAGGTCTCTGGGTAGGTCGTTGGTATGGCACAGCACAGCATTGTGCCACTACTTACTTTTTGATATCCCATCCATGTTGAGAGTTCTTGCCTCGATGCGACTCTACAGATTCTTACATGGGTGGCCATTGGATATCCTGCATATGCAGTGCCGTAATGAATACAAATTTATCCGACATTCATCAAACAGTTGCCGATGGATCTCTAGAGGAAAGAGTATTGATGTGATCAAGGGTAATGGATAACCTAACCACGTCTAACTTCCTGTCATCGATTTGGACATCTGCCGTTGAATTGAATAAGAGCACAGCCCGAACATTGATCAACCCTCAGTCGATGGGAGCATGTTCAATCGGAAGAGATCCCCCGCGCTCAGAGAAAAATGGCTGAGCGGAAATAATCGCCAGATTCAGGTACAGCTAGTCTACATCGAGTAACCATGGCGCTTAATGCACGAGAAAATGATTGGCTGTGGAATTTTCCCAAAAATAATATTGGCTCAGTCCCCCCTTTTTAAAATGTTCCTTGGTAGGTAATGTGGCACAATTTATCTCAGCCTCTGATGTAACGTGGACATGGGAACACCGGGCAGTCCAATTTGTGGCAGATGGCTTACTTTCGTATGGAATTCCACTGCTTGCTTCATATTTACAACCAGAAGTCGCACTTCTAGATACCTATACGAGTACACAAACTAACGAAAGCCAATATGAAATATAAACGAAATCAATTCATAGAATAGACGCGTCTTCCTCTCGTCAAAATAAGCACAGCACTCAATCTTACCAATGCAATCCATCATACTCCGCGCATCTTTATGACCACCTAATCGAGTTGTAAAAAATGCATCCATGGATACCCATGACACCTACCCCTCTAATTACATATATAACCGCATCCCGGCACAGAAGCGCAGCAACTATTTCTTACTCCGCGTTTCACTCCCATGATTTTCAAAATGTAAGGTTAAGGGTGACTCTCATTGGATATCATCAAATGTAGAAGCGCCGTGTTCGCCGAAGTATACCGATAGTTTGGTAGTGTGCTCTGTTGATTTTGTGCTTACAGTAGATACCTACAAAAGCAACGCTACCTAGGCTGTGCTGATATATTGTATTATGAGGTACAGCATCTCAAAGTATGCATGATTATATTGCGAGCTGCGCAAAGTTCTGGGGAGCGGGAGGTCTCTATAAGGTTCTGAATACGAAGCCCAAGACATAAATCCCCCCGAGGTCACGGTCCAGGTTCTAATGAGAGAAGATCATATCTGAGATATGGCATCGAACGGTGGAAGTTGGACTTTGAACCCTCGTAGGTTTCATTTCCGAGTGTCATCTTGTCTTGCCAAAAGCTCTGAACCCAACGTGACTTTATCACTCATGACATTGAGCTTATAGCCTTACCCTCCAATCGATTCCATAATGTCGCCAAATCGACCAAACGGAAAACTCGTATTCGAAAGAGAGGAAGAAGATGTGATTAAGGAAAGCGGATGAATTGAGGTGAGTTGGTAACTAATCATTGCAATTGGCTGGTAATGTACAGTTGTATCACGTGAATTTCTACCCAAGGATCACATCACCTCAACATGATCTGATCCAAAGCAAAAAACGAACCACTCTGACAACATAGCGAGATAATTGACTGCCATCATAATGCTCAATACTCAAGTCTTCAATCATTTTGAAATCGCAATGCTCCGATGGGCTGATATTCATCATCCTACGTGATTAGTCTGGAGCGTATATGAACTCCATTGCTACCCATGCTACCCAAGATGTCTGTATTTCTCAAACTATCTAGTCTCCTATATATTCATGATTGCTATTTAATTCCACGTCTACACACATTTTACGACACACAATCATGGATTCAAGATCTAGACTACATATAGATCGAAAGGAGCTTTACACAGATCTAGAAACACGAATCCATTATCTACACTCTTTTCTTGACTTCAGTTCACGTGAGTACACAACACTCCATTCCTCTTGAAATATGCTCAAACTTTCGAAATAGGAGACATAGAGGCCCTCATTTATGGCTCAAAATACATCAAACAACTCATACCAGCCGTCGTGAATATCGTATACAGAAAACTTCTTCAATATGATATTACATCACGTGCTTTTACCTCTCGCAGCACAAGCTATGAGGGTCCGCTAGACGAACTGCCGGATGAGAATAGTCCTCAAATCTTACACAGGAAGATGGTTTGTACACCTGTACTACCATGCAGTTTGTCGATTAGGCTGACATGTTCTCTAGTTTCTGAGAGGCTATCTCCAGAAACTCTGTTCGGATCCAAGCCAAATGGAATTCTGGGAGTACCTCGACAAAGTCGGGATGATGCATGTAGGACGTGGTCGAAGACATCCTCTTCATGTGGAATATGTACACATAGGTGTTTGCTTGGGTTTTGTGCAGGATATTATTTTCGAGGCGGTCCTCTCGCACCCGAAATTGAGGATGGAGAAAAAGATAGCGATGGTGAAAGCGATTGGGAAAGTGTTGTGGATTCAAAACGATCTTTTTGCAAAATGGTATGTGAGAGATGGTGATGAGTTTGCTGGGGAGATGGAGGAGGTGATGGTGGAGAGGGAAGGCTGGTTGAAGGGGAAGAAAGTCATTGATGGAGAGGAGAAATTAGAAGCTGAAGGTGAGGGGAGTGACGAAAAGACGCTCACCGAGGATGAGAAAATGAAGGAAGCCCCAGCTTCTTGTCCATTCTCTGGTTTTCAGGTCAAGAAATAATGATAATCTCCTCAATCTTTAAATACCAGCGGTATAGTTTGAGACTCTCCTCTTGAAATATTGTGCCAGCACATCTCGAAGCCTTTTGGAAGAAAGAAACTAGAGAGGTCTCTCCTTGAAATACCAGACTATTCCATCCAAGTACCCCAGTACACCAAAACACCAAGGGAGGTAGCACAGATAAACCATGAAAAGTCCACCCAACTTCCCTCAAACTAGGAATATTTTTCTCTGTCCAGATGCACAATTTCATGATTTGACCGCTTAGTTATCAAGTCATTTTGCACCGTCTCATGAAAACCAAGATTTGATCAACGATCATATCGATGCTTCAAGCAGTGCAATTCATCTAATGCTACGTTTCCGCTGCATCTCTCGTCTTCCAGAATTTATTAACCCTTGTATCATCAAGCCATCCCTCTCGATTCATTCCACGAACTCCAAGATTTAATCCGTCTAGCTGATTTCTATTGAGCCCTTCCTATCTTCTTCACTCGGTAAAAAGAGCCTTGTTGACATCATCGTTTACGCTCATAGATAATCTCAATCAAGAGGTCCAGAGTGCGATGGGAAAAGAATCTGAAAACATTTCGAAACATGTGTCACAGCTTACGAATTAAGGGAGACAGAACTGTCAAAGATCCAATCGGATTTATAGTCATATAACTATAACCAGAATTATGAGTCTGATACATACCGCGCCAGAGATAGCAAAACTATGGGAGAAAGAAACATAGAGAGAGAAAGTGTAAGGCAACACAGTCAAAAGGTAGGGACCAGATAGATCACAGACAGGAGAATGAATACTCGCCGATGATCTGGAGTATGGTCGAAGAGCTAGCTAATGCTGCTTAATGAGTTACATGAAAACAAGGCAGTAAGACCACATTATTGTATGAATAGTGAGGAAGGGGGTTGCGCTAGAAATGAGAGGAGAATATCGATCAGTATTGCAGTGGGGTTTAGGTTAGCGAGGGGGTACGTCCAATCCAGGTCGAGAGATCTTTTTGTACGCGCAGATACCGTGGTATACCTACGTAGATACTTTTCTTTTACTACCTAACCTACCTAACCTACCTTCATATACACAAATTCTCAATCATCCCATGAAGTTTCACTAGTAATTCATAATTCAAAATTCAGAATGTGGTTTGGAACTCGAGTGATGTATATTTACTTACTTGTAAATCTCAACAATCATCATCAATGTCAGATGACCTACCTACCTAGTAATCTTACCTAGTATTTCTGCCGTAGAATTCAATATCAAATCCTGAATTTCCAAATATTGCACCATACGTAGAACTTCGTCCGCTATCACTATCTTCCCTCTTATGCTTGCTTTTACTCCTCATGTCCACCATGTGTATACATTTCTACCTGATTTTATTAACCTGATATTGCACAATGCGCTCTTAAGCTTCACTCAAGTCCAGACATTTGAAATTAGTCTTCTGATTTTCTTTAGCGGTACATGATTTGATCAAATTGACCAGCTCATGGACTTGCGATCGCATGTCTTGTGTATGCCTGCAGAGTCATCTTGAGCTGGGGAGTCTGTAGGATATGTTATTTTTTAAAACCCAGTAGAGCACCAATAGCAAGACATCTACTTTAGCATCGGCGCCAGATATATGACATCGATGTGAATTATGGTCTATGACAACTAAGATAAATGACTGAGGGTATCTCTCGGTCTTGATTAAGCTTTTCAAATAATTACAAGTTGTAATATCAGAGTTATTATGTGAGAATACATGCCCAAAATGCCTGAAGTATAAATGAATCTGCCAGCACTTCAATACCTCATTGGCTCTTTTTCTCTCCTTCTCTCGCCCTTTCTTCCTCAAAATGCTTCACCGTAATCTTGATACCCTCATCCAGCGGAACCAATGGTTGATACCCTAACCTTCTCCTCGCCTTATCAATGCTGTAGTATCTTGTCATACAACTGAACTGAACCTTCATTTTTGTTAGATTTGGTGTCTTTCCAACAATCCAGAATAGTCCCTCCACAAATCCTGCTAATCCTAATCCAAAGTCCTTTCCAATAACCCACACATGTTCTGTTCCTTTTGTGGATCCCGCGGCTGCCCATACTGCTCGTGCCATATCCCAGAACGGAACGGGTGATCCATTGGTGATGAAAAATGCTTCACCATCTACACGCTCAATATCTAATGGAGTTGTGTTGAGCTTAGCAGTTGCTAGTAAGGCAGCGGCGGCAAGGAGATGCGCGTGTGCAACATTTTTGACAAATGTAAAATCGAAGAGGTTGGTATTATCGCCTAGTTGAAAACCAGTGCGATTGGTGTAGTGAACATTAAGGAGGCCGGGTATTAATTGAACGTCTCCAGGACCGAAGATGCCAGAGGGACGAATGGAGGCGGTCAGGAGTTGGGGAGATTCTGGTGCGCGGTTTGCGGCTAAAACTATAGCTTCTGCTTCTGCCTGTTCGTGCCATTATATTAGTATGGGAATTTGAGAGTGAAATTGGCACAGCTGGGTAAAGAAATGGGAGGAATTGAGAGACCATACCTTCGTCCATGAATAATATTCCCGTTGTAATTTCTCGGGTATGACGGGCCACCTCTCATCTGCATTAACCAAATCGGTTGTGTTATCTGAGATAATACTGGCACTGCTTGTAAAAACTAAAGCTTTCACTCCAGTCTTTTGACACGCCTCAACTACACACTTCGTTCCTTCTACATTGACTTTGTGAAATAATTCTTTCGTTCCAGTAATTGCAACAGGCGATGCTGTGTGAATAACGACATCTGGCTTGACGGAGTTGAATATTGAGAGAAGAGATTCGATAGAGGTTATATCGCCATCATGGTAGGTAACCTCTCCTGATGAATGTCGATTTCGATTTGTACGCAGGTCAAGAACGGAGATTGTGCAATTGTATCGATCATGGAGGAGGGATACAATGTGGTGGCCTAGAAAACCGCAGCCGCCGATCACAAGAACGCGACCAAGAGGGGCTCTCTTTTGAATAGACATTTTTGAAGTAATTGAGTCAATTGAAATTCAAAGGGGACAATTAGTAAATGTGGAGATGGAAGTTAATGTTTGTTCATGGGGAAGAAACTGGGGATCGGAAGACGGAAGAACAAATCCCCCGGAAGTATGTACCTGACGAGCTGACCTCGAGCTGACTCTACCTCGAGTCTACCTACGCAAGCTAAGCGAAAAAACAGTGGGAAATTGACCTTCTTGAACCTATCTCAATATCATTTATTTATTGAATTTTTAATAACTATTAAAACCTAAAAAAAAAGCTCTATATAAATCTCAGCCTTCTTCATATCGATGAGTAGAATCTTTTAATTTTAATATTGTATGAAAAAGAGATTCGAATTGTTGAAGTTCTTTCAAATGTTAATCAATTCCCGCCTGTTATTTCGCTGATATAAAGCCTGACTTTCACCAGACAAGCTTAAGGACTCAACTTCAACCCAGTCATCAGTCAAGCTCCAAATTCACTGGTATGGAATACCCCTTAATTATGAAGACTGTAATGTTACCTTTCACTTCATTGAATGATGATGTTGTCTCTTCAGAATTACAAGGAGCTTGAGCGCCAGGGGATTGCCATTTCCGAGTGGAAATATAATCAAGTTGATTGACAGTATAATGAATGTCGTTTACCATTAATGCTGCCCGTTTGATGCAGATTTTACGGCTTATTTTCGAAATAGATGATATATACTCGACTCGGAATATGAAAGGACTCGATGTCCTTGAGATCTTGTTCACTGATTGAAAATCGCTCTTTTGAGGTTGCATTTCGAGCGAATGCTGCGCACATATTAATCCAATTCACGGCGCGTTCAAGAATCCTAACTCTAAGGATATGAGAAAAGAACCATGAACTCCATGGAAAAGACAAAAGCGATTGCGAAGTCTTGCCAATTCTATAGTACAACGCGGATGTAATGTGAGAAATGCAACCTTCATAATAGACAATTTGATTTGCTGAAGCTCTCCATTTTCTTAACTTCATTTTTGCGTTTCATAAATACACCTCTGTTATTCCTCAAGGCTTCTTTTCGAATTTCCATCATGTTGGAAATCCCCGCAACTAGGGAGCCCTGGGCAGAGAATCATGTCCCAACCAGTGCCTGATGATCGCTATTGCTTTGTCAATCTCTGTTGTAGCAGTACTCGCTGCTTCGGTCTCCGTTCGAATCCTAAGAAGCTTTGGTGCTTGATTTAGTATGGTGAAAGTGGACTGGGGTCTGGGGTGGGTGATATCGTTGAAGAACGAAAGCTACAGAAGACTGTCATTCTTTATAGCGACTTGCAATCACTTTTTATTATAGACTCATCGTAAACGATGCTAGTAGCATCTGCAAGTCAGAGTAATGTCACTTAAGCGAAACTGGAGAACCAAGTTGAATTATGATACTCATGAGATCATAAAATACATGCTGAATTACTCTAACTGATGATCTGAGATATTTATAGCTTAATCGATATAGTGCTAGTCAAATTCGTCGTTTGGTGCGTGAGTACTAATTAGCTTGTATTACCTAAATCACTTCAATCGCTTTCGTCGCGTGACAGTGTTCTATACACGAGCTATTCCCCAGGACCCTCTCCTTCTATTAACCTTTTCCATTTTCACTGACATCGAGACACAAGTTGTTGGCCCCAGGTTCAAATATTCATAACTAGAATGCTATCCAATATGCAAAACCAATGTATTGATTTATTTTACTGGTATTTTAGTTCGAATGTATGTTCTAACATGATGATAATTCACGTCTTACCTGTACATGGATCTTTCTTCACTCCAGCTTCATCAGTAGAAATTGCATAGATTACCGCATAGATTACCTCAGTTGTCATAAATTACCTATCCCACCTCGCTCTAGATTTCAATTCATTCGTTGAATTGTCATACACTTTCTTCCCCCTGCCCACCCGAGCGCTGATTACCTTGGTGGGAACACCCGCACACTCATACTTTATTCAACTAGAAACCAATTTTTGGGCCCGAAAACTATCATTTGGTTTCTATCATACAAATTAACACTGCATAATGATTCATGGGCGCAGATTTGAGTATGAATATGTTCACTTCCACAATGGCAAGAAATTAAAGCACGTTCCTCGAGAAATATCTTAATTCATTTATCCTAATCCATTAACCCAGACCCAAATCTCAATTTTATCTTCTCAATCCACCCTCCTCCCCTAATCATATGTGAATGTCATATCATATCATATCCTCCCGCTAGATGTGTATTAAACAAAAGTACGCGTCGAAACAAACAGAACACCTCCAGAATGTTATGTGAATATGAAAAGTATATGTAGCCCAATGCCCGTGGACCAACGCCAAAGGGTCTCCAAAGAGTTACGCTTGGTAATTAGACCCTATCAATAAAACTCGCTCGTGATATCTCATCAAAATGACCACCTAAAATTCAGCCCAAATCAAGCTCAAACGCTCGTAAGTTATCGTGTACGACTTCAAGCAACAATACTCCTAGCAACACTGCCACCCCATTTGAATCTCTTCAATCCGCCAGTCCCGCTTCTAACCACTTCTCTTCCGCAGCTACCATCACTCATAGAGCCATTCCATCCCCCGAGGACCGATGCTTCTTGCCTTCCTACTTCTCGACCAATGACGTATCCTGCACCAAATCCAACTACTGAGACGAGAACGACTACGCCTGCACTCATAACCCAAGTCAGTAGGGTAGGCGAAATAAACGCCTCCTCGCCTTGCACCAGTTCTCCCTTCTTCTTCTTGAGAGCTCGAGTGTTTTGTTTTGTTTGACTAGCTTTGCGTTTGATGGCTTCATCTTGCGAGTCTTGTGATGATCCACTCCTTGAACGACTTGAAGATAAGGGTCGTGATATATTAGCTGTAGTAGGAGGTGCCGTACCAATGAGTTCTGATTCGGGAACTATTCGGAGTCCCATTGGTTCATTACTGGTGGCGTTTTGAGCGGGAGACTTAGGAAGACCTCTTGCCGCAGCTGCACAAGAGAGTAATGTTGTGAGACTAGCGCGTAGAGCGGCATCATGATCTATAGGGAGTCGTGTGTGATTGTTGAACGACGTATTCCGTGAAGTTGTGTGGTTACGCGATGGATAAGGTTGTGGTCGAGGTTGCGAATGAACTTGTCGTGGGAAATATGAGCCATGAGCAGGAGCTTGGGTTCGATGACTCTGGGATTGTGAAGAAGGAGGATGAGAGAAAGCATTTGGTTGGGGTGTGAATGGTAATGTTGTCCCTCTTCCTATTCCTAAAGCTGTACCATTCTCATCTTCATCATCTTCGAATTCTGCATCATATGTTGCGTGAGTCGTTAGTCGTGCTGGAACGGCGTCTGGTGGAGAAATTTCATTGGAACTGGTTATGATGTCTATATGATCTGGTTCCGATTCTGATTCTTCGTATTCCTCTTGACTACTCGTGCTTCTTTGTCTGTTGCCATTCGTGATTATTGCGGGGCGTTGTTGATTATGAGATCGTCTGCGTCGCCGAGTAGTAGGATGTTGAGAAACGCGGAGACCGGTCGTTACAATTTCGTTATCGATGGAGGAAATAGAGGACGAAGATGGTTGTGAGGATATTTCGACCCACGATTCTGCTGTTTTGCCAGATTGGATACGAGATTAGATTAGATTTGTGGAGAGGATATGGGGAAATGGAGAAACTGAAATTAATTAAAGTCGAAATACCTTCACTGCGCAATCGATCTGATACAGCATTTGATCTCGCCATGTTGTTTCTATTTTGCTGATTCCTAACTGCGTCTGCGTGTCGTGAGTGTTGATTAGAAGGTTGTAATGTTGGCATGGCGAGGAACGAGGTTGATAATGGTGATGTGATATGAGATGATGGCTGAGCTGATCAACACCGGGCGGGGGTCAGGGTTCATAAGATAGGCACGAGAAAGTGAATACGGTCAGATGTTCGGTATATGTTTCAAGTCGATTTTGTTGAGAAATGAATATTTATTATTCAACCTCTTTTGAAAATCATCAAATATATCGTAATAGTTTTCTATCGACAGTAATAGGGGTTGTGGAGATGGAGACCGCTTCTTGGAGGGGTTGGAATCTGGAAACTAGAGCCGGGAAAAGGAGCGAATGCTTTGTTGCCTTTGTTCTTGACGTTTGGTAGGTTATTGCAAGTGGAGAGATAAGTATTCAAGGTTGGCGAGGCACTTTAGATGGATGCTATACATGTACCAGAGTGGGCTAGATTCTTTCCCGAGCACAAGCGGGAGCGTATGCGAAAGATTAGATGTATCCGAGAACTGCAAGAGAGTGGATTTGATGTACAAGTGATAGCGGGTGTCTTATGAGGATATATTTTTAACGTGTGGTACAGGAACGAGAGTGGAAAGTGTGATAAAATGGTCAACCTTATGTAATAAGAGCAGTGAACGGTGTATGTGTACAATATCGGTGGCTGTATATCCCCCTTTTAGGGTCAGATGTTACCTTGCCTTCCTCCAACAATAAAGCAATACTTGTTAGCATCGATTTTGATGAGACTGAATTATATAGATTGGTTGGTGCTGAGTGAGACATTGAATCATGAGCTTATCATCAGTAGAGAACATGGCACTTTAAGTATTCTTGGATATCACGTGGTATGGTTGAAGCATGGTGAGTGGAAGTGAGTACAAACTAATAAAAGTTCTTGACGTTATGGGTGAGTAGCGAACAAACTTGACTTAATCCGCCCTCCCTCTCTCAACAAATCGACGACAAACAGATATACCGGTATCATCGACGTTGTCTATGAAGATATACTCTTTTCTCAAAATATCTAATGCCCCTTGTCTTAAAGCAGCGTTTGCTCTGGAATGATTGCATTGCTACCCTTGCCTTGATAAAGAGGCGGGCAATTGCGATAAGCCCACCGAATCTTTTCTCCCTCCCCTTTCTCTTCTATCTACGTCGGTACTTCACACCAAATCTTGATCTACTGGTTGATTCAGGATGCGGGCATGAAACCCATTCAACGCAAATTCTAGTTGTTCGTTTCGACTTCCATCAAACCCACGACTTAAAGATACAATGTCTAATTCCCTATATTTTATATTCCACCATTTATACTTCATATCAGGGGATCACCTGTCGGAGAACCACATAAACTATAATTAGGGTCTAACCTTACCGGAATGATCAGATGTATGGCCCGGTGTTCAGTCTTCATCGCATCGTGACAGATCAATCACCAAGGAGTGAGTTTGGATAGAGTCACCATGATTATATGAGTGACAAGTATGAATCATCACATGTTTTTGCCATGTTTTTGGGAGTGACAGTTTAAAAGATTCATGTTAGATTCCTTCACAAGACATCATGTTGAAACAGACTGAATTTGAATTTTTTAATCCATTAACTGTAAAACGCAGTGTGCAAGTGCAAGTGCAAGTGCAAGCGCAAGTGCAATGGCGATATATACTACGAGGTTGGCAGGATGGTATGATCATGCTAGGAAGGCAACAGTGTTTTCATTATAAATTTTTGTTTACGGAATTTCAAAGGAGGTGAGAATAAGCTTAAATTGTGGGACTATCTTCCACGTTGTTCCTTTTATCTGCAGCGCCATAAGCGTTTGCGTCAACACAAACTTCCTGGTTCGAACCATTCCTTGCAAGTTGTTTGTATTGTCTCCCATATCTCCACCCACGATCAGACGATATTGCACGCCAATGAATACCTTTTCACCGAGCCCTTCTTTCGCAATACGTCTTCGAGGCCAGGGTATGAAAACTATGAGGGAAGACTAGAAGATAGAATGCCTCCACAAACCAATTTCCGAAAACTTACCTGCGCCGGAATTGCTGGCTACAACTGAAAATAGTCAAGCGCCCTACTGAGCCTTTGCTTCTCAACAACTCAATACATTTTGAGGGTCATATAGCCCGAGACCATGAGATTGACGTCTAAGCCAAAGAATAGCCGGCTTGTTATGTTATCGCTAGCTGGAACCTCTCATTCACTTCGGACTGCGTTGAGCTGTGGCGATTACTCAGGAGCTTTCATCTTGGATGGCTATAAGTAATGATATGGTCTCTGCTCTCAGACTCTCCTCGGTATTTTATGTCCCTTGTTAGGTTCTTGGTATTTCCCAGTTTCCCAGTTTTCCTGTAGCATTTACACAACCATATACTACGATTGTCGGTAATGTAAAAGTTGTTCTTCACATTAGTCGCTCGACGTCGTTCATATCATTGTATGCTAGGTAGATGCCTTTGCAATTGGTGTAATTCGTTTCCGTGCCTTATGTTCAGTCCCCAAATGCACAACCGTGGCTTGCCACATGCCGTGTAACCTTTGTTGCAAGTTGCATCCCCGCTTCTGTGCTACCCAAAGTCATTATAGTTCGGCATGTTTTTATCATTAATAAACCCCAGAGAATGCATTTGTGTGATGGATAAATGGAACAGGCGAAACAAAATTGCATAAATATGCTCTGTGCAGCATACTGTTGTGCACTCGACCCATTGAAAGTAGATTATCTATATAGGGCGGTTGTTTTAAGTGCATGGCATTTAGTCGATACGCACTTGTAATTGTGCTTTTCACGTTTAAAGCCCAACATCAGATGAGCCCAGATGAGCCCGGTGTTATGAATAAATACGTTATCACCCCGCAGTCGTCTTGGGTTCATGGTGTTCGCAAAATGAGTGTTGTCTATAATGCATCTGTAGTGAGTCCTCTAGTTTCATGTTTACTCGAGAGACTTCATCCAAGCATTTTCATGCTAGTTTCAATTGATTATAGAGCTATGAAATCAGCTTTGAATCTGTAGCAAAAGTTCCTCCAAAAAATGAGTATGGGGCCGTGTATAGATTTACCTTGATGCAATACGGCTATTTAATCCAGGCAATCTGAGATCTATCAGTGGAATCTTCAGAAGGGTTTTTGCCGTCTAGAGTATCACAGGCAACTGTACTACTATTCTGGGCGTTTTGAGAGAGCTGAAGATGTCTTGCAGTCTTTACTAGCTGCACAGATATGTGCTCATTGCCCCATAAAGTAGATTTTTCTGCTATCATTAATAACATTATGTTTCATAGGGACTGGTACGAGTCATAGACACCATTCAATATGCGATATGACATCGGTAGGTGTGATTGACAGTGCTATGTGGCATATAACATGAAGTAAATAATTATGAAAATGGCTTATTAGTGCTTCACAACCGATTTCAAAGTGATTGCAATCAGAATTAGACTCCACCCATTTTTAGTGAAATGGAACATGGTCGAAAAGTAACAAATCTAGAAAATCCTGTTCATAAGATCTAAGAGTCTTAATGAGAAAATAAAATTCCACGTAGTAAGTTATGAGTTATTAGATTATTTCACTGTGATAACACTTCAATCAATTTAATAATTGGATGTAATCTTATTCTTAGATAAAAACTATATGATAATTGTATAACATATACTTCAGATCTCTCAAGTGCCCACCATATTTTCCACTTTTTACCCGGCTATAGAATAGGGTAAATACCCAAAGACGCCGAGTAGTGTACTGATGTGCATCCCTAGTTGTAAGCTTGGAAAACATCACAACTCTGCATTGAGCTGATCGCTTCAGTCGAATCAAGTACAATCATGTGTTTAAACTGCATCAGAACGAGATATCGCTACAGAAAGATCTCACGGTTAGTTTAACCTCAAAGGAGATGTCACTGCAGAAAAGTCTCACGGCTAGTTCAACCTCAAAGCTGAGCATGAAATAGACGATCGACAGATTAACGAGTAGAAAACACATAAATACCTCACTTGCACCCATTCACTCTTGCTTCTCCAGAGCATTCCAAACTCATAAACAAATACATTTCAAAGTCAAAGATTACAAATCTTCCTTTCACTTCATACACCTTTCAAGATGGCAAGCGAATCTTCTGCAACCGGAGTCGAGTCTCGAGATTATCCACATGATTTCGATGCAATGACACCTCAATCCACAGCTTGGGTATGCTAGCAGCTTGTCTTTCCCTCATTTCCATGAGTTACAGCTCAAGATTAACATGCAAAACAGGTCAAGTGGGACGTTAAGGGTGGCGGAGACCGCACTCACGAACCAAACATCAACACCAACTACTATCTCGAAGGTAGTCCGTAAGTTAGGACCTTTCCAACAAACAAATCTCGTTGGCTAACAAGCTGGAAGCAATATTCAAGGTATCGAAATTAAAGCTGCTGTCGGAGTCAAATTGATCTGTTGGTCGTAAGTGATCCTCAAGAGTTGTCGGGAATGAGAAATAACCGTTGTTCAAGTGGTGCCCCTGGAAATGGCGCTCCGAATATTACATTCGATGGACCTACCAATGGTAAACACAAGATTGATCCCAGAAGACTTGGGGACTACCGCGTCGAAGTTAGTTGAAACCCTTTTCAACGTTCCAGTGGACACTATTTGGTGCAGTTTTCGATAGGACTTGCTATTGCAGTGTCACTGAGTAAACCAAAACTTCTCGCTGCAAGCTGATTCTGGTTATCATATTGATCTTTTTCTTTTTGATCTCCTGGAATCATGTCTGTCATATCGTAGCTAGTTGTACCACTGTCATTACTGAATTAAATTCACACTATTGTTGAAATCTTACTTTCATACACTCTTGATATTGTGCTCGATGACTCTTAAACGAGAGTTCATAATAGGCCAGCGAAACGAATAAACTTAGTGATATCTCGGCAGCTCCACGTGTGTGAAAGAAATACGGACACATTTCCGAGGTATTGTTGGGTTAATACATAAATACCATACCTTGAGAAAATGAGTTACTACACGGAATTTGGTAAGTTATTTCCATTCCTGCCTGTGTTCTCTCCCCAATTGCAATCTGAACAACTTACTTCTGTTCAGTTGTCCTGTTCGATAAGCCAAAAGATGTATCTTGAAAGGGGAAGATGGATAAACGAACTATCAACTTTAGACATTCACAGCGAGAAGGACTTTGAAAAAAAAAGACAGTTGTGTTTCTCTCCTAGAAATATGACCTGATAGCTGAAGAATATCTTTTCTCTAAGCGCTTCCTCTTAAACAGCCAGCACATCGATAGCCATCCCCCCTTCTATTTCCGCCTTTCATACTAAACAATTACGACTTGCGAGAAGAGGAGAACCCTTACCATGAAAATAAACATTAAATTTCTAACATTACTCCCGCAAAAATCGGAGCAAAATCAGACGTCGTTAACAAAGTCACGTAAGAGAAGAAAACTTCATTCAACTTCTCACTCAGCCAAGCTACATTGAAATTGATCAGGCATCCATTATGCCACTTTATCCTTCTATTCTCATCAGAATCTTGGAGACCTCAGCTCTTTCAAACGTCTGCAATATGGCACAATCTTGCCAACGTATCTTTAGAAGTCGGAACCTGAATTATTATAAAATCTCTATACAATGTAATCATCACATACATATTTACTAATCTCCATCTTCTGTATGCCAGGGATTCTCGTTCACCTCCATGGAGAGTAATGATACTGCTTGAAATCACTCAAAATGCGATTTCCTCTTTCGTTTTGTGGAGTCCTGGATATGCCAGTCAGTAAGGCTTAGATACCTCGATACTCATCACTCTCGCCTTTCCACCACCTCGAAAATAATGATTTTTATCTCATCTTGATAAAAACACGCCTGCTACTTAACCTTTCTCACCAAAACACATTTGAGGGATTCGTCTTCGCAAAATACAAAGCTATGATAGCATTTATCTCAAACGCCATTTACACACCCTTACTTTTTCGAACGCCCCCCACTCATCCTTTCATTTGAACTATCCACATGAAAATGGCTGATGTTCAATCATCTGGTGATACTAGAACTCGATACACGATCTCAACACCCTCTGAGGTTTCCTCGTCTTCTTAAAGACTTGAATGGCAGACTTCTTCTAAAGTCCGTACGGGAACTACATACACTAGACCCCAAAGAATCTTTGATAGTCGAATATATGGAATGCACATAGTTGAAAGTTTAAAGGTCTGTTTTGGGTTGAGCTTTTGTGACTTGGAAATAGCTTATCACAACCTTTGAGCTTTAAACCACATGATTATAAGCTATTCACAACCAAATAAACATATCTTTATAGTAACTTGCTTGCTGTAGGATTCGCTATGCTCATCAAACGAGTGGTGATTGGACTAAGAATAATCTCAACCCTCACCCCTCGCTGTCTGTATAGGAACTACAGTGTTCGAGTCTCAATTATTGAAGAAAAGGTAAATACACTCCGGCTGTAGAGAAAAGGACATTGCAACCTTAAAGTAGATATTGACATAATAATATGAGAATCAAGATGTATTATTTCAAGCGATTTAGACGACACTTATCCATTACCCAACGAAGTGTGTACCATCATTCTCCACTGCGGACTAAATCACAATAATGGTGCTGCATTGAAATTTAACATAGATATAACCCATCGAGTCGATATGCCCCCATTTCAACATGGAAATCTGGATCTAGAAGCTCAATTCACTCACCCGATTTTCTGTTTACCAGGGGCTAGTGTCAAAATGCGCACCGTATCACTATTTGGCGACGCACTATCAATTACTGCACAATTCTCCCATTTCTGCTGCGCTATGTAGCGGTTCTAAAAGCACGATAGCAAATTGCTACTCCACTCCATGTGATTAGTGCGCAACTCCAGAAGTTGAGAACAAATCATTAGCTCTGTTTCCCATGTTCCGAATCTGATTCTATTCCGAATCTTCCTTCCTTGATACCAAAAAGCCGCTTGAGCTACCTATTCACTTGTCAGAGAGTGGAATGGAGGATATTCATCCGAGCTATCCACTTCAGGGGACTCGGGGGAGAACATCCATCGGAAGGAACATTGAATGACTAGGAAAGATAGTTCAGGTATAGGAGTTAGAGATTTGTTACAGGTGGGTAGTGAGAATGGAAGATGGGATAGGTTTGATTTCCAAAGGTAGATAGATACATAACGTCGGTCTTTTTTTTTCGTTTAAATTATGAACATGTTAATCAAGAGTGGTTGTGTATAGAGTTCATAACTAAATATATTGCAAATCTATTTAAGATAATATTGATTTTTCAGGCTAACATCTGTATCCTGATAAAATTCAAGACTTATTAATAATTAGGGTTTTCATCTGATTCGAACAACGAACCATCGAAGTTATTCTTTGATCCGAGCAAAAATGAGGACTCGAAGGTATATGAGTCTTGCTACATTGCAATAAGTATGCGCCATGAAAGCAATAAAGTCTAGGTGAATAGGAATGAGAAGATTGTAATGCGATGACTATTTTTGGTATAGTACACTGGTTTCACTGTGCTAGATATTATCAAGTTAGGAGTTTATTCGTTCGGAGAAATAGAGATACATCACTAGACATAAACACTAATACTAGCACTAGCTATAGAATACTGAGTAAAGATACTAGGTATTTATAATAATGTACATTGTCCAAATGAAACGACAAACATCTCTGAACTTTCTACCTGGGGAACTATGTGATCTATCCCCTATCCTCCGCAGGCGAAAATTGTGCCATTCTGTCCTACCCTCGAGCTACCCAAAGATTCGGGCATCGATTACCAAAACACAAATATCGGAGCTTTCGGCTGACCCTAAATCTGAGACATTCAAACTCTCGGGGTGACACTATTAGTTGAAAAAATACCATACCCGAATGACATTCTAGACTTTGCCGTTAAGTCAATGCTGAATCATTATACGATTGTAAAATTAAACCCCTGGAATAAGTCATCTCAACTTATACCCATCCATCCAGGACAGTCCACCCATCCCGTCGTACCAAGAAGGAGCAACAAAAAAAGAAATAGTTCGTCATCCGGGAGTCTCAGCCCCAATTCCCAACTTTCAGAAATTCGAGCGACGAGCTACGAATCACGAGATTGGAAATACATGCAAGTATTTATTTACCTCACTACCCTATACTCCACTCTACTCCACTAATGAAAAGCTAGTCAATGAATGGTATGGGATAAGAAGCAAGACATCGAGACACTTGAGACATTGTACTACTCATGCCTTGGGCCCTTGAAGCCTCAAAATTCAATTCGGACAGATTGCATGCAGAATATCGAGGAAAAACAGCGAATGAATAGTAAGCATGCCAAAAACAGAGTTTGAAACATATATGTTGTCAAACGGTGAGTTTTTCATGCATCACCGTCCCCTCGTCCTTTCCTCCACATTCCATCCACAAATTACCTAGACCTTCACCCTCAACGCATTGGCACTTCCTAAGTCTGACGCACGTGACTCAACGATCTTCATGGCTATCACCACGAGACCAATTTTCGTGGGACTGTCGTACCCCACATAAGATCTTACCGGCCGGGAAACAGTGAGCATGTTCCCCGGTTCGTTGGGTTTGTGATGTTATTAATTGATTTTGATCCAAGTGCGTGGGATGGATTTTGGGGCTTGGAACGCGTGGGTTTCCAGGGTTTGGAAAAGTGGAAGGGGGAGAGACAGTTAAAAGAGGAAAAAGCTAAATGTGAATGGGCAAGAGAGGTGAAGATACTCGTACACTAATAAAACAGCAACCCAAAATGCGGAAAGCTAAAAGAGAGGAGTAGACGAAAATCAACACTAGCACTGGCATTAGCTATAGAATATCGCGCAAAAGTAGTTAGAGCAAAACTTAGCCACGGAAGTATCGGTATCGCTATAAGGTGCGAACTGTGCATGGAGTGAAGAACCGTTTGGATGTGCGCGAACAATTGAATCAAAGCCGCGAACTCAAATTCCGATATTCTAGACTCAAGAACCTCGTTGCTCGTATGCGTATATGCGTATACCGGTATGCAAACTCCCACAAGACCCTTAGAAGATCATTCTCGAAAACTACTCAATGTAGATTGATCCCCAACAAAAATCCAGAAGCACTTGCATAATCTTCCACTGACTAGATCTCAACCACCCGAGCCACCCTCTGTGTTATACGTACGATAGTGATGATGGTGATGTTGATGGCTTAGGTAGCGCATGCATCTAAAGTGATCTGATTGACCAGCTGACTGTTATTTCTCACTAGCTCTGGTAAGTTTTGGCATCTTTGAATTTAGTCTGGGGTCGTGAGTGTACAACTTCTTAGTTCCCGTTCAGAGCTCGAGTGGCTAGTTGCTAGGGAGTCGTATAGATTAGTTGCGGCTTGCTCTAGGGTAAAGGGTAATATGTAGTGCTCGGTTCCAAGATTTCTGGGCGGAAGGAGGTTATGTTGGTTGGATTGGCGTTGCGAGTGAAGGGTGGTAATTGGTAAGTGAGTGAGGGGAGGTAAAGTAAGCTTTGATTGAAAGTGTGTGGGATGATGATGTTTATCTTGAAGACGGTAGTGATGTGGTGACCTTTGGACAAGCATAAAGAAATAAATTTTCAAATATATGACATAGACTTGAGATGGGTACTCCGTAAGTTGTGGGTAGGGATGGGCGAATTATATAATTTGGGGGACGATTATATAATTTTATATTATAATGCTTTTTGAGGCATATAAAATATTATGCCAAGTTTATACACGTGTTTTGCGGGCCAATAAGACCATCAGGATGAATGAAAGTGGGTCGTTTTTGGAAAAAGTTTTTGATGGGTTTTAATTTTCAATTTAGTGTATAATTAGACCCAAAAGTCAGGTGCTAATCATGTGATTTATACACTAATTATCTTCTTTTCAAAATAGCTTCAAAATAGCCTTTTATAGGGTTTTTATAGGGTTTTATAGGATTTTATGATTAGTCATAATATAATGCAATCTGAGCGATATTACATATTATATTTCACTGAGAGATATACGATATTATATATCATCAAATCGCCCAACCCTAGTTGTGGGTAAAGATTGTTGCTGGGCGAGCTCTCGGTTGCTATTCTTTGGAATTTGGCGATTGTTAGACAGGGGTTCCGGGGTTGGGGGTTGTCAGAAGCTTGATCAGGAAATGCAACGAGATGCTACTGAACCCTCGGGATGGATTTGTTTATAATTTACCGTAAACGTGAATAAAGGTAAGCAGGGTTTGGTAAGTACTTGAGTATAGTCGAATGAAATGTTTTGATAGTGACAAGGTAGGACAGCAACTCGAATCCAACTCTGTGCCAGTGTTTATATGCAGAGCAGAGAGAAAAAAGTGGAAAAGGGTAGAATGTCTAATGTTTCTAAATATCTCCAGCTAGTACAAATATCTTGGGTCAGGTCACCTAATTCACAATCGAACTAATTTGGTTAACATTACCATACGTTTCGGTAAAGTGGTGCGAGTGGCATTCATGATGCCCCTCGTCCAATCCACGGACCTGGCCGGAGTCGTAAAGGGATCGAAGAATCAATCATGTTATGACCAGCATGCAGATCTCGAAAAGGATATGGAAATCGCAGATGACGAAGAAAAAGTTTCAAAATGGGTCGAGAAATAACGTTGTGATACGGCAATGTAATTTGGATAATAAGTGGATGGATATATGCGAGGTTGCAACCAACTCGTCTTTTTTCCCTTTCAGGGATCTAATGAGCAAGATACCGGTATGCAAATGGATAGATGATTTCCTTGGGGGGCAATTGGCTTTTGAGGATTGAACGATTGAACTGTGGTTATGTATGTGATACTTCGTGTGTGTGGGAGAGCGCCAAGTGAGAAGTTGTGGTCGAGGATGATGGGGGTCATGGTTCGGTTGTGATGGAGGGAGGGGCGAGCTTAATGAGATATGTATTCTCGACGTGGTTATATGTTTAACGATGAGTTTGGCATATCGGGTGTAGAATTGCCAAGTGGTGAAAATGTTTCATTTTTTTTGTTCGTTGTGTAAGTTTGACAGTTGAACGGTGAAAAGAGGGGGAAAGAAAGCAAGAGTGGTGACGATGAGTTGTGGCTGGAAAGCACTTCAAGGGCTGACAGCGAGGTAGGTGAGTGAGTGAATTTGTGCGTGTGATGGAAGAAGTCAAACCTTATTGTCGCTTTGACGTAGCATCGAGACTCAAACACTTTGACTAGAGTGAGGGGAAACAGTCTAGAACAATTAGTTGATAATGGTGAACAGTAGTATATCTTCAAGTTTTATGTACTGTTAACGAGGAGAGCGTATGGGTAGGTAGGTGATGGGGGCTTTGTGAGGTTCTTCGAATTCCACTTCATGTCATCTTACATACACGTCTTCTGCTCGTTACTCCTGCAACAGGAATGCCAACGGATAGTACGAGTAGAACCCTTTTGACTCAAGAATCATCCATAGGTGGTAAGAATACATGCTATGTCCACTCCGAATTCCCCAAACTCAATATTGTAAGATCTTAGCTATTTATATAAATATCCACATCGACATCTGAGTGGAATCACAAGCCCAGCTATTTCGATCTTTTATATCTACCAACCATATCTATGAATATACGATATACGAATGTTCGAAGACTAATCTAAATGCCAGATACTGATAAATACCTAGGTACTAATTATCAAATACCAAATGCCAAATGCCAAATGCCAAATACCAAATACCGGAACCGATATACCTTCTCGCTCACCCCATAGTACAAAGCTGCATTGCCCTTTTGTCCTGGTCTCGGTAGCTAGAATTCACCAGCTCAGCTCAACTCAATCCAATTCAATTCAATTCAATCCCGTTCAATGTTCAATGTTCTTTGTCTAAACTTGGGTATTAATTGGATTTGTTGTCCTTCGTGATATATTTTCTTCAATCCAATTGGTTACTTCCCCTCACCTGAGATCTTATGGGTACCGGTATCCATATCATATCATATCATATCGTAAAACGGAGCAGGTAATCAAGCAAATCAGATCAGATCTACGAGCATTTTTGACACAAGGGTTCAGGAGTCAGGACAAGTCAATATTCTATAGAGGACCTAGTAGTAGTGAAGGGGAGATAAATTATAATACCTAGGTCCCTAGGTCGTCTCAAAACCTTGCTCGCAAAAGAAATAAGGGCAAGAAGAAAAGAAGGAAAGAAGAGGAAAAGACATTCGATTCTCATACTCACTCGTTGACTCACTCCCGAATTATACAATTAAAACAATTGGGTGGTATCACGATAACCCAACTCTCACACATTCCTGTGTTGTTGTTTTTCCTCACTTGGACAAAGTCGATTCAAAGCGTTGCAACCAACACCACCTGGGCAGTCTGTACCATAATAAGCAAATAAGCAAATACCTACCTAGTAAGCAAGCGACCTTCTAATGCTCTTCAATTACCTATGAGAGAGAAAGAGAAAAAAGTTAAAAAAAACGGCATCTCAACCTCAGGTTTTCCCGCTTCAAATCACACTCACTCCATACATCCATATACATACCTACCTACGATATCACTCTCACACCAAAACTCAAACGGATTAGTTCTGCCGTAGTAGGATACCTAGCATCAACCCAGACCACGCCAGATAAATCTATCCCCCCCCCCAAACTACAACCTCCAAACCGTTTTCAAAAAATACTTCCATCAAATCCTTTTCTCCCCTAAGAATTTATAGGAAGAGACATCAATATCAACTGTTATGATGTCTTCTTTCAATATTGATTGCTAGCTAGGTTCATTCCTCGCGGTCGAGTCGACTGAACGCTTTTTCCCCTCCACGATACGAAAGCCTGCGAAGACACACGATAACACCCGATCTCAACCAACGAAGACGCGTACAACATCAATGAAGTGGATTGAAAGTCCAAGGGCACCATTCAATAGTCAATGTTGACGCAAAGGATCGATTCTTAGGAATCCTCAATTTATAAACTATTCAAGATGGAGGGAGATCAGAATCAGGCAATGTTAGCACCACCTGCCGTGTCGCATCTGCGTGCAGAGGCCGGTATGATGGAACGATCACTCAGTGCGGATATTCGAGAAGAGAGAGAAGATCTCAGACAAGCAGCAGAAGAAACTCTCAACGTCATCATGGATCTAAGTATGGATGGCACAATAAATTGGGTCAGCCCCTCATGGTCAGATGTTATTGGCACAACTTTGGATTCTGTTCAAGGGAAACCAATCGCCGACATCTTGATTGGAGACAACGACCGGAGTGTATTCACGGATACTCTGGAGGAGATGAAGAAAGATGATTCTCGCAGTTACATTATAAGATTCGCCATTGAGCTGGGTCCGGCTTCAAGGTTATTACCACTAGAAAATCTAGAGCATGTCAAAGAAGGCGAAGGCGAAGGTGCAGCGATATCGCAACCGGGACCTGCTACAATTGATCTAGAGGGACAAGGTATCATGGTACACGATCGAGGATCCGAAGCAGGCAGTCATGTAGGTTCTTGCCATGACCTTTGATCGGAAATGGACAGCTAATATTATGCAGACAATGTGGATGATCAGACCTTGGATAGCGCCACGAGAAATTCAAATAGATCTCGCCCCAGTTATAGTCGAATCTTTAGGTACTGGAGCACAAGTTCTTGCGAAATATCTCACTACCGTTGCAGAACATGGTCTGGATGACCCAGAAAATCATGCCCCGCCATTACCACTTCTTTGCCGAATCTGCGAACGTCAAATCCCTCCTTGGTGGTTCGAAAAACACACCGAGTTGTGCCTCCAAGAACACAAAGCTGAGATGGAAGTACAAATGTGTCAGGATAATTTGACGGAACATCGTCATGCTATTGTTAGAGTTTTGGATGCGTTAGAAGCTCGTCAAGCTCGGCCGAGTGCGGGAGAACAACCTGTGATGCCGACTCCACCTCAGGCTGAATACAAAGGATTACCGATTGGTGCCAACTCAACTACTTCTTCTGGTACAGCTTCTCCAGGGACACCCACATCGGGTAGATCTCGATCGAGGTCTACATCAGGATTTGGTCATGCAAGAGGACGATCCTTCGCTCAAAGGCGACCTCATGCTCGAATCGTCGAATTATTATTGGACCTTTGTGATACAGCCATGGAAATCAACACACCCGCGATCAAAGAACCATCCCCTCAAGCTCCTGGAGAGTTTCGTACACAATCTCCTCAATCGGAATCCCGCATATCTCAAGTTATCCAATGGCAATCACCAAGTTTGAACGCTGTAGATCAAGAAGGCTTATCGATGCTTTGTGCGGATAGTGAAGCCGTTGCGCGTGCAAAGGTTGAAGCTGTCATTCGTCATCGAAGAATTATCGAATATTCAGAACGCATCCGTATGGAATTTTCGGCAATTGTACAAGATTGTATAGACGAGGCTATCAACAAAGCTGCCCGACTTGCAGCTGGTCAACTCAGTGATTCGACAGAGGAACCCGAAGAAACAACACCGGCTAATGAAGAGGGATTTTTTGCAGGTTCTTTTGACGGACCACATGGACCCTCATCACTGGCAGCAGCACTTCGAGCTGCTGAGCTTGGGACGAGCATGGTACATGAAGGTCGGCAATTATCATCTGCTGCCATTTCCTCTACCAGATCTAGCAGTCCTAAAGAATGTCCAACCCCTCGTTCACACCAAGGCGCTTTGAGTAGCATATTAGGACAATCCCGGGAAGCAAGAAGGGAATCAATCTTTTTCGAAAGTGATACGGGTGCGGAGAGTGATGGTAGCGTCAGATCATCATCGGTCATGGGGCGTCCGCCAAGAACGGAATCGCCAGTTTCAGAATTCGGAGATCTGCGTCGACATGCAAGTTCCCGACAACAAAACAGGCGAAGCATGGTTCTCGGTACTGGCACACTTTCACCCCGAAGACAAGAGTCTCCCGTTCGGATGCCACCTCCATCATCCCCATTGAGAATTTCCAAACCCCGCATCTTGCCGATCGCCCACGAGGGTATTGTTTCTCCAACTGCATCGCCGATGCTTCCCGGAAGCGAGTTCAGCTCGCCCGCATTAGTTCCGTCACACCATCGACGTCAGTCTTCGGCTGCTGGATCAGACCCACGCCCACCACCATCGCCCCGATTAAATTCTGTTAGCGCTCCACAAGCACGTGCCGTACCACCATCGATCAAAGATTTCGAGATCATCAAACCTATTAGCAAGGGAGCCTTTGGCAGTGTTTATCTATCGAAGAAGAAGTCAACTGGTGATTACTACGCTATCAAGGTACTTAAAAAGGCCGACATGGTTGCCAAGAACCAAGTCACAAATGTTAAGGCTGAACGTGCTATCATGATGTGGCAAGGTGAGAGCGATTTTGTCGCGAAGCTCTATTGGACATTTTCTAGCAAAGACTATCTATATCTAGTGATGGAATATCTCAATGGTGGCGATTGCGCATCTCTCATCAAAGTTCTCGGAGGTCTTTCGGAAGATTGGGCGAAGAAATACCTTGGTGAGGTAATCCTTGGCGTTGAACATCTTCACAGTCGTGGCATTGTACATCGTGATTTGAAACCTGACAATCTTCTTATTGATCAAAAGGGTCATCTCAAATTGACCGATTTCGGTCTGTCTAGAATGGGCTTGATTGGACGTCAAAAGCGTGTATTGAGCAGCGTAGCGAATGAGTCTGCTCCAGATCTGCTGAAACAAGGTCCTTTTGCCCGAGCTACCTCCATGAGTTCCTCTCGTGCCTCATCATTCGATTATCAGGGCCATCATTCACCCGGTTCAACACCTCAAATGACCCCAGATGTTGGTGGTAGCTTAGGGACACCCTCGTACTTCAATTTGAGTCGTGAAAATACCATCAACAAGGATGCCCGACGAAAGTCTGGCCATAGGAGTGACAGCGGCGGCAGTGATGCATTAACTTCTATGTTCAACCAATTTTCTTTGAACGAGTCCCAAAACCAACAAGCGCTCAATCAAAGAAGAACACCCATTGAAGAATTGAGCGAGAACGAGGCTGCTGGATCACCAGAATTGTGCCTTCAACCAATTACGAGCCACAGTTCTGATGCTAGGCACAGTACGCCACCACAAACTAGTACAGGTATGATGCCACCTCCAATGGCTCTTTTCGATCCTGATGATAGTAATCGTCGGTTTGTTGGTACACCTGATTATCTTGCTCCCGAAACTGTAAATGGGCTTGGTCAAGATGAAGTAAGTGATTGGTGGTCTGTAGGATGTATTATGTTTGAATTCATTTATGGCTATCCACCTTTCCATGCCGGCACACCGGATGAAGTTTTCGAAAACATCTTGGCTCGCCGAATTTCATGGCCGGATGAAGGTGACTACGATGTCTCAGATGAGGCTAAGGATCTCATGAATAAGCTTTTATGCTCAGACCCGCAGAAACGACTTGGCGCCAACAAAGAAGAGAAGTTTCCTACTGGAGGCGATGAAATCCGAAGCCACCCTTGGTTTGAAGGCACTCAGTGGGACAAATTACTCGAAGACGATGCACAATTTGTTCCCGCTCCGGAGAATCCCGAGGATACCGAGTATTTTGATGCGAGAGGAGCCACTCTGCAATCTTTTGCGGAAGAGATGGAAGATCAAGCATCTACTCAGCATCCCACACCTGGTGCCGAATATCCCGAACGCCCTCATGATGCTTTATCTCGAGTTCGGAGTCAAGTCAATAACGTCAAACGAGGTTTGATGCCATTACACATCCCACCCCACGTCCGAGATATGAAGAGCAGGCGACTGAGCGAACCTGTAATAGCAGATGACTTTGGCAATTTTACTTTCAAAAACTTACCAGTTCTAGAAAAGGCAAACAAAGATGTCATTCAAAAACTACGACAGGAAGCCATGTCGGCCACAAGCAAGCCAGTTGTCAGTCCTGGCGGTGCTAACAGTGTAGTCACATCCCCAGCTGCATTAGATGGAAACCCTGTATTGCCAATGCCAATGCCAATTCAAAGAACCTTGTCAAATGCTAAAGCTACTGCTCGACCTTCGTCTCCTTCTGGATTTAGTCAAGCAGATGCTTCTCCAAGTAGGGCTTCACAACCTTCATCACCGTTACTTGTCTCATTTATTGCAGGGCAGAATAATGAAGCTAGACGTAAAACTTCGAGCAATTCCTCGAGCTTATCACAGCAATCGAGCAACAACCTTGCACCACCTGCTAGTTTTATGGATGGGCCTAGAACATCGCCTGGGCTTCATAAGACCACGAGTTCTGCCGCTTCATCGCCTATTAAGATACGTGGGTCTGCACCTCCACCACTTTCATTATCATCGCCAGCAAAACCACCTGCCACCCCCCGACAAGGTAGTGGTACCTCATCATCATCTAGAGCTCGCTCGCAAACAGTTGGATCACAAGAAGGAAGCCCTTTACCAGGCGAGTTCTTATCCCATCGCAAGCGACGAAGTCAAGTATTCGATATGTCACCTTCTTCTTCAGACAATGAAGGAGAAAAGGCTAATGCATTACTTCGCGTTCAACGTCGCCGTCAAAGCTCAAGGCGGATGTCCCAGATTACCTTATCTGATGGTCCTGCTTTTAGACCTTTGGATGTGCTTATCTGCGAAGATCACCCAGTATCACGAATGGTAATGGAGAAATTGTTGGAGAAATTACGTTGTCGCACAGTTACGGTGTCAAATGGTGCTGATGCATTGAGATATGCCGTCAGTGATATTAAATTCGATATTATCATGATGGAATTCAAATTACCTCAACTCAATGGTGCAGATGTGGCTCGAATGATTCGCGAAACAAAGAATGCCAATTCTCAAACTCCCATAGTTGCCATCACTGGATACCTGAAAGAACTTCAAGCACCTCATCAATTCGATGCTTTAATTGAAAAGCCACCGACAGCGTCGAAGCTCACCGAAGTCCTTTGTAGATTATGTCAATGGAAAGAGCCTATATCAAGTTTGAACTTCTCTCCGGCATATCCTCCACCGTCTGGTCTACGCCAGGAGAGCTTACGTCTTGAAGACAGCCCTACTTCTGCTTCGTCTGGTTTTGCACATATGCCAGCTGGTAGTTTTAGAGGTTCAAGTCGCGAAGATTCTATCAGCTCGAGTCTTTTTGAGGATACCGAGGCTTTTCCAACTGATGATCTTCCTGTTGTCATTAATAGGAGGCCTACAGGCGATTGGGATGAGACTGGACTTGGTATCAGTAACGAAGTTGACATGATTGAAGATAATGAATTACCTAAACTTCCGCCACCCAACCTTCTTCCAAGCAGCCCTTCTCCAGTGCGATTAGAACACCGTCGAAATCTTTCTCGCCAACGATCATCTGAAAAAATGAAGGCGAAACGGGAAATTTTGGAGAAGAACCGCCATGAATGTGCAGAATCTGGTGATGATGAGGATGAAGTTTTGGGTGATGTTGCTGTAAGAGAAAAGACCAGTCCAAAGGCTACCACTTCTCCAAAAACACATCGTGGCTCTAAGCTTGGTACAGAAATGATGCGTACGAACAGTCGTGGTAGTGTTGTGTCTGGGACTGAAATGTTGAGTTCTGACTCAATTGAGCCTCCACCTACCGTCACTGAAGAAGCGATTACTTCATCACCAACGTCAGAAATTCCCCCAGCATCCGAGATTTCTGAGGCCACTTCAACACCTCCAGGTAAATCTCAGGGCACCGGCGATAAAGAGGTTGATTTATTTAAAACGCCAAAACAATCACAGTCGCAATTCTCATTTATAGATGAAGAACATACTCCTCGGCCTACTTCAAAGTCATCACAAACAGTTATCGATGGTGATTTCCTTCCTACTCCTCGACCTACTTCAAAGTCATCACAAACAGTTATCGATGGTGATTTCCTTCCTACGCCTCGACCTACTTCAAAGTCTTCGAAAATGGGTGAAAACGACGATTATCTCAATGTGGGTAAAAGTTTAAAGAGAGATCGGTAAACCTTATGTGGTAACTTCTACTGCAAACACAACTCAGCTTAAACAAATATTTTCTTTTCAATGTCATATTATTTGCCTTCACCAGGCACATTACACCTCTAACAGACTTTTTTCTTTGTTCACTTTGTTAATTTTATTCGAAGCGTACGAGCTTCTCCTTTTTGCCTCTTTGGACTCGACATGCCGTAGTCTACATTAACTGAACTTCATGACTCAAGCGTGGCGTTTGGGAATGGGTTGGGTGGGAGATTATGCATATCATAGGGCGTTTTTTTTGTATTTTTGGCACTCTTTGATCAAATATGAATGGGCTCGACTTTCACAGAGCAGATCGGATTGTGGGTTGATTGATGTTTCTTTTGTTAAGGATGAGGGGGATGGATGGTTGGGGAATTGGGGGATAGGGAGAAATTCAAATGTTCACGCGGTTAAGTGGTCAATATCTTTTCATTTGACGAGAAGAATGAGATAAATTGCTGCCACTGTTACATCTGCTTGGGACGTCAATAGCTGCTGACAAGGAAGATTTTGTAGATTTGTCGGGTTTTGGAAGAGGGTCGGTGTGAGGAGACGGAAGGGGAGTGTATCGATGACTGAATACATCGATTGGCGATGTAGACTGGGAATTTTACTTTAACATAGCCACACATAAGACACGAGGAATACATATGAGCATTGGCATTAACAACCACTAATGAGCTTTGTTAAGCCTGAATATCATTATTTGCTTTGAGGAATACGAAATTTAATGGTTGGTAACAGCGTAGAGGATGATTTAATATTGTCGTTTCTACCGAAGAGGTAATACAGATAGTTCCTTAGGTAATAAGCATTAAATGGCACTGGTGGCAGAAATTGTATGGGATACAGGGTACGAGAAGATTGCATGATTAGTGGAGCTTGTTTACTAATACAATCATATTTCTCTAAACCCCTCTACCATAGTTTATGACACACCCTATGTCATTTATGTATTAGATGCCATCCTAGAGTGTTCATCAATACAAAACCCGTTTCGAATTTATATTCCCCCTGTACTCATAGATAGTTCAAGGCAGCTCGCCTCCTATGAAAACCTCTAAACTAGCCCACATACCAATCCTCCATCTAAGCACCACCCATAGCTGCGCTCATGAAAAGCTTCTCCCTCTTCATCAACAAACTCAACACTACAGTCAACGCTCCCGCCGTAATAACCATAGCATAAGTCTTGCTCATACTCTCCACAATCGCCTGAATGACCTCCTTTTGCTGCATCTCTGTCAAATTCTTCACAAACTCACTACCCGCCCCCGCAATCGCCTGCTGAATTTCCGCAGCCGGCAAATCAGGCAGAATAGCTTGGATCTTCTCCTGACTTCCATTTAGGAAGACGGAATTGGCAATCGCGAGAGCGATGGTCACACCGCCTACTTGTGCACAGGTGATGAAGCCGACGGCGGACGAAACGAGTTCTTCGGCAACAACGGCTTGGGCCACGGAGAAGGAGGCTTGAGCGAATAAACCGACGCCGAAACCGATAAGGATGGTGAAGCCGTAGATTTTGGCAATAGAGGTATCGGGGGTGACGTCGGCGAACATGAGGGCTCCGCCGGTGAGGACGAAGACTCCACCTGCAGTGTACCATGGCATGTAGTAACCGTATGCGGAAAGGATGGCACCGTTGGATATGACGGCAAAGATCATCAGGATGATGAATGGCAGAAGACGTACCCCTGCTTCGAGAGCCGAGTCGTTACGGGTGAATTGGAAGAAGATTGGAATCATATAAATAGGGATGAAGATGGCGGTTCCTCCAGCAGATGTCATGGCGAAAAGAATGAGCATTGTTCTACTCTTCAAGAATTCAATAGGGAAGATTCTGCGGCTGGTCGTGGTGAAGATGGTAAAGACTTGTTGGATGCCGAAGATGATAAACAAGATACCTGAGCAGACGAATAAACCGATGATCTTCCCAGAGTTCCAGGGGTAAGTTACACCGCCGAATGAGACGGCCATGACACCAGAGACAAAGGCTCCAATAATAAGTATGCCACCGAGGTAATCAACCTCTTTTGCGCGATGGAGGAGTGGAACACCCGGGCGGGGATCATAATTTGGTAGGAGGAAAAGGTAGACTGGAGCGCAAGCTGCGCCAATGCAAAGATTAATGTAAAAAGCCCAACGCCATCCTGCAGAGGAATCTGTGAATGCACCTTTGATATTGTTAGTACACTTTCCTCGTATCAGTCAATGAAAGGATGAGCATGAACCTACCTCCAATAATCGGACCAATTACAGTGCCTAAACCCCAAGTCATTCCAGTACCTCCAATATAAAGCGGTCTCTCATGGATAGTTGTAGAAGCAGCAAGTAGTGTCATAACACCCACATACGCACCACTACCGCCGAATCCACAAAGTGCCCGTCCAACAATTAGAGCAGGCATATTGGGAGCACCACCGCACAACGCAGAGCCAGCCTCGAAGATAATAATCGAAATGATATATGTCCATTTTGCATTGAACTGACCAAAGATCTTTCCCCATACTAGATTCGTACTAGCTGCGCCAATGAGGAAGCCCACACTAAGCCACGAAAGTTTACTAACATCATTGAAGGTAACGACGATGTCAGCTTGGACAACTGCCACAATGGTGTTATCGAGAGCGAAGAGAAAAGAGGATGAGAGTATTGCGGCAACCACCAGGGCCCACCTCCAACCTGTAATCTCTCGTACTGGAGGAGCATCCTCGGTTTGTTTAACTTGTGCTTTCTCTTGATCGATCTCCGAGAAGGATGCCATCTCAGAGGAGATGCCAGTTTGGTTGGGTGGAACGTTTAGAGACTTTGCCGAAGCAGCAGAAGACTCTGCAAGTTTCTCTGATGTAAGATCCGACATTGTTTAAATCTATCTGAGCGTGTTAGTCCATTACATCTTGATATTTCTAGCAATGAAACATAACTCACCTTTCAGTTAAAGAGTTAAAGAGACCTTTTGAAACTATGTTGAGAACCACCTACCATACAGCTCAAACCTTCAACATGGAGATGGTCACACAATATATAAAATTTCAAGGAGAGCCGAGAGGCATGCTTAATCTTGGGAGACAAGGGTCGGACAATGAAGAAAGAAATACTTGACTGTGCTTCATAAGCCGTGAGATTCATGAGAAAAGCTTTGCCGTTTTAGTCGGCATGACTCTTAACTTCAAGTGAGAGTTCTAAGAAGCGTCTACTCAGCGTCAATATCAATGTTCTTTTCTCCATAATAGTTCTGAACTTGAGCCAGTTGCCATCCAAACATGGGATTAATCGTCGTAGAGGATCAAGGGTTAATGCATAGTGCTTACACTGGAAGCGACAGACCCGCAAGGCCATGGCTATTGACCTACGATGAGCTAGGGGGGAACACAATCAATATCAAGTTACCAATTGACCCAACTGATCGGACTCCATAGACTGGAAATAGTCCGCGCGGAAGAAATATTAGGCCGGAGGTGATACCGGATTTAAGAACAAACACCAGAAGTGGAGGAATTAAAAGATATCTGATCGGATTTTGGGCTATATCCGAAATGCGGAGGAATTCGGCGGGAGGATTGAACAAAAAGAAAGTAATAATTAAGCAAAGCTGGAATAAAAAAGTTGCTTTCTCAGCAGGCAGCGGCTACGTGTCTAATTTTGGCTGAAGAAATATCACTTTTGCATTTACGATACAACTTCCATCACTAGAGGCAATTTCGCTGGAGCCGAGTAGGGCTGACATTCATATCAGGACCAGATCCACAAAAGATAACTCCATGAAAGTCTCCTTGGCACGTGTGTGAGCGATATCGTCTTTTATTCATACTTCCAATTAGCTGTGATACACATTTTCATCGGCGGCACTATTCTTGATCGAACATCCGTACAACGTCTAGTACATTGCCTCGATTCTTCTGCCGGCACCTTGATTCATCGTCATTTGCTAATAGTTTCAAACAATCAGGCGCCAGACTTTAGCATGATCGAATTTTCCAATAAATGTACCAGCAACTTTGTACGTAGCTGATACGTGTGTTGACTCCACGCATTGTTGCTGACTGTGTAGATAGATTTCTGCGGCTCGTTGTGAAAGTATGTGGGGGATGGGTGGGATCATCTCATTAACAGCGAAAGAGGGCTGAAATGGGGGGGAGATTGTGTGTTCTCCTGGTAAATAACCAGAGAAACGAACCCAATAGCTTTCAAGATTGCATTACAGCATTTCAAACATGGAGAAAATAACGTGAAATGGGCATCAGACTCTCCACTAGAAGGGCTAGATTGCTCAAGATTCTTTAGATATGACCCTTCGTGCGGAATTCCGCAGCTAATTAGATTATCGCTACCATGCAATTAGACCTTCATACGCCAAGTTTGTAGGGATTCATTGGCCATTGACGCTGGGAAGGAAAATGTACGTGTTATCATCTTAAAAATCACGTCAGCACTATCAAAAATGACGGATCCTTTTGTTAAACTCAAATCCAGTCTGTTATTCCCTGACTTAAACCTCTTCGCTACGAAATTGATCTGCCATTGATATGCCGATTTAATAAATTTCGAACGTTCCTGGAATTTGTAATTCATTCGATGCCAAAATCCAGCCCAGATGTGAATCAACGCGTCCATTATTTGCTTATCGCCCTCCTAAACAGCCAACTGTGCTGGAATCTCATACTTCTTTTGAGACATTTTGCTTCTAGGAGAATGTGAGCCATTCTTTGTAGTAAGGCGAATGTCTGAACGTCGAGGGTCTGAAGGCGTTGGGTATTTTCAATCACATCTGCCTTGTACTACCCCCACATTGTCCCGGATCCCCTTACACACACATCAAGTCCTGCACTTGCGTAGAAACCCTCGACTTTCAGTTGTATATTTTGTACTCCTAATAGCAGTTCTGGTATAATTCCAGCATTGTGAGGAAAAATAAGTGAGAAGGACGTTCTGCAGATCGAAAAATGGGTGGCTTTTCTAAACGAGCCGCTTCGAAGACTCAGAACTCAAGTCCGGCATGGCGATTGACACCATGTCGGCGTATTTCTCTACCGCCAGGCCAAATGATAATGTGCTAATATTGAGCGTTGAGGCCGTCGTTTGATAACAGGAGGATACGGGTGAAACCGCTTGATCGAATATTCGTTCTCCATTTGGACTGCCGTAAAAGCGCAGCAAAGCCCTTCTGAGGCCGAACCAATACTAGCGATGAACGATTGAGGTCCTAGATCGCATGCCTTTGTCTTTTCGCGATTAAATTTTTGGGCTGTCGCCCCTTAAAGCTCCCGCTCATAAAGCTCTTTGTAATTAGCTTCAATTTATACTATGAGCATTCACCTAGGGTAATGTTCGTAGTAAATGATCATTGTCTTGCAATGACAGACAGAAAAGCTGGGCATCATATTGTTGAATCATAGCTTGTTTGTGAAAGCAATTGTTTGTTGATGAAAAGATACCTACCTCGCGACCTCGAGAAAAAGCCGGACACCAACCCCACAAAAATAAAAGAAAATCTAGAAATAATATTTTTCAAAATTCAATATAAATTTCTCTATATTTTATAATATTTTGAAAACTGAAATTTTAGAATCTTTCTTTAATAAATTATTAATATATATAATTTCAATCAAAAAATTGAATCTATTATTTTAATATTGAATTTTAATTAAAATATAAAATTTTGATATCCAGCTTTTTCTCAAGATCACGAGTCTATTTAGTAATACCTGAAGAGCTGAGGTAAAGTCTCCAAGGTGTGGTGAATAAAATAATCACGTGGCTTCTTATCGATTTAACATCCCAGGTGCCGGTAGTTCTAGACAGATGATGAAATACCTATTAATAAAGTTCAACGTTCAAAGCTTATCATCTGCCGATGATATCCAAATGTAACCTTCCCTTTTGACCTTGTTATGATGGAGATTATTTCCTCTTTGGTAGAATTCTCAAATCTTTTCTCCAATTGTGTTCAATGTCCCCAAAGCCCGATGTTTTCCCCTCATTTCACATCTCTTGCCCCTCCCCATTGATGAAGAAGAACTGATAAGAAATGATAAGATATGATCCAAGAAGCATATACTATCATCGTATTATCAAACTGTATCGAATATCTTCAAACATGAGGGGCTTGAGAGGGGAAAGAGTGATGATAACACTTCCATTCATAGTCAATTTTGTGGACTAGTGATGATCATCAGATAGCATAGACCTCATACGTGCATGACCTACTTTGATGTCGTCCAGTATTTGTACTACAGCTCCATCACGGTGATGTCTGTAATCTCTTCATTTCTTCGTTATTCGTTCAATCAAATTATCACCATACATCACACTTCTTTTTGCCGACTGCATCTTTCACTCTCCGACATCATCGCCAATCAAACATTTCTTTCGTTTGTTTATCACTAGTAATATTTGATCTTTTCTTTACTTGGGACAGTCGAAGTGTGAGTGACTACCCATTAAAGTTATCATCTACACTATGGCGGACCCAATCGATGAGAAATATCAGTCTACCGACTCTGATGATATCAAAAAGAAGTCACAAGACTTAGAGCGAAATGTTACCTTGGGTGAAGGAGAATTGCAAGATCCCATGTTCAAGCATGCTGATCCCAATGACGGCGATGAAGCGCTTAAAGCTTTTGCTGGACATGACGGTGAAGTTATTGTCATGACGCCAGAGATGGAAAAGGCATTGTTGAGAAAAATTGATTGGAATTTGATGCCGGTATGTCTCTTATCAAATACTTCCCATCGGAGTACTTATCATACATTCGCAGATGCTCTGTGTTGTGTATGGGCTCAACTATCTCGACAAAACCACACTTTCCTATGCGAGCATTATGGGGATGAAAACCTCGCTGGATCTTAAGGGCGACAATTATCAATGGCTGGGGTAAGAGCGTTCTTAGTTCGGGTTTAATCGCTTTGAGAAATTTGTTGATTTATCCGTTGTACAGATCAATGTTCTACATCGGCTACTTGGTCTGGGAGTATCCCACCAATCTTCTATTGCAGAGATTGCCACTCGCTAAATGGTCATCATTCAACATTATAGCTTGGGGTGGGACCTTGTGTTGCATGGCCGCGACAAGCAATTTTGCGGGTGCCGTCGCTGTGCGCTTCTTTCTGGGAGTCTTCGAGGCTGCCGTGACTCCTGGTTTTACCCTTTTTACATCCCAGTGGTATACGCAAAGAGAGCAAGGCCTACGAACTGGAATATGGTTCAGTTTCAATGGTTTCGCTCAAATATTTGGTGGTCTCGTCGCTTACGGCATCTCAGTTGGTGTTAAAAAACACGGATCAACCATTGCTTCATGGAAGATTGTTTTCTTGGCCATTGGTCTGTTGACAGTAACTATCGGTTGCATATTTCTATACTTCATGCCGGACAATCAATTGAATGCCAAATTCCTCACTCCGCAAGAGAGACTTATGGCTGTTGAGCGTATTAGAAAGAACCAACAAGGGGTGGGCAATAAACACTTCAAAATGTATCAATTGAAGGAAGCTCTTGCCGATCCGGTAACTTGGGCGTTCGTATTTTATGGATTAGTAGCAGATATTCCTAATGGTAAGAAGGATCTCAACGTTGAATGCCGTTCGGTTACGGTCAATCGAAACTGACAAAATGCAGGTGGAATTTCCAACTTTTTTTCCCAGCTCATCGTTTCATTTGGCTACACTCCCGACGAATCACTTCTTTATGGAACTCCGGGTGGTGCTGTCGAAGTTATAGCCCTCATTGCATGTGGTTATCTTGGAGATAAATATGGACACAGACTTCTGATCTCCATATCTGGTCTCTTAATAGCGATGCTAGGCATGATACTTATAGTTGCCCTCCCTTTATCCAACGACAGTGGTCGTTTGGCGGGCTACTACCTAACACAAGCTTCACCAACGCCGTTCACTGCACTTCTCTCCATGATATCGAGTAACGTCGCAGGTTACACCAAGAAAACAACAGTCGCAGCTCTGTATTTAGTTGCTTATTGCATAGGGAACATAATCGGCCCCCAGGTATTCAGACCAGCAGACGCGCCACGGTATAAACCAGCGGAAATAACCATCATTGTATGTTATGGAGTGTGTGCCCTGGATGTGGCTTTCATTTCTTGGTACTACAACAGGATGAACAAGAAGAACGAAGCGATCAGAGCTGCGCCAGGTTACAAAAAGCTAGATAAACAAGAGTTTCTTGATTTGACGGACAAGGAAAATCACGAGTTTGTCTATGCCCTATAATTCTATTAAGCTCATGATGCCCTTGAATTCATATTCAGTGCATAGACTTTCAGCTCCAGTCTCATTTCATTCTTCTATTGCTTGATATCTTTGGAGACGTATCGGGGAAGAAAGATAGAGCGTATACTTAATCAGAAAGAGCAAAGACAGAAGGCCAATTTCAATAGACTGAAGGAAAGCTACGACTTAGTGCAACCTACCATATCAATTGGCATTGGTCACTGCTTATGTTGGGAGAATTCATAGGAGTTAGACAACACACAAACTATGCCAGTGTACCATACCCGTGCGTGCATCTGCCAAGAATCACCTCCTCGTCCGATTTTAAGCTTTTATGCCAGCATAATTGTACCTCGGGGCTTCACCATAATAACGAGAACAGCCGTTAAGATACAATGGAATGTTACCATTCATTGCATAGAATCTCGAATGGGGCACAATAATTTTCGCTCAAAGTGGGAAAAGGTTGTTAGCATTAGATACTCATGTTGACGAATTAGCATCAAGATAATGTTGCAGCCTGTGTTTCGGTGTAACCCCATAGAGATTATAGGATCTGTGAAAGTCGCATGAGTCTGAGTAGTATTGAATCCTAGGTGGAAATCATCAATAAATTTTGCAAAAGGAATCCGGGTCTATTCTTCCATCTGGGCACTTGGTAGGTTTTTCATATCACGCGGCGTTTTGGTTTGGGATTGGGATGACTGCATCGAGAAGGAAGATATTCATAAATACTGGGCACTGAAATAGATCGAATCATCTAATGGACTTGGATAGGGGAAGAATAATCACACTAGGAAAGTTCTAACGAGAGAATTTCACTTGATTCTTTCACTGTGGCCCCGGCGAGCCGCAGGTTCAATTCACATAGAAAATTGAAGACCTAGAGACATGCAAATGTTCAATGTTGTACAATCTTTTCCAAAATCAACACAGGCTAGAACTCCAAAATGTTCTAAAAGTGTGGAGAAATGAACCACTGGCCCGGTACAACGCGATCAACCACTGTTTCTTTGAAATATGGAACGAAATGCTTTATGTCGCGTACAGGGAAATGATCCATGTAACCATGTGTTAAGCTCCAATCGAGCATCATCTCAACACTGATGCCGAAACCATTCCTCTTTCAAACAATTTCTCCGAAGCTTTAATTCTGGCATTCCCAAAAGAATTTTCCGCTCAAATAGTCTTTCAGATGCAATTGGACCGCATACGACAACATCTCATTTCTCGTGTCTTCTTCAAGAGACATTCGTACCTGGAGTATGATTTTCTGATGCCAAGTCGAACCAGTGGCTTCGAACAGGATAGCTGAAAAGGCGTCGTTAATTCAAGCCTCAATCAACTAGTTTTGGGGTTGGTAGGACCTGGAAGCGGACTATGCTTGTTTGGCGCAGTATCAATCATGCCTTTTTGGTGGATTTGGACAGGGGGGTGGATATCATCCAATCAAAGTTCTCCAATTGATCGGGCATCTCGTTTGGATAATATATCTACGAGGTACAAACCCTACTCGTCTGCATTTTACTCCTGTAGGCCGGCGAAGTGGTAGTTGACCCCCGGAAATTTCTTAAAAAATGTCGGATAATTAGGACTATAGAGAGGAGGATTTCAGCAGTCATTGGCATGCAACTGCTTTCTGCAACTTACCAGTTTCCGGCATTTTACTGTCTTTGAAAGGATCAATGACTAGGAGGGGTAATTGTAATCCACTAAATCTAGAATTTGCTAAATGCATCCCCATGCTCGTCCAGACTTTCGGGCAGGATGGTCTGTCGGAATATTTACCAGGCACTTCACCCTTTACCATTCCTGTCACTTTCTGAGTATCTTTGCTAGATCGTTTCGAGATTTCCCCGGTAGATACACTTCGAAACCCCAGCACATACATATTCAAAAGCTGGATGCCTACCCCATGCCTGTAGGCCGAAAGTAAAACGCATAACACACATCTCGTTTGATTTATTGATATGCAAATCATGTATACCTGTATGATGTATCTTTTTTCTAGTAATCTAAGGCTGGTGGTAGTTCTTTCATCTAAGCTTTCGTGTCCTTCGACTCCAGACTTTTCCCTCGTCATTGATGAACGACTACTTCAGCCTCAACCAGCAACTAAAATGCATTTTCAAGACAAAGTGCATCGTAAGACATTGGGGATGTGACGATTTTGAATTTGGTTTTCGTCAGTTAAGATTTGGTATTGGTACTGGAAAGGAGAGAAGAAGATATGCATCTTCCTCGATTCATTGCCGCAGCTCTGGTAGCAAGACAATCTGTGATGGTGTTGCCTTCATCATATTGTTCTCCTGACTGCCGTAAGTTTGATTTACTGTTATCAGATATTGTAAACAGATCAAGATAGCATTGGAGTAATGGAGGTCACAAAGCTGATGATCATGCAGCGACATGCAGAATCGAAGCGTTGGCATTCAATAGCACGACGTCTTGTGCAGAAAACTCAAAATTTATCACCAGCTGTGGAAACTGTCAAACTTGCGTGCTGACCTATTCAATTGAAAATCCGGACGTCAATACCGATCAACAAGAGATAATACCTCTCATCTCCACGCAATTGAATAAATGTCTCAATACCCCAGGGGAAAGGGAGATACAACAGTACGCATTGCAAGTTTCAAACTTAACAGCTTTGTATTCGCGAATAGTTGGCACTGGGTCTTCCACGACTTTTGGAGCGACGGCAACAAAGACGAGTTCTTCGACTACGACTGAACTAGTTAGTTTGGTGACAACACCTGCTAGTAGTTGGTCTGGGAGTTTAATGAGTGATTCGGGGGATTGGACAACCGTTTTGAGTACAGCTACTTGGGCAAGTGCTTATTTTAGTGCGCTCTCTGAAGGTATAGAACTCTACTCTCTTTCTTTAATCTTAGGTCATCTTGATAAATGTATCTTACTCTAATTCTAAAAACAGCATCGATATCTGCCATGAAAGCATCCTCATATTCCAGGGCCTCCATAACCTCTATTTCATCGACTCCAACCTCAAATTCCATATCAACATCAATTCCTACCCCAACTCCAGCAACGAACTCCGAAACCAACACTACTCTCAATTCCACTATTCCTCAGACAAATGCCAGCACCACGGCCCCTTTAAACAAGACTTGGATAATAGGCCCCGTGATTGGCTCACTTCTCGGCATGTCTACCGTGTTCATAGTAATATTTTTCACTCGTCGCAAACAACATCGCGAATTTCTCTTTCAACAACATCTTCTCCGCTCACGCCATATCCCAATCGATATAGAACCCTATAAAAATTTCGGCGGTCTTCATAGTCCGGCAAGTACGAGTAGTCATAATAGTTATGGTGATGGATATTTGGGAACCGGAGGAAAAGCGCAATTACACGGAGAGAGTATGGAGATGAGAGAGTTGCAAGGGAGAGAAGTAATGGCGCCCGTGGAATTACCGGCTAGGGAACCGGTGGGGAGTGAACTGTTGACACCGATTGGGAAGAATTTCAGGAGGAAGATGAAAAGGGAAGCGAGTCCTGTGTCGCCATTGGTTTCAACAGGACTTGAGGATTTAGGCGAACAAAAATATGAAAAGGAAGAGGCGGATGTAGGGACTCTTAGTATACCGCGGATAATCTTACCAAAAGGAAATGCCAATGAAGTAAGAGACGAAGGGGAGGAAAACGATGAAGACGAAATAGTCGAGGAAGTCGAATGGCCATTGCCATTGAGTCCTTTACAAGCATTGTTCAAAAAGACAGAGATGAGGGATGGGAAGGCAGACGCTGATGAGGTACGGCATGAGACTTATTACCATCCCTGAATAAGGCTTGAGGTGAACTACCGACAGCATGAATGAAATAAAATCAGTCTCATGAGGAGCGAACTGCGGCTCAAAGCAGGTGCCACATGAAATTCAGATCTCTCTTGGTCCTGGGTCCCGCCGATGAGTCCTGAATCATTCGATCCAACAAAGATTTAAAATCGGAGGGAAGGATCACAGCATGAAAAAAGTTAATTGCTGGTCATCTCAAATGCGCGAAAATCTCAATATCAAAGATTTATACATAACGAATCTCCAAATGTTCGATCATCCCGAAACAGGCAGAACATAACAAAACGGACCTTTACACACGAATCGGCTTGAAGCAAGTTCACATGCCATATATTTATATCATGTGACATACCAACTAGATACAACACTTCCACTAATACCAATACCCAATTGCATATACGCTTGCAAATAATGCATTTTTCATGTCACAACTATTTATGTACAATCAAAGCGGGCGAGAGAGTGAGGGAATCAATACCCCTATAGTATCAGTTTTAGCAATATTCTCACGGTGGGAGTGTTCGATTTGGCTTTCTTCAAATTTCCCATGTGATGAAACGAGACGTTAACCAATAAGAAAATAAGAACCTGCCTTGAGTTTTTGGTGCTTTCGTTCGTAACTTTGGCTATCTGAGATGATGTTGATGAAAGCTTGCAGCAGGAGTGAGATAAGCTGTTCGGCAATTTTTGTTGATATCAAACGAACGAGATGATGCACGATCTAATAATGAAATATAGTTATATTTTCTGTGAACCATCTCACTAATTCCACTCACTCTAGTCATCGACTTTTATCAACTTCAATATGAAAGACTAGAATCATATCATGTGACTAGGATCCATTAGCCACCTCATCTCCTTCCCTCTTTAAATCTCCTCAAAAAACTCCCCCAACAGTGCATTTGTCTCATCACTCTTCTCTAACTGAATCCAATGACCACCTTCCCATCTTTCAACTCTAAAATCTGGAATGTAAGGTTTCATTTGCGAAGGAAAATCGGCGCCAGAGCTAATGAAATTGGTGGACGTTATGAGGAGAGTTGGTTGGTGAACGACTGTGCGCTCTTTGGGGATTGCTGAGTGTGGAATTTAGTTTCAGTTATGAATTGAGAGCTAATACAGAGGAATAAAAAGGAAAGAGGGGGAGGAAGGATGGAAGAAAAGGGAGGGTGATAGTACCTTTATCGTCATCTTCGTTAATCCCATGAAGTTGCATAGTATACCAATTCTTTGCAGCACCAAAGCCGCCATTTTGGGGCGAGAATGTATTTTTGAAATGTTCCACGTCCTGATTGTGAGATATCTTTCAGCATTGATCCTTGCATCACACTTTTTGCATAAACATGAACAGATTTATCTTCACTCACCTCACTCGTTACAAAATGCGGATATGGAGCTAACATACTCCCCTCAAGCCATTTGCGAAAACCGCCAGTGGCTCCCATATGTTCTTTTCCTAGCTCATTGTCAAGGCTATAATACAGGGACATAACAGATTCGGGCTATGTTGATTATCTGTTAGAACTTTGCCTTTGGCATAACCGGACACGGGCAAGATTAAAAAAATCCGGATCTTACATTGTTGTCCAACAATTCTGTACTATCCTCCTCATCCATCAAAAAGAAATATCCAAAGATTTCAAACCCAGCCATCTTCTTCACTTGGGCATTGATCATTTTCACCATGTCGAAATTGAAAGCCGGTCCATCAGGTGCCTGGTATCCCACATCTAGAAACACTAATTTCTTGAAAATTTCCGGATGATAGTTCACCATGCGTGAAAGCATAGCACTTCCCCAATCATGTCCTACACCCAATACTTTATGAGATTCAGAAATGGAGTGTAAAGACAGAATTTCATATAAGTCCGAGGCCATATCTTTGAACTTGTAGGAATGGGCTGAGAGCGGTTTGGAGGTGCCGCCAAATCCAAGAAGGTCAGGAGCAATTATTCCATAACCTTTCGCGGAGAAATAGGTTATTTGATGGCGCCAGTCATATGATGAGGAGGGAAATCCATGGAGAAAGAGGATATAAGGTTTTGAGGGGGATGAGGGCTGAATATGAATGTACGAGTAGGTAAATGAGCGGGTGGTGGTATGGGTTTTTGCTGGGAAATTTGAAGATGCCATTTGGTGAAAAGTGTTCAAGTTTGCCCGGAGAAGAATATAATGGCAATTATTCTGAAGAAGACGTTGAATAAGTAGGCATATACATATACTTATTGTACGACATCAACCTCTTCATGCATGGCCAAATGATATATCTCCGGAAAGTGTTCAGGCGTACGTGATTGTGATTGGACACGGGGCTCGTGTCACCCAGAAAACCCGAGTGGGGTTATCGTGGTTCGGGTTTCAAAAGAGCCCGGAAAATCAAGGGTATATGTGGGGAAGGGATTTCCGAGGGATTTGGTGATAGGAAGGAGGAAGGTGGATATGTACCAAGATATCAGCATGTCAGCATGGTATAAATCCTTTATGTGGATGTCAGTGAATGAATATGTTAAGTAAAGTGGAGTTAATTGTCAATACCAGTATCTGTGTATTATTACAGCATCCGAGATGCATCACACTCTTCGATTCCCGCGGAACATTGATTAAATTTTTTCAAAAAGAGTTGGGATACATATCCCAGAGTCCCATGTAATCCTGCGACCAAAGATCTTCCATCTCCATTGGCATGAAAGCTGACATAGAAGCCATTTGATCTGTCTCTGATATTGGCTGTTGTTGTTTTTCTTGGAAGTCATCGATAGAGTTGGAAGTAATGGTAATGGGCGCATTGAATCCCGGCTTACGATCCACCCATGCTTTAAACATCTTCATGACCTTTTCTGAACACGTGAATATGTTTTCGGAATCACTACTGGTTCTTTCCCAGGCGGCCTCAGCTTCTGATTCTTTCAGACTTTGTCCTAGCACATCCAAGATTCTTCCAGGCGCACAAACCCTCCTGACCATGTCGGTATCCCATGCTGGATCCTTAAGCACCGTCAAACGATATAAAGGGAAGAAAACTCCCCCGAATTGTTTCCATACTGGAAGTGGTAATCCTATAAAATGTGAGGCTGGTGAGTTGAGGAGGATGTCGAACCAAGATTTTATGGAGTTGAGACAGCAATGAAGTGATTCTATTCGAGAAAGTGAGGAATCTATAGATGAAGCTTCAGTGGAGTTGGGAAGATAGATAGCAAACTCGTGAATCATCACTTCCGCGCCGTAAATTTGAAGGTTCAAGGCTCCTTGGAAGCTGTTAGCACATAGTTCTAGGAGTGAACTCTCTACCTCCGAGGTGTACATACTATTTTCGTTCAAATGCGACGGTATCCTTTTCTTGACCTCCGCTAGTTGGGATTTGAGAGTTTGGATATAGAGCATAATAAGAGTGGAACTCCCAGGTTGGTCTGGTGTGCCATCACGGATGAGATTTATATATGATTCTGCCGTCTTACGCACAACGTGTTGAAGTCGCACCTGGTTGATTAGAAGCTCATCAGATGGATCCTTTCTTTCTTCTAGTTTTGATAAACATTTGTCAAGATAAGGACACCAGACTACGCCTTCCAATTTCTTGTGGAAGGTTGAAAGACTAGAAATCTTGGAGTTAGCCTTGATCGCTTTAAGCCTGCCATATCAGAGAGGATCTTTTGACGAACGTTGAGGTTAGGTAGTAGCAGGCTATAACTAGACGACGATGCTCCATATTTCGAGTCAGTGGTACCTCCATCATTTCATGATGACGAAATTCATGTTCCAGGCCCAGAATATGAGACTCGTCACTAGTAGGTTGATGAAGTTGTAAATCAATCACAAGTGTAACGATAAGATTGGAAAATAGAGTCATGAATGGCGCGGTTCGTATTTGATACTGGCCCCTAGAACAACGGTGAGTAACATGGGTTCAGCATTAAGACTATAGCTTACCATCCAACAAAACATACCAAACCCAGTAACAGATCTAAATTTCTCTTTCCCTCCACAACAAGTTCCCGGGCTGCAATTTCTCGGATTATTTTGCCAAGTGTAATTTGTCGTTGGATGACCGTTGATGACATTGTCATAATACATAACCAGAAGAAGGGGCGCTCTTGTCGCAACTGGCGGGCAGTCATGCCATCTTGAAACTGTATAAATGGGAAATGGGGAAGATTTCTAGTACAAAATGAACGGAAATATATTTCTGCTTCTTCTATTGATGGTTCCGCACCCTCTGGTAAAGTGTATGGATACGTTGGGCTTGCGCTCGATGCTGGTGTGGGAGGAAGATGAGCCGCACCTGAATCAATAGGTGCAACTTCATCGGCATCTCTCACCGAAGTGTTCACGGCAGTAGAATGTAAATCTGATGCATGCTTATCAGAGGTTCGAACTGTGAAACTGTTGAGGGCATTCTCGACAGCTGGATTATTCGGCGAAATAGTCCGCAGTAAAGATACAAGCCCGTCTAATCTTTGCTCAAGACGTTCTGCAGTCACGCGTGGTTTTTGTCTCCGTTTCACCGGAGCAGTAACACATCCTTTTTTGAGCCTACCACATCTAGACAAGTTAGTCTATGAAGACAGAGGGACTTCGTGATAGAGATACCTCTCACAAATTCTTTGGTCACTACCAAAGTTACATTTAGTTTTTGCCTTGGCACAATTGAGACAAGCTCGTCCGTAGGGACCTGAACGTTCCGTTTCCGTAGAGTCTGTCATTTTTGATCTTAAATTTGTTTCGGATGGGACAAAAAAGAAAACGAGAGACAAATCATGGGGATGACGAAGAAAGTAATTGTTAATTTGTTACAATGGACAAGAGGGACGCTGCCGCTCGGGACAGTAAAACTCCCGTGTCCATCGGAGATCGGGGTTTGAATCTCCGGGGGTTTCTTTTCTTTTATCCAATCAGCGGTCGTTCCTCATAGAACCATCCCTCGTTCCGAACTTCAATTTCTCAGTGACACTCAGGAACTAAAGATATTAAAGTCAACCTTGCGCTCATTATAGGGTACAGATAATAACCTTGGATATGAAGCTTTACCAGAATGATAGACCGGTAGAGCCCATTGTTTTGGACGCAATGTAGACTGTAGGTATCAACTTGTGAAATAAGTAATCGGTCTTCGCTCTTGGGATTTTGTCTCCTTCACAAAGCTCTCTCTCTCACACATGTGCCTCTATCATAAGCGAGGTATAAAACCAGAGCGATGCTATTCGAAGAAGTCATCGTAGTCGGGGGTGGGTAGTTTTACACACAAGCCGCCTCTGAGCTTCCAGAGCCCCCTTTCCCCAAGCAATGCGTGTCAAGGCGAGCCCTATGTGAATTTCGCCTGCTTTTGGAAAGTTTTTGGAGGAGATTACTTGATCCGTAATCATATTTAATAGTCACTCGGTCATCATTTCTCACTGCCAATGAAGGCGAAGTAAAGCACGTTGTCCTCCATTCATCTTACACTGTCCAGACAAATCCAAAATCTGAAGTTGGAATATCTCACAAAAGTTTGGAAGCCGTTGTCATCGCCTCGGAATTGTCACAAATCTTTGTCCTTGCAGCTCCTCTCTGCCGGCAAAATGATTTTGAATATCCTAAAACACACTTGCATCCATCTGTTAAAAGACGGGACATTGTAAGCTGTGGCGGTTATTAGCCTCGTACTACCATCGTTAGTTGTATGAAGATCTTGACTGCCTCCGATTCAAGCACCCAGCGAGAATGCGTTTCAATCACCAATTGTAAAAGATAACGAAAAGGCAAGCACCCTGTTGAAATGGTCCTTCTCTTCCTCAAAGTTTGTGAGGTAAAAGTATATCAGGCGAGAATTTCAAGCTGTCTAGTTGATCAACTGATTGAATGGTTCATGTTTGCTGATAGGAAGCCAGTGACGATTCATTTTTTGTGTCCATGTCCCAACCGGTTCGAAAAGTGGGTGGGATGGAACTCGAATTAGTTCTTGAGCTTCTAATGTTCTAGGTGAGAACGCCAAAGAAACCCGAAGAAAACTCTTGAGCAATTAATCCCTTCGTGTATGACTTTCACCTCAATTGCATCTGGAGGATCCAATCGTCTACCCCTTATTTTGAGGACCAATAAAATACTGGCATGCAACTGAATGTTAAAATATGAGGTTACCCATGGACAAATTATTCCGTAACCCTTTCCAGGCTCCGTAGAGAAGAACCCCCACAGAAATACGAATGAACAAGACATGCACCGTTACCCCTCTTTGCCCCCACCAACCCCGCATACTGTGCTAGTCCATACATATCTGCAGTCGTCGATCACACGTCACGTATCTAATCATTGTATCCATATAAACTAGACGGGTTGGTAAAACAACTAAATCTTGTATTTCAACCATAATTTCATAGTATCACTAATTCTTAGAAGCTAGTCTTATAGCCCCAAAGATGTCACCCTCTTCGTCTCCACTACCCCCAACCCCATCGTTCTCCTCGCTCCCTCTCCAAGCCAGTGGCCCCCGCGGCAATGCATGGGGTCTACACGGCCCTACCGACCAGCTCGGATGTCTCAACCGTCTCACTCCCGAAAACACCATTGAAGCTGCCAAGGAAATAAAATACGGCTTTCGAATATCTACCGACTGGGCTTTAGACAAACCCAAAGTTCCCTGCTTTGGACGTGTACAGTTTGAACACAAGATCATACATAAAAGTCCAAGAACTGTGAATGATGACGTGCTGGTATTGAATACACAAAGTAGTAGCCAGTGGGATGGATTTAGACACTTTGGTTGGTTCTTTAAAAACAGATTCGAAAATTGGTGAATGACTCTAATTGGAGAATTTATACAGGATATCAAGACGCGAAGGTTTACTTTAATGGGTGCACCCAAGAAGAAATCCACAATTCAACACGAAATGGAATTGACGGCACGTAATCTCGCACAAGGCCCCTATACACACGGTTCACCTGCTGACAGCCTCTGCTTGTAGTCTGGGTAGAAAATGGCGGCATAGTAGGTCGTGGTGTCCTTCTTGACTACGCATACTGGGCCGAGTCCCAAGGTCGTACTGTCAACCCTCTAACAACAATCAAAATACCCCTATCTGAGATCAAAGCTGTGGCCGAAGCTCAAAATGTCACATTCCGTCCAGGTGACATCCTCTTTATTCGTACTGGTTACCTTCGTGCTTGTAAGTCTTTTCCATACTCTGATAAAATTGATATAGAATCCGAGATTTCCAATAGTCTGGATTTCAACCCGGAAATCAAATAAGATGCTTTGAGTTTCTAAATCCAATTAGAATAACTTTTGCAGATCGAAATCTTCAACCCAGTCTACAAATCCAGACTATTGGCCATTGATCCCCAGGTCCATTTGTATCATATAGAATACTAACGCTTCTCCCGTCTTGTTCAGTTGAAGCTCTGTCTTCTTCCGAAGCGGCTACCCTCGCCACCGCTTCCCAAATGACAGCAATAGGCCTTGAGGCCTGCCCGGAAGTACTAGAATGGCTATGGAGTCATGAGTTCTCCGCTGCTGCTGGAGACCAACCCGCTCTAGAATCTCTTCCTTTTGACCTTACAAACCAATACTGGATGCACGAATGGCTCCTTGCTGGATGGGGAATGCCAATTGGGGAGCTATTTGATTTGGAACGATTGGGAGAGGAGTGTAGAAAATTGAAGAAGTGGACCTTCTTTTTTAGCAGTGTACCTTTAAAGGTATGTTCATGAGCTCGCTTAGCATGGTTTATTGTCTTCACTTTAGTGAATTAGATTGCCATTTCATTTGTAATGTGTTGGAAATCAACCAACTTTGGAGATGCATATCGGTAAACGAAATTCACAATCGATGCCAATGCTAACAGATGACAAGGTACCGGGAGGTGTTGCGAGTCCTCCAAATGGCGTTGCTATCTTGTGAGGCATTACTGTATTCAAAATAGCAATCTGCTCAAGTCATTCGATTTGGTCCTGTTCATGTGTCGGAAATCTTCCTTGGAAATGAGAGGAACAACTAGCTTATGATCAATCTCATCACCTGCAAGATCCTGCAAGAGACAGCACAATGAAAATGAGAACTTTATTGGAAATAAATTTTATAAATAGTGAATAGACGGCATAGAAGCTCGTTCTGAGCTTAATGTACCTAGGTAGTAAAGGAAAAACGGGTATCTATATTTCCATGAGAGTGATTATAATCTACACTAATAATACCCAATCATCATACATCATGCATCGCGCTGGGTTGCGCTGCACCCATTAAAAAAATCACCCTCGAATACGAATGTAACCTATAACAAGATTGCTATGACAGAGAATGTCTAGCTTGGAGACACGTCGATTGGGTCCGTCACGAACCGAGCCTCCAAAGCATCCCGTACTTCAAATTCCTCGAGTGCGGCCCCAAATCTACAATTGTTAGCTCATTCAGACCTGATATAAAGACAAAGAAACAAGCGCACGTACCCGTAACATCTGACTTTGGGTAAAAGCTCTTCACTCATGTTCTTCAGGTCAACATCCGTCAATTCTAGAAATCGTGGATGTCCCAATACCATACCCCATGCCATAACCGGTGTAATCTCTCCATTCAAGTCCAACCTCTTACTCAAATCTAACAAATTAGCTAGATCGCTCTTGCTCAAGTCCCACGTCTTTTGTTTTGGAGGAACCCCATTCATTTCATCTGATTCATGACTATGTGGCAGACAGTGCCCAAACGGTATGTCTGGGTGCATCTCCATGTCTGGTTCTGGAGGACATGTAGCCATTAAAGCATGGCCAGAGAAAAACTCTCCATCAGCATCGCTGGATCGTTCGACTAAGAACTGCATGTGGTCCATACAGGGTCTCTCGAGTCTGATATCAGTATCTTGCCGTTAGCTATTGTCGGGGAGGCGATAAGAACGTTTTGGAGGAATCTTTGCCATACGTTAAAACAAAGTCAATTCCTGCTTGATCATAATCCACACCTTGAACTGGTTGATGCGCCATGCTGCTATCATTTCCATTGTAAAATCGGTGCGCTCCTCCCAGTTGAGGTGATCCAGCATCGTAATAGGTACTGTTCGGATTTGAGTTCGAAGAGTGGCTTAGAGGTGGAGGACTGAATGATAAAGAGCCTGGCGCATAACTGCCGGCCTGACTATCACTCGATTTATATCCTAAACTCGGATTATTTGTGAATTCGTCGACTCCTCCGCTGCCGTTCCACGATATACCATGTTGTGCGAGGAGTTTCTTTAATTGTCGATTTTCTTCTGCGAGGGATTGTTTGCTTTGAGTGACATTGCTAAAATTTTCTTTTAATCGAAATACTTCTTGCTCTAGGGCTTTGATGTATAATTCCTTGCGCTCACGGTGGGTTCTAGGAGAGATTAGTGAAAGTCCAAATCCTATTCCTCATACCAGCATACCTCTGAGCTTGTCGATTTAATTCCTGCCTCCTTGTTAAAGCAGGTTTACTGTCTGGTTTGGGTCCTCTTCTTTTCGGTGTCGAGCCGTCGACTGTTCTGAAATTTAGTTTCCAATTGGAATAAGTTGGGATGAATCTGGAGAATCATACCCCGCGTAGACTTCTTTTCAGTGAGGCCCTTGAGGAAACTCAAACTTGACGAAAGAGGTGATTTTCCTGCTTCTGATTGCCCACTGGCATAATCGCAATTTTCGGTTTCCGCGGTAGACATCGTAGCGCAATTTGATAAAGTTGAGAAGAAATCAAAGATATGCCTATCTTATCAGCGTTGTTGTTGTTGTTGTTGTAGATCTTGAGGTGTGCGCGGAGAAGCGATGAAGGGGCGAGGTTGTCGCAAGTTGGTTATTGATTGATTAGCAGCGTGGCATACCTACAGTTACTCGATAGTATTCTCTGAAATTGGATTGAACAATTATTGATTATGTTAGACCAACAGTTTCAATCTTTATTCTGGAAATTGTTCGCGGGGCAATGGACATTCGAAAGCCAAGTTCAATGATTGGATTGATCGAAAGAACGGGGCCGATAGAGATATCCCCGTTATGATGTAGGTATTTCTATATTGACTTTGCAATGTTTGGTCGACGCGATCAAGTCTCTCTCTTGAAGATCATTGAGGACTTTTGGAGTTAAACAAGGTCAGCAATTCAGGAAATAAGTCAAGAATCAAGAACGAATACGCAAACGGCAGCCGCGCACTGGCTCTCGAGACTGGACTGGGAAGGTACACCACTAGGCATGCTTACATACTTCGTCGGGACATATGATCTTACCCAGGTAGGTAGATCGACTATTAGCACTTGGACTGTGCTAGAGGTCTGGCCAAGGAATTCGTATTCCATAAGAAACTTTGGATATCGTGATTAATAAGTACTGGCTAGTAATTCCGACTACGACTACTCGTATGTACGTACGATGGGCTCGATGAGTGACGAAGTGGTATAGTGCCGAGAGGACTCGACGTTGTATTCGGCAGCAGTTTGTCGTCGATGCATATGGTCAGACATCAATATCCGGTAGAGATCATCCCATATACCGACAGGGCTGAGAGTTTAAGGAGGGTCGGAATGGTTATGGAGGAATAAGAGAGAGAGAGAGATATTTGGTTATCGATGGCAGCCTTGATGCATACCTATGATTGAACGCATTTTGAACGTTCAAGATATATGATGGCTGAAGTTGACCGCCACAGCTGAAAGGGGAGGGAAGTCGGAAGCCAGTCGTTCCGGCAAGTACCACTCCGTGATTGGAAAAATTGGTAAAGTTGGTGTGGCGAGCACTTCTGCATAGTCTGGGCGTACGGAGAAGTTCTTAAACTTCACATGGCTACAAGTTAGGGACAAGTTAGGGACAAGCTTGGGAGATGCCCGGTGAGCTCTAAATTCTGATTATGAATTGTACGCGAGGTCGAATCATCTATCTCCGGGCAAAACTGTCGAGGATGCTCACATTTGGATTAATGTTTTCCTTTTCTATGTGTACCGTACCTAGTCTTGAGTGGTACAGGTAGTTAGGTAACGATTCTATCTCCGGCCAAAAATGTAAAGATGCTCACTTTCTTCATAAACTATCCATCGCCCTCGTTTGTTATAAATCTTGACCTTGATCTTCTACTCGTAAGGTTAATTGAATGGTGGATTGGCAAAGCATCTCCACATATAGTATACAACATCCCTGAATCCACCTACGTGATCAACATCGAATTTATTGTCCCCTCTCGAACATTTCCATCGGCGCTCACATCTCACGCGACCCAAATCAAATCCCCATAAATGCATCTCATCTACCTACAAGCACTCAACGCCAAGCTTGTGGAACTGATTTGAGTAACGCTTGGTTATTTATGATGCCCGTGTGCTGAGCTCCATATTTCCATGAGTAAGCAACGCAGAAGTAATGAATGAGGTTTGATTTTCTCTTGTGATGTGTTGTCTGCCCCTCATTCCTAGTGTATGAAATTCCAAGACAACCACCATGAGTCTCGATGTTGTATACACGAGCATTCGTGGATTTCTCATTGTGCTACCATGGGCCCTCGAATTGGTCCTCATGGACCTCATAATCTCTTTCCTCTTACCCGTCAGTTATCTTTTCCCTAACTGGGTATACAATGCGTCGTCGTTCGTCGCCTTTACAAACTGGAATTGGATCCAAGTCATTTTTGAGGTCTTCAATGGAGGCAAGATTACCATTTCTGGCGACACTCTTCCGGAAGGCGAAACCGCGATTGTCATTGCAAATCATGTCAGTTGGACCGACTTCTATATGATTCAAGCACTTGCTATCAGAGCTGGCATGCTTGGGAGGTGTAGATGGTTTGCCAAGATTGAATTGCGATGGGTTCCATTACTTGGATGGGGAATTTGGGGGATGGGTATGCCCATGGTTAGTAGAAATTGGCTGAAGGATAAGAAAGAGTTGGATCGAGTTTTTGCAGGAGTTGTAGTAAAGAAATGGCCACAGTGTAAGCTATGCGTGCTATCTACCCCCACTTAAGGTAATTTGGCAGTGCTAACTTATCTATCATCCAGGGCTCATCAGCTTTAGTGAAGCGACACGATATACCCCCAAGAAATACGAAGAAGCAAAAACATGGTGTAAACAAAACAATCGACCTCTCCCCAAGCACCTTCTGTATCCACGAACCAAAGGCTTTGTCACAACAGTGCAGCACCTGCGAAAGGCTAAGCACGTCAAAGCTGTTTATGATATGACGATCGCGTATTCACATCATAATAAATGGCATCAAGCACCAACCATTTGGGAATCTCTTAGTTGCGGGGACCTAAGCGGAAAACGAGGATACAAATTTCATGTTGAAGTCAAGCGATTTTTATTGGAGGACTTGCCAGAGACTGACGAAGGATTGGCAAAATGGTTGGAAACTAGATGGATAGAGAAAGGGGAATACTTGGAAGAAAAGAGGGAAGAATGGTCCAGAGTTGGTAACGGACATAAGCCAATTACGGCATAGTTGTCGCAGCAATGTTTCTATCTTTTCTCTTGTTTGGGATGTCTAGCTGGAGTAGATTAGACAAGCGCATCTGTTACTTTTTCTCTAGATTACATTCTCTCTAGATTGAATTCGCTCCAGAGTTTGAGATTGCTTGTAATGTTTTTGCATGCAAAACAATTGTGGAATATTTGTTAGAGTTATTAGACAGGATAAGAAGCATTCCTTTGTTCCCGCCAATACCAAGCCTCGAGAATATGTCCCTCAATCCCCGCACGCAAATTATTTCCCGAACACAAAGAAAAGTGTTTCCAAAATGCTTTCTCAAAACGTTCCATTCCTCACATTCCAAAGCATACTTATTGTGCACTGAAATTGGAATAATCAGAAGTTAACAAAGGTATTCATGCTTCGTTCTCAATTCTGGAGGCAATCATATATTTCCCAATCAATCAAATATGTCTTTCCTCATTTCCATTTCCATCCAATTCCTAATCTCAATCTTTTCAAAGATCTCAGCCATCGTCGATCACAACCTCAAACAGTATACCGAGACAGTCAATTGACTTCAGCACATTCTCAAGCATTGAATCACCCAAACACAATACTCCTATATTGAAAGAAGACAAAATGCCAACAGGCGCACTTTCAATATCTATCCCTGACACACCCACTACTCCAACAACAGCTACAAAACACTCCGCTACTCGCCCAACTTTCTTCCCTACAGTTGCTTGGTGGAGACTTTTCCCAAGGCCAAGATTCCCGAGCTATTATTCCTCGAGTTATAACACTCACGGGTACAGAACTGACACTCATGACGAAAATGGAAGGACGACAATGGAAGAAGGCTTATTGAGTGACGGCGAAAGAGAAGATTATGATGGGATGATTCCTAGGATTGGCATTCAAAGTGACTCAGGTTCCAGTTATTGGAAACGGGTCAGTGGTGAAGGGCGGAGGATGGGGAGGCTGAGGCTAACAGTGGAGATTTTGGGTGCTGTCGGAGTTGTTGTCGCAGTTGTTGGGTTAGTTCTCTTAGTTTTTGGGTAGCAATAGGAGAAATATATACAAGGCTGCGGGATGTGAACTGGAACGTGATTGAACTGATGCCCAGCGGTGAAGGGTGGTCAGCAGTTGATTGGGATAGCCAAGAAGTGAGAGAGATTTCGGAAAGAAAGGAGTAGGACAAGCTGATGAAACGTGTGATTGGATTAATATGATGCCGATGCATACAAAATATATGCTGGGACGAAGTTACGTTAGATTTTTCTATGGGAAAGTTCTCGATATAAATACTGTTCCCCATTCTACTGGACAACCAGCTTCCAGTATTAATACTCTGAAGAAAGTGAAAATGGGATAAAGTCAATCTTATCATGAGAGCCTCCTTGGGATTCCATACAAAGGCTATTCAGGACGAACTATACTTGGAATTCTCTGCCCAAATTCTGCCACTTCCTTCAAGATCACCTACTCATTACTGGCAATAGCTTGATTGAAGAGAATCGATTCCAACCTCCAGCGTAATGTCTTTCAGAAATATTACTGCATCTTTCTCCGCCTCACCTCAATATTCTTGATTTGGATATTCTAGCCAGTCCTGAAATCTAGATTTGGTTGCCCTCGTAGATCTTTAGTATTCCATACATTTCTATCGAACTTGACTCAAACCATCATTCACCCATATTGCACTTATATCTCCCGGGAGGCGATGACATATTATTTTTGAACACATTTTCACCAACACTTGTGGTTCGTTGTCGTATAATACCAACTTGTGAAGGCGTTCTCCGGGAGTGAAAAATGGGAAAAGAGGATTGTGATTCCAATCGAGGCTTTGATGTACGGCATAGTGTTCCATGTCTGTGCTTCGAACACTTATGTATAAAGTGCTTGAGATCACCAGGTGGATGTAAGATATTAACAGGGACCGTAGAGGGATAGAAACTAATTGTATAATTGGAGAATCCATAGCCCTTGATTCGTTTTCAGTATTGCGAAGCAGAAGGGCTCAATGTCGTCGAGTTGGTTGCACATTAGCATGCTTCTCCTTATCAGAAAGTATTTAACAAACCATATCATAAACAGCGAAAAACAATTTTTGCTGTAAGCTCGAAGCCTGTGATCTCCGTGAATCAATCGTCTTCCAAGTTTTATGGTGTGGCTGGAGTCATGCGAACAATGGAAACATTATTTCCTAATACGTGTTAGCCTAATCCATCATCCTTCGCTATTTTCAAACGTAGTAAGCACTTAAGTATTCTCAACAATGCTTTGGAATCATTGCAGGATATGGTACGCATACACAAGATGCCAATATCAATAGTAAATCGGCTTCTGCAGCATGAAACTTTGGAATCACAATAACTCGATGCGATATTCCTCACATAAAAGCTGCTTTAAAAGAGTAAGATCATCATTAAAATGACCAGGCTATGGAAACAAGTAACTCTGCAGATTAAGTATGAAAACCATGCAAGCTGTTGGAAATCAGACGAAAATTGCGAGGGTGAAAAAGCACTCCAGTGTGATTTGCGATGATATATTAAGTGACAGCAAAACGGCCTTTAACAATTCCTTTCTCTTTTCAAATTCAAATCAACTCTGGATTCTCATTCACAACTTATAAGCAACATTTAACCCAAGTCGCTACAGTTTGAAAGGACGTAGTCCCGAGACTCTGAATCCTTTTCTGTATTTCAAACCATCCTACACAGCTCGGCATCTCAATAATCTCCCTTGCATCTCCCCTATCAGGATCAATCCTACAACAGATTAACATACCCCAAGGTCGACCTTGACCATGCATCTCTTTCGAACCTTTCTCCTTACTCCCATCATTCTTGCAGCTTCGATAATCACTCGACATCATTCTCGAGACGCAGCAGCATACTTTCTTGATAACAATCCCAATGGCTCGACTATTATTGCTATGAGAATATCCCGAGAGGATGGAACTCTTTCCCTACCTACTCGAACTTCTACTGGAGGAAAAGGGATGCTCGGTTTAAATGCTCCAGCAGCAAACTCAACTGTAGCCCCTGCACCTGGAGATAAAGGTGTGAATCGAATTCAATACAATATTGAAAAGGATCTTTATACTGACTCTATGATGTAGATACTTTGTTTAGTCAGAACTCCATAATTGTATCAGGAGACGTAAGCAAATTCCAAGATATAAGAGAATTGGCTCACGAACTTTAACTGATATGAATCAGAAGCTCTTCACTGTCAACACTGGAAGTAATACATTGGCTATGTTCTCAATTGACTCGAACGATTTCTTACATCCGCGTATGGTTGGTAGACCGGTGGATACCATGGGAGAATTCCCAGTCGCCGTTGCTTATTCGCCAAAACTCAAGACTGGTGAGTCCTAGATACCTCTTGATAGAACTATTCATATACAAGAGCCAGTTGCTGATTATCCCTTAGCTTGCGTACTAAATGGCGGTGCCGTAGCAGGAATATCTTGCTTCTTGACTCATTATAGCAAAGGGTTATTAGCCATTGGATCTTTCCGACCTATTGCCTTGAATCAGTACGCATCACTCCTTCTCCAATTCTCACTCATCTAATCCAATTATATAGAACGACCCCACCCGTCGGACCTGCCGGGACTGTCTCGGATCTTCTCTTCAACCCCTCTCAAACCACCCTCTTAGCGTCCGTAAAAGGTAACGGGCTTACTCCAGGCTCATTCATCGCCTATTCTGTCTCCCAAAGCGACAATAGCATTTCCAGTATTCCCATCATTTCCAAGCCTCCACAAGTCCGCTTGAACTTTGGCATAAGTTTTCTCGGCTCTGACCATCGACTTGCTGTCTCAGATCCTGCGATTGGCGCATCGCTCGTTTCTATTTCGTCATCCTCTATTGTAACGTCAGATGTCCCGATTACTGTTGCTGGAGAGTCAGCAGTTTGTTGGACAGAATACAATAGGAAAAGAGGAGAACTTTATCTGATGGACGTAGGTGTTTCTAACATCACAGTAGTAGATGCGAAAACGGGGGCAATCAAAAAGGGGATCCAGCAAGATGATGCGGGGCTGGGGAGTTTGGATGCTAGGCTTGGAGGAGACTTTTTGTACGTGCTGAAGAGTGCGTCGGAGATCAATGTTATCAAGACATCGGGTGGAAAAACTGTCCAGAGATTCAATTTGACAAATTTGGGAAGTAGACAAGGGTTTGTGGGGATGGCGACTTGGGGGTTTGGTCAAAACTAGAGGGAGGATGTGGATAGTAGGAGACGGATTGTTGGGTTAAATGAAAAGAGTATGACTGTTGTCTAATTTATTGTTTAACTTATGGATTAAAAATTTTGGAAATTGGTGGACTGACAGCAAGAATTTTTAAAAAGATGGTTTGTCTTGGAACTGCTCATTTACCCCTTCATTTGTTCCGCTTAGATGAAGTGAACTCAAAGCAGCCAGAACTCAAAATGCGGGAGATCACATATTCTAGCCTCAGAATTTATTTTCACTCGAAAACCTATTGAACTGCAGATTTGATTCTAAATTTATTTTTCGATGGCCTTCAGGTATGCAAGCCAAGGCCAGCACTTCAGAACACACAGACCATTCTCATTCTGATTTTCCAGGATAGGCGCTACCATAACACCATGAATCTTAAGAATACGACTCCAGCAGAAGTTGCAAGAAACGAGGCAAGATTCTTATTGTGATAGACATCCCTTCTGTTTATGATGTAGATAAATACCTGTAGGTTTTTGTTGAATACAAAGAATGCCTAGAATTCTCAATCGATTCAACGTCTTGGGAATCCGAAAATAGAGCAGCCAACAGTGATCAGTTCAGGGATTACTCCGAACTCTTCCTCCAATGTCTCAAAGTGACATCACGTCTCTTACTTGAAGTTTCGTGTTTGATGATTTTTTGAAGTAAAAAGCAAAGGAACATGTGATTCGGACTTCGGAAGCAATCATTAAGATTGAAACCGCTTGTATACCACGTGTATACGTACTTATCTGCATTGAATTTCCGGGGATTCCGGCATCAATGCCTCCAAAGTAAAGAAACTTTCGTATACTCGTTTCTGTTTGTTTACCAACAAGTCCCTTGTCCGTAAGAAAAACAAACTATGCCGGTAGCTTCCATGGCTTTAACGCCATGTAGTAACTACCTTGCTCCAGAACAGATGGAAGTGGAAGAGAATGAAAAAAAATGTGATGAGTCTAACAAATCAACGCGTCCAATTCGTCAAAACTTTGACATCGCCACAGGGTCTAGGATGATGAGTTGGTTGTGTTGGTTGGTTGGTTCGCAAAGGATCTCACGTAGGGATCGATTCTATACGCGGAATCGATTCATTTCGAAAGAAATTTGAATCTTCATCTCTGAATACAATACAAGACACCACCATTTTCAACTTTCGCATCACTTAGACCAAGTACCATATCATCTCCTGTGGGGTTCACAGATTGTCCACAATTGCCAACCGGTATCTAATCGAACGAACTCTTTTTTCTACAAAGCTTCACGAAAAGTTGGGTCTCCTTACACTGACAGCAAGCCACAACCTCGTATTAGAGACGGATTTACGGGTATCAGATGAACTAAACCTTGCAAGTCGATAGATACTATTTGTGGTTATAGGTTCAATAAGTAGCCGTGGGCACCCTTTGAAGATCTTCGCAAATCAATCCAAAGGTCACCATTTCCCTCACTTTCGTTCATTTAAGCTACATCATACCAGACATTTGAATTCAAACTTCACATTTTGAAGGGTTTATCTTAGTTGGTAAGTCAATATAGAGTACGCGAGTATGTGCTAGCGACTCATTTATTTTCAATTCCCATCTAACTGTCTGTTTTGGCGGGGTGATTGATAAAGCTCCAAGCTTTGGAAACAACAAGATTATCATCAATTTGCTAACAGCCATCTAGATCTACAGTCTTTTCCAAAGATCGCGACATCCTCACATCCTCACATTACCACAATCAATTTACACCTACCTTTCTCGATTTTGCCTCAGCGGTTCCATCTTGTAACAAAACATCAAGTTTCGCAAAAATGCTTCAGACACTCGTAATTGTTCTCATCTGCATCGTGGCCGTTATTGTTATGATCGGTCTAGCCGCATTGATCAACACGGCAACAAAGAAGACGGGACCTAACATTCCTGTCTAAGATGTACAATCAGGAACAAAATGAAAACAATGTCTTTCAAATAATTCCTCTAAGCCACGACTATTTCAAAGTGAAAACCAACGCTTCCAGTCATCTCCTCGTTTCTCCCTTCACATTTCGATCTCAAGGCATGATGATCATGATCATATGCCATACATCAATCTTCTTCGTTCAGCGGCTGTCACGATATCATGTGGGTAACGGGGTGCGAATATGTTTCTAGGGCTCTGGGGGTGGTGGAAATAATGGCGTCAATAATGGATATCCGGCGTGCTTTTTATGTTCAATATGAAGATTGAGAAAATCGTATCTTCATTTGCATTTTGGGGGACTGCTGGATGAATTCTTCTGACTGGACGTCGGTTTCTTCTCCAGTGTTGGATAAGTACAAATGTTTGGCGTATAGATTGCTACATGGCTGGCAGGCTGGGCGAGTTTGAATCCCAGTATACCTCCTAAGCTCATTGAGCTCCACGATGGTCCCACGTTCTAAAGATTCATCAAAAATAATTGATGAGTCTGGGAAAAGGGCATCAACAGTTTATGGAAGCATGTAGGATGGAGCAATCGGAGATCGATTGATACATGAATGTATATGCTGTACATGATGACCAGATGTTTCCATCTTACTTCAACCTTTGCAATGGAACTGTCTGCTTACTTTCCACTTTGATGAGTCCACAATAGCCGATTCTTAGAATCCAATTGCTTGAAAATGTATGGAATTCCTACTGGTACAAGTGTGCCGATGAGTTTTTCAATTATTGCATCATCGGTTCTATTCATAGAAATATCCAATGAATTGCATCCCGAATCATTAGCCATCAAAACATCAAAACTGATAGTCAGATCTACTGTTTGATCATGCAGTGGCCTTTTAAATGCTGCCATTAAACTTAAGTGCACTCTGCCTCAATGATATGCTTGCCATCGGAACCAATCTCTAAATATCACTTTCGTTGTCATACTCCTTCCTACATTTCTAATCCCATACATGGGTTCGTGCAACTCGACAGATATATGCATAAATCACCTGATTTCACAGGCGTTAAGAATCGTATGACATGAACAAAAAAGTGGTCTTATATCTAGCCCATCAATACAAAGCCGCTCATTACAACGTCAATATCTGCACTAAGGAAATCGACTCTTCCATCCTATCCATGAACTTAATTCATAAAATCCCTACTATCTTTCCCATAATCATAATTTCTTTATTTTTGAAATACATACTGTCTATTTCCCACCAGTTTTACTTCAGCATGGCCCAATGGTATTCTCAAAGTGGTGAAAAAGTGGCCATAGTAATTGGATCCGGGTTAGCTGGTTTGGCTGCCTCCTCCCAAATTCTCTCACAAAGTCATGATATCAAAGTTTATCTTCTCGAACAAGCAAGTCGAACCGGAGGAAACAGCATAAAAGCCTCTTCTGGAATAAATGGTGCAAGAACATCATTTCAACTTGCGTCGAATCCTCCCATTGTAGATAGCGTCGAGACGTTTTATAATGATTCGATTAAGTCAGCAGCGGAAGCTTTGCGCGTTGGCGGCGAAGGGGAGAGAAAGGAAAGGGAGCGTTTGATTAGGGTACTAAGTGAGGAGTCCAAGGGAGCTGTTGAGTGGTTGGGCAGTAAGGGCGTGGATCTTAGTGTCATTGCTCAGTTGGGAGGACACAGTATTGCCAGGACACATAGAGGAGGCGGAAAATCTAAACCACCTGGAGCAGCGATTGTTGGTACTCTTTTAGAGGAATTGAAAGGAAACGACATGTTTCATCTCAAGACTTCGTGCAGGGTAACCAGAGTAATTAAAGATGATAACGATGAAGACGTCAGAGGTGTGGAATGCATTTGTGAAGATGAAAACAAAGCACCGAAAGTCGAAGTTTTAACAGGCCCTCTGATTTTCGCAACCGGTGGATTTGCAGGCGATGCATATGGGATGTTAGCGCGATATCGACCTGATTTATCTGGATTTCCCTCCACCAATGACCTACGTTCCGGGTCTCAAGAACTTCTCTCGAATATTGGAGCTGGACTTATCGATATGGAGAAAGTGCAAATCCATCCTACTGCATTTGTGGATATGAAAGATACCAACAATCCGACTAAATTTCTAGCAGCGGAAATGTTGAGAGGCGAGGGCGGTGTACTTTTGATGGGTGGGAGGAGATTTGTAGATGAACTAGAGACGAGAAAGATTGTTACTGGGAAAATAATGGAAGCTGGTGAAATTGTAGGGAGTGAGGGACACCCAAGACAGTGGGATGTGAAGCTTGTGATTGATCAGGGGGTGTATGAGAAGACAAAATCACATGTTGACTTTTATTTGTGGAAGGGTTTGATGAGGAAATGTACTATTGCGGAAGAAAATTTTGGAGAAGATGCCATAGGGAGTTTGCAGAGGTATGCAGACACCGTAGCAAAGAGGTTGAAGGATGAGTTTGGTAGGAAGTCTTTTGGATGCTGGAAACTGAATGACGTAAAACCCGATTCGGTAATATACGTAGGAAACGTCACTCCTGCGGTTCATTTTACGATGGGAGGGGTGAGGATTGATGAGCAAGCAAGGCTTTTGACAGCAGAAGGGGACGTGATTCGGGGAATTTGGGCAGCAGGCGAAGTTACTGGAGGAATTCATGGGGATAATAGGCTGGGTGGGAGTTCATTATTGGAATGTGTTATTTTTGGGAGGAAGGCTGGGGATGGAGTATTAAACTTATTGGGGGGGTGAACACAAATGTAGTGACCGAGGGTCATGTATTCGCCTGGATACACCTGGAAGATGCGAGCGAATAGCGGGGCAGTGTTTCCAAGTGTGCAGACTGTTGTCTAAGTTCACCATATGGAACTCTGGAACAATCAAACTCTTTATAAAAATAATCTGATTTTGGAGATTGGAAATCTCGTAAATGTTGAATCTCTTTGGAACGATGGATTCATCGAAGCCCAAATGAATGAAATAAAGTCGGAGATCGGACTGCAGTTCGGGATGTGAGATACAGTACAAATGAAATACCGTTGCGTTTCATTCCAACCGAGCCATGAATTTCCATTTCGTATCCAATGAAAGAAGACATGTAGAAAGAAAGGTAGTGAAAAAATTAACCTAAAGACATTGAGAATAATAAGCATTTGCATAAGTGCACGTATATGGGCTAGCACAAGTTGTACTACCCGTATACCCAGTTCCACCACATTGTCCATAATGCGCGACTCCAGTGGATCCAGGGGAGGTAATGGTAGTTGTGGTACCGTGGCTAGATGGAGTAGTAGTTGGGGACGTACCAGATGAAGCGAGTTGTGCATTTACGAATGTTAAGGCTTGTTGACCATATTCGGTACCGTAACCTTGATGGGTGTTTGCATCAGAACCAGTACAGCAGTACGGGTCAGCAGCGTCGCAATAAGACTTTATCTTTGAAGCGGAGGGACAAGAAAACCCAGAGGGACGAGGTGCGAACTAAAACAATTGTTAAGACATTGTTCGCAAATACTCAAAGGTATGAGTGTAGTCACATAAGCAACTTGGGAGGTGTGGATTGAAAGACTTACTCCATGAGCTCTACAGGTACCAACCTCATAAGAAAGTCCATAAATGTAGCGTGGGTTACCCATGAAAATTGCGGCCTTGATCATGTTGATAGCACTGGCTTGAATTGGAATTGCGGTATTCGTGAGTCCGTTATTCGCATCTCCACCTCCACAGAACGCGTCGTCCATTATTTCACCACCCTAATTTACAAATTAGTGTCAAATTTCTAGATTTGGATGATGGGCAAGGAAATGACACGGCAAGAAAAGGTGATATACCTGGGAATACCCCACCAATACCAATTTAGTACTTGGGCAATCTGTATTATATTTATTCACTGCAGCTGCGACGGCAGAAACTCCTGCAACAACACTGTTTCCATAGCTAACCCCACCACACGAAGATTGACCGCCGCATGCGGGATAGTTGATGGCTTCGGCAGTTGCCCCAGAATGAGCAGCACGGATGAGGTCGACAACCACACCTGCGGTTCCGAATCCTGCTGGTGCCGTGGTCTCTCTAGCACCAAAGATGTGAATTTCAGGACATGCTGCGCGGGTGTCCAATTCAGAAGGCAGAGCTGAAGCGTAGGCAAGGAGAGTTAGAAATACTGCTTTGAGTGTCGTGCTTGAAAACATGCTGAAGATTGGATGAGTGAGAGTGCTAAAAGAATGCCGTTGTTGATGTTGTGTAGCAGATGGTGATGCTTTGGATGAAGATTCGAGGACTAATGTGAAGTGCGAATATGGATCTATTTAAAGACCAGGAAACTCATTCTGATTCTTCGCAATAAAATTGCCTCCTTTCCGCCGATTTATATTACCCATGACATTCAGCTTTTTGACACATAATGATGATCATATAGCCATCATTTCATCTCTGCTCCGGGGTTTGTTTTGACAGCCGAATAAAGTATTCATGTAGATTGCCAAGTCCGTCTTAAGATTTCAGGCTAAGAATTATGCGAACCCAAAACAGTAGAACAGAAGAGGGGAACGCATAAAGGGAACTTACAGTTCAGACGATCCAAATTAATAGAAGAGAAATTTATGATTGCTCTTTCACCACGTAGTGCTAGCAGGTGACTACGTATTGAGGCTGATATCCGACATGGCAATACCGAATTTTGGCTAAACTCGTACAGCATGTACCCCAGATCACGATATCTTGGAGGATATCCTGTCGGTTCTAGATTCCTGTACCCTCGAAATTTGGCCAAGAACGGTAAGCTGGCAACATTTAAACGTTCCAAAGTGAACACTACCTAGGAATACAGAGATGAAGAATTGTGGGGTTGATGGGTCGCACCGATTGACTAAACAATATGAAGTTGACGGGAATTACTAGGCTTATGCTCACAATATGATTAAAACAACATGGGAAGAAATCCCGGCTCAACGGCTGTATAGAATCTTGAAGCAATTCATGACCAATTTGAAATCTCATGTGAACATGTAGCACAGAAGATTGTTGGTGGAGGTTGTGAAGACCAAAGCAAATCCCCAAATAGAAATCTAGTGTTTTTCTGACGCTTCCTATGTACTCACTCTACTTGTGGCCGGATCAATTTTAAAATGCCCCAGACGTTGGGAAGCTCTGATCCATTGATCGATCCACCGAGTGTGTTTGAGAAAAATTGAATTTCCGAGGGGAATGACAAACAACTGAAGATCAATTAGAGAGAGACAAAAACTAGTCTTCTCATATATATGTAACTCTAACTCCGTAGGTACCGCTATTCTTTGAGCACAGCAGTCGTTACAATATGCTTAACCTAATGCTTAACTTACCTAACTCAAGTACCGAGATTGAGATCGACAATGCAAAGTTGAAACAGTGACCGTTCATGGTCCAAGTGCCATTGAAAGCCTTAATTCTCGAATTCTTCGAGACTGTTTTAAAGGAGCTGGAGCCAGAATGTGAAGAAATTCGCTACAAACACAAACCTCATCTGTGATGATAGACAACGGCGACATCATCTCAATGGATCATGATGGGTTGACGGAGATATGTATATCGTTATCACGTGAGCGGAGATAGTCAGCCAATTGAATACCAATTTTTCTCGGAGAATGGCGAAAAATTCAGACCTTTAGTGCAGTTGACACTTGAAATATGAAATGAATTTCCCGCTCCCCTTTCCATGAAGTTTCCCTAGACTCTTTCGAAAGCATGATAATTCTGAAGCTTTTTGATGAATTTCTGTTGTCGATAAAAAACAAATTGATATCTTGGGTCCAGCGGTGAATATTTGTTGTCATGTCAGCACTCGAACCTGAATTAGAACCGGAACAAGAACAAGAACGTCGAAGGAGAAGACCAGCCGTGTATGTTAAAGTCACCCACAGACTTTCTCGTTGGTGGTTAAATATCCGAACTGATATATGAAGAATTGCAGTTCATGCTCCTTTTGTAGGAGACGCAAGATCAAATGCAATCGAACTCTTCCATGCAGCAATTGTGTGAGATCAAGAACCACATCAAATTGTGTATATGAAAAATTCCCCAGGTCTTCCCGTGCTCAACATGACCAAAATGGACGGAATTCAAGCGATAAACAGAATTATGTCATGTCCGATGAGCCAGCTTCGGAAAGAGAAAGGGGTTTAACACTTGGGGTTCCATCACATCCGGCACCACCGACATCAAATAATTCTATCACATCATCACCAACGAATCAATTCATTGCACCAATCTCAGATCCAAGTGGTGATCTTGAATTCATGAGGCAAAGGATCAAAGAACTCGAAGATCAGCTTTCGCTTGCGACCAAATCATCCGTTCCGTCTCCTGCTCTCTCTCAACCTGCACCTTCCCCTGTAACAACTGTAGTTTCTAACATCGAGACGAAAACTTCACTGGCTGGAAGCTTTCACATACACAAAGAATCTCGACCATTTGGCCAAGATATTCCTGCTGTTGAGACTTATGGCGTTCTACATAAAACCAGACTGTTAGGCCAGAGTCATTGGATAAATGGTGTGTCTAGGGTAAGATAACTCAATAACCAAATTAGATGACCAACAACTTATTAAAATAACAATCAACAGTACCACGACCTCTTTGAAATAATTGAGCCACATATACAAGAAGGAACGAAGGCCGGCATTGGTCTACACAAATGCAAAACTTTTGGAAAGCTTGTAAAAACCCGACGAGCACCGTTATGGCCCTCACCACCAACTTGGCCTGATTTACCTTTAAAAGAAACTGCTGACATACTGGTTGATTGTTATCTCCGGACAATTGAAACCATCCACAGGGTTTTGCATATTCCTACCTTCAAAAATAATTATGAAGCAATATGGACATCGACTGGAAACCCCGATACAGAGTTCTTGGTTCAGCTCAAATTGATATTTGCTATTGGCTCTGCTACATTTGATGATCAATTTTCCCTTCGTGCTTCAGCTGTCCGATGGGTCTATGAGGCGCAGACATGGATTTCAGAACCGGAGTTCAAGTCAAGATTGACTATAAAATCACTACAAACCGAAATTTTACTTTTGTTTGCTCGAGAAACAATCAACATTGGTGGGAGATTGATTTGGACTTCGGCTGGCTCCTTGTTTAGAAGTGCGGTACACATGGGACTGCATAAAGATCCCTCTTATCTTCCAAAGAAGACCGTTTTTGCTGCTGAGATGCGACGAAGATTATGGAATACGATATTAGAGTTGATGTTGCAATCAAGTATGGATTCTGGTGGACCTCCCCTTATGTCTCTTACCGACTGGGACACTGAGTCTCCTGCAAACTTCAACGACGACGAACTTCTGAGTACTGATGCTCTACCTCGGCCAGAGAATGAATTTAGTCAAACTTCTCTCGCAATCATACTTCGCAAGACTTTCCCGCTTCGACTGGCCATCGCAAAGTCATTGAACGATTGCAGCACAGTTAATACATTTGAGGAAGCTACCAAGCTTGATACAGATCTAAGATCTTGCTACAAAGCCTTGTGTCAGGATATTCAAGAGTTTAATTCAACCAATAGGCCTTTACCCCCTCAATTTGGAATAGACATGCTGAATATCATAATGCTACGATACCTCTCATCCCTCCACATTCCATTTTTCGTATCGGCTTTGCAATCTCCTACGTATACGTCCTCTAGGAAGGTAGTTTTGGAGACTTCACTCAAAATTTGGTATATGGTGTATTCAACCAAGTCAAATGATGAATCCCAATCACACGAAGAATTTCTCGAAGATAGTCAGCGGTATCTTTCCCGACTTACAATATGTGGCTCAGGATTACTTCGTACCATGGCGACACAAGCCGGGTTCATAATTGCTATGGAAATCAAGACCCAGCTTCAAGAAGAAACAAGTCTAGGACCTATCTCTCTACGCCCAGATCTTCTTGACGCCTTACAAGATGCCAAAACTTGGAACATGAGATGTATTGAAGCTGGAGAGGTTAATATGAAAGGATACCTGTTCATCTGCTTAGCAATTGCACATATCGATGCCCTCCGACAAAGTCAGGTTGGAGAAGAACTTGCAGCTTCAATAGTAAGCGCTGCGGAAAGAGCTGTGGATGAATGTGCAGAAATACTTGAACAAATGGCAACTCATGGATTAAATGAGACGGAGAGTTTGAGTAAGATGTCGCTAGCTACTCCGACTGAGTTGATGGAGGGATGGGATTTTATGGTAAGTTTAGCCGGTTCACTAAATTTTTTTGCAGTGTAGTTAGTGTAGTTACTCATGAACTTTACAGATGACCGATGCTCAGTACAATTTTGGAGATGCGATGGGTTGGGCGTTCAACTACGATCACCCTCAAGATATATCAATTTGGTAGTATTTTCTTGAACCAGCATTGGGACTTGCGCTTGAAAACCCAGTGAAATGTAAGACAGAATGAACAGAGAATGTTCGTCGAAGTATTGCGGTTCAAGGAACCAAGCAAATTATTAATGGAAGTACACCAGTACGAAACTTGGAATAGGGTAGCCAAAGATACTCATAGCATAATTTGAAACCTTTCACTTAGCGTTGGATTCGATACGAATGACAATCTTACACTCGATTTACCGATTCGTTTCTGTGTTTGATGGCTTGTGGCTTTCATACAAGGGTAGACGTCACTCGAAATAAGCATCAGCCGCATCGACGATCACACACTTTGAACCTACGAGGCGGGCTTTCTGGGTCTAAAATTCAAACTGTAACTAGTGTATTAATTGGCAAAATTTATTGAACGCTAGCAATTATTGATTATCTAAGCTCATCGTGGAATAGGGTTGTGGTAAACGAATGTCTGGGATTTCTGTTAGATACTTCTACTTTCCAGCTTTTAACTTTATTCAGAGGGAAGCCAATTGGCTCTAAAATTATTCATCCTAATTAGCGTTCAGCCAATTTTGCGAATGAGTACGGTACTATTCATATCGATCGCAGAACACTCGAAGTCCTGACTCAATGTAAGATGGGAAAACACACAAAGATATCTTAAATGAGAGAGACAGATTGATTTTACTCATGCAAGAAGATATGCTGCAATGACTGCCTTACCCTAACGAAACCACGAAAGAAGCGAATGAACAGACAGAGTTTCTCAGAGTTTTCCAGAATCTAACTCAAATGATTAGAAATCCGAGTTTGTTGGAGTCAATCCATTGCCACTTGGTCCGCATTGTGTTTGGTTGATTCTCACTTCTAGCATATCGTGTGGGTGAAACCGCAAACAAGCAAGCCACGGCGGCCAATTAATCAAGCTTACTTCCACTGTAACTTTCTGAATCTCTAAGTTTCAACATGCATGAAACCAAAATTGTCAATTGACTAACACATGCGCAGGACCCAAATGCCAAAGGTGCATGCGCTGGCTTGTATCAACAAACATCAAATTCCATAGTCTCTGGCTAATGTAGTGTTCGGATCTGCATTGCCAACCGCAACGTTAAATTCAATGCCAACATCAATTTCAATTGGACCAGGTACTGGTTGGGGAAGTGGTCCCAGATCCACACTTTAACGGTGCTACAACTGCTGGATTGACAGTTGGCAGTGTACTTCTGGTTTCAAGTTTTATTTCTTCTATCATTGTCTTTCGGCATAAGTTTCACAAGCAACGAAGTTCGAAGCTTTCAGGTATAAAGGGTTTTATACAATCTTTTCTAGGAGTGCTTACTTGCTGTGCCTCTAATTCCCCCGTCTGCTCTTCGAGCTGGGATTATCACCCGATACGAAATGCAGAAGACCGTTATTGATTGTGCACTAGGGTCTTTACTTTGGGTTTCATGTATGTAAAGTACAAATGCCTTTGATTGGCGTTTGTCTTATACCCCGTTACAATATTGTCAGTATGCAGATAGATACATCAACATAGGTGAACCGAAGAGTAATAAGTTGAGTGAGAATGAACTGGATGGGGGTAGACTGAGTGAAAGAATCGAGTAATCCGATGTGATCGTTTTGCCTCGTATATCAAGAGTAAGCCAAAAAAACAGCGGAAGGTATCGAATTCTTGGTGTTCTTTTAGGTATCGAACTTTCATAATAGGGAGCAATGTATGAGATAGTCAAAGTTGTCACCTAAGATTTCCACCGCAAAACCATGAAGTTGAGAGCGAAGCTTGACCGGTCAGTCAGATCATTCAAAACCACGGCATTCAAGCAGGATATAATGTATTTGACACTTGCTAAATTCTGAAAGGCAAAAAAAGGACATGCGGTCACATACAACAGTAGGGATTCGCTGGTGGTCACCCACCCAACTACTAATCCACCGATCTGAGGCTTGTGGCTGGCAGAGCGGACGGGATGCCCAATTCTCCTCAGTCTATGGTCGTATGTGAAGGTCGGGATTTGATATAGAGACTTATACAATAATCTGCTTCAAAGAAGACATGTAATGTCTATTGGAACTATCGAAAATTCTTTAATGATGCTTCGTTGTGAGTTTTTGAGCGGTGTCGCAACCAGTTAGTTGTCTCCCGCCGCATTGAAGATATCACCTTTCATTGCCCCTTAAAAGTTCAATTAATTCAAGCTTCAATGCTTGAGAGAATTTCCACTCTTACTTTGACCTAGAAGAGCAGGTCTGCTGCCGCTTCGATGGAAGCATATTGTCGTTCGAGCTGTATTGGTTCGTGACGAAATGGTCCGTATCGTTTAACTCTGCTGTTGCTAGTCAGCCTGGCCGTGGAATTTTGTATTAAGGATTCATAAGTTCCCGTCAACGGCGAGTAGCAGCAGTTTCCTATTCGTGGGAGTACTGCTTGTTCGATCAGCTTTCGAGAGACAAGATCCATTATCGAAAACAGCGCATATACGAAGAAGTCGGTGTGAGCTGCTATTTAAAATCTTTTTGGAGAACTGAGTAGGTACTAGATGTAGACAATGTTGATGTGTCAAGCACAAGGAATATTGGGTGAAATCTCGGCAGAAGCAGCGAAAAACAATTGAGCACAGGAGCTTTGGACAAGAGATGAATCGCCGATAATGAGTTATCGAAGTCGCTGGTTCAATGAAGATCACAATCTTTTGGAGAAACAGCTGCTGGCATGATCAAAATTTATTTCCATGCCCGAGATGATACCGTAAGATAACAGGAGCGAAGCCTTTCAAGATTCACGATCAACGAAAGCCCAATCTTTGAAGACTGTATGACCGCTGTTGCTCTTGTTTTAACTTCCTATGGCTATCTTCTCGACCCATCGTACAATATCGCGGCTTCTTCGTTTGCGTATCAATCAAAGTGTTGTCCTCCAGATTCAGTGGTTAACCCCCTTCCCCCCCCCCCTCCCTGGTGCCTGAGAGAAGTGAATACGGGATTTAGCCAACACATCGTTCATTTCTCAATGGAAACGTCAGACTGTAGCTCTTTGATACAACTCAGAAGACGGATACGGGGAAAACTTCGTGTTACGATCCCAGATACAATTATCAAGTTCCCTCGATCACGAACAGTTTGTTATTTGAAATTCTGATCTCCTTACACCTGCGTCAGTGACTTTGCAGTTACACCGAGTCACCGACATAGATGATATCGAATTAGTACTAAAAACACAACACAAGAGACATTCTTTGTCAAATATTTGTTTAGAATTGAGAAATACGAGAATCTCCTGATTCTTCGCTGTCTAAATCCACGTCGCAGTTCTGTTGTCTCATCCAATGTCCAAAGCGCTTGTTGAGCTCGCCTCTAACAAACATGAGAATGCGGCCATGATCGACAAACAAGCCACCTTGTCAGCTTTTCGGGACCGTCGAGAAGTCAAAAAATTATGGACCCTCTGAATTGATTCTTCTAAAGTTCTATTAGTGCTTGCTGCCACTTTCCCTTATTATCACCAGCACTCGTGCGTACCCTTGCACCCTTTGTGCATAGCTAGATCACGAATTACAAGTCATCAATTGAATTATGATTTTATGATGGAATAATACAACCCGAGATCTATTTTCGGAATACGAACAAATAGTGACGATCGTCGTCACTGATCGGCAGTCAAAATTAATGCTTTGGTCCCCCCGAAGCGCGGAGCACAAGCAATACTCAGGCTTTCGGCATCTGATAATTTGTGCTTGGCATTTGTCAACTTTCTTCAGCAGAGCTCGGAGCTTTAACCTTGTTCATGTAGAAGTGGCTGTGTGAAAAGAGTATGGTAATTATCATATTCATCTTTTCTGGAGCTTATCCATTTTATTCTACCATATTTCTGGAAACATACTAACAATCAAACTTTATTAATAGGGCATGAAAATGCCCTCTGACCGAGATTGAAGGGTAAAGTTTAAACCCCTTTTTCGTCCATTCATCGCCTGCAATTTTATGGAGAAATCCACTTTAAATCAGGGTCGCAACTTAGTTGCCGATTTCGATGATGGATATCAACAGCCATGCCAAGTCTTCAATACGAACAATTTATGGAGTCATGTTGGAGTTGTTCAAGCCTCATTGCGGAATCGTGAGGAAAGGAGAAAGGAGAATTGTTGATGCAATCTTCCGCACCAATCAAATTGGAGAAAGTGCAAGAAAGTATCCATACTTTCTCCAGATTTAATGGGCTGCGGGCAATCTTAGTGTGTGTTGGCGATTAAGGATGAAGTCATGGCTGAACGATGGATTCTCATGGAATGAAAGGAGAGAATTGGGAAAGATCTGAATATATAAATGTCGAAGAAGTCCTCGATAGGAATCCTTCATCAACACATCACATCTTCACATCCAACAATCAATCAACCAAACATCACTTTACAGTAATACATACCAACTTAAACAATAATCAACATGTTCTCCAAGACTTTCATCGCTACCCTCCTCGCCAGCTCTGCTGCTGCAACCCCCATCGTTTCGGCACGTGCTGCAAGCGATGCTTTCGGCCTCATCTCCATCAGATCCGGTACTGATCTCCAAAACCAAGCCATCACCGCTAATGGAGGTCGTCTCTATATCGGAAAGGAAACTTCCTCATACTGCCCTGAATCCGTCGGCTCAGCCTGCCCTGGTAAGTTTGATTCCACGACATGATTTATGAATGCCCATGATTAACCATTTAACAGAAGGTACTTCTACAACCTTCGTCTCTGGTGGCAGCACTCTCGGTTTGAACACTGAGGTTCCAGGAGGTCAACAAGTTTACATCGGAACTGATTATTCCGTATCATACACCCAACCACACTCCGCCGACACCCACGGTGGAGTCGTCTCTGGATGGACTTACACCGCTGGAGAGAACGGTTCCCTCGGATCTTTGTCTTTCCCTGACTACGGATTTATTGCTTGCCGCGAAGGTGACGGTGTTTATGCTGTCTTCCTTACTCCTGGTGGATCTGGTACTGGAAACTGCACCGGCATCGCTGTTGCTACTGTCCCATACACCGGTGAAGGCCCCTCCGCTTGGGAGTACGCTTAGATCAAGAGTGGAGTGGAGGATTAAGGAGGAGAAAGGTGGAGGACGTGGAGCATGAAGTTGTGAATATTTTGTTTTCTGATCAGTTCTTTGGCGACATTGCAACCTTATTGTATTGAAATATGTATATATCTGCTGATCATTCCTTACGGCAATGATATATCCAATTGAAAATTAATTTTCGAAAAATTTCCATTTGCATTCATACCCGAATCCAAAATCGTATCAACATTAATGATTCATTAGAGAAAGCATTTACTTACAATTATTTTGAGCCTAATTTCCAAAAACTTATCTCCTTTTGTCTAAAAACGTATGACAAGGTTTGGCGAGGTGTCGCTTATTTCAGCCCAACACTCATTCGACGGACTGTCAAGTAGATAGAACTTGTGCATGGTGTTCAAATTTATTGCGCCGATTAAGAAGCCCTTTATCATTGATTTGTAACTCGGCCCATCTATCATTTTTGGTTTCCCGTCGAGTGATGATTTGGTGGGTAGGTAGTCTATCAGGTGAAACTTCACATACTCACTCTTGACATGCTTAGAGCTATCGTCGTATATGCTAAACTCACATCACACACCGTTCCATTTTTTAATCCTCTAGCATTATACGAATTTGACTCTTTAAAATATTAATCTCAATTTATCCTCATCATCTATTGCCGAAACAATCACTTTCTCGATTTCTCTCGACTCTCTACAGAATGTACATGGAATCGAGGCTCATATCACCTTCCAAGCCATTTTTTGTGGCACCCTCAGCGATAAGCTTCTCCTTCTTTGCATTTCTGCGTCGAAGCAAGAACCAACATCCACCATAAAGGAAGCCAGCAACAACTGTGAGACCAGCTGAGACTGAATTACCAACGATATATCGTGGGCCTTGTTGAGTTGGGTATAGCTGAGACGACACTAGCGAAGATACATTTGCAATCGAATATGCTATGGGCATTCCAATCGAACGTTTATCATCTGGTGACAAATTTGTGGAAATCCAAGTTACAGCCAGCGTAGATATAGGATAAAGTCCTGTAAATCTGCTATTAGCTTCAATATGCAAAGAGAATATGATCATTGCTCACCTAGCACGAGAATGAACATTCCAGCGTAGCCAGCTCCATTACTGGGCGTCCCTACGCATATGAGATATCCAACTGCAACTGGAACACAACATGCAATGATAAAAACTCCTCGCTTCTTGTATTTATCCGAAAAGTAGACCTGGATGATCAGGGAAATAAGACCAACAACTTTGATTGGGATAGTCATATAGTTCGCCGCGAGCGAGTTGTATATAAGTTGTATTAGCAAAATTCTGGAAAGTTCTGTCAATTATGAATACTAACCCAAGACCAGAAAGAATAGTAGGTAAGAAGACACCGAATCCATTGATAGCCACGGATGAAGTGAAAAATGCTATACCAAGCAGATAGACAAAAGGGTCTGTGAGAGCAACTTTGATCCATTTGCGGTCGAACTTCTCTTCGCCTCTGATTGCAAAGTCTCGAATCTTCTTCAATCGCATGGTTTCTTTCTCTTCTTCATCGATCATCAAAATCTCCACCTTTGTCTCAGAATCAAATCCCGAAAATAGGGTAGATACCTACTCAATGCAAGCATCATCGCGCCCCACTCAGAGGCTCGCCAAAGGAGTGACCGCATGTCAGAGGTGAGTCGGAATGGTTACAAGTGCAAAGATAGCATAGCAAAGCGAGAATTCAATGCTGACCTGCATAGATGCCGTCGGAGAAAGCAGAAAGTAATTATCAAATTCGTTCCAGTCCGATCTTCTTCTCGCTGATATCGGATTGAATGTACAGTGTGATTTGAAGAGTCCGAATTGCTCCAATTGCGAAAGTGCACGCAGCCCATGCTTAACCTATCACTCAGGCAAACAAGCTGAGGTGAGCTAATAATGTCAATTCAAAATTCCTTTCTTGGAGGTTAGCTCTTATAATAAGAAGGAATAGTATTATTATAAGGATAGTGGAAGATCTAGTCAGTTTAAGCTATAGGGATAAATCAAATATATAGAATAAAAATTGAATTGAAGTCAATTTAGAAGAGTTAGGCTGAGTTGAGATGAAATTGCTTGCTTTTTTCTAGAATTCCTTTAAAGAATATTCTAGGTTTATATAGTTTATAATGAAATTCCAGTATATTCTATGCTTATAAATAAGATCGATTTAAATCGTATCTTATAGAATCATTTTAGATAATAAAAAGAAAATACAACCAATCAATTTAACGAGATTTCCTGTATACTTCCATCTAGTTCCATTTCATTCTATTCCATTATAAATCAATTTGATAAGAGATACTATTATACAACTATATGATAATATGATTTTATAATATGAGATCATATTATATATATATTAGTCATCAATATATCCCTTATTTGATAAGATATTAATAAGTGATTTAGTAAACTTATTATAAATCCTTATACACCCCCTTAATAGGTATACTAAATCAATTCTATTATATATCTTAATTCAGATTAATCTGATTCGTAAATTCGATTAATTTGATTTAAGCTAATAATTTAGTAAGCCCATCAGCTTTCTGTTCATTAGTAGATATATAGATTAGGTCTAAATCCCCTGATCTAATAATATCTCTAATATAGTAGAATCTGATTGCTATATGCTTGCTTATTTTCTGATGGAATTTGCCGAATTTGCATGATTCACATGCATCTAAATCAGATTTAGCTATATCTGATTGGATATTCAAGGATTTAATAATATAATCCTTATTTATATAACCTAATCTCTTATGGATTAGGTTGAGATCGACTTTATTTAATAATAAATCCGATTCTTGAATTGATTCCTCTTCCATTTTAAGGGTATTGATACTTTTAAGATATTTAGAATCTACCTTAAAATTAAGGTAATATACATCAATTAGTTAGGGAGCTGTAGTTCGTATATTAGCCTCTTTATGAATAATATCGATCTTATTCCCAGGGAGAACAATATAGCTAGACCACCCTTTTTGGGCTATTTTATTCGAACTAATAAGATTGGAGGCTATATTGAGAATATAATACACCCTCTACAACAATACCTCTGATTTATTATTAATTAGAATAGGAATATCTCCTATACCATTAATACGAAGCTTTTCCCCATTAGCTACAGTGATGGAATGATTGTTTAATGGCTTATAATTTATAAACCATTCCCTATTGGGTGAATAATGCTCTGTAGCACCCGAATCTAATATAAATTTATATTTAGATCCAAGAGATTGATTAGCTAAGCCTATATAATGGTCTACAGTTATTAATTGCTTGCTAGAGATAGGTTTATTCGAATCTTTCTTCAAATCTTTATTCGAATTTTTATTCGGATTCGATTTAAATTGTTTTTTATTATTCCTTTTATTATTTTTTAATTTAGGGTATTTTATGAAGCATTTCGATTCTAAATACTCCTTTTTAGAGTAGTACTTGCAATAGAGAGTTTTATTAAAGTTTATTTTATTAGCATTTAGATCGATATTAAATCGCATTCTAGTCTCTTCGGATATTAGCTCGAAAAAGAGCTTATCCAGATCAATACTAGCTGTATTTTTAGCTAGTTCTTCGTATTCTCGAGAAGCAAAACCGTCGAAAGAGCTAGGTAGGCCTCTAAAAAGAAACCATACTATAAAGGCATCCGGAATATCGAAATTCATCGATTTTAGGTAATTATACGATGATTGGATCGAATTAGTATAGTCGTCCATTCCTTCTGAGCTAGTATAATTAGATTCTATTAGCCTATTTAGGTATCTTCTCATTAATTCAATGGAAGACTCTCCAAACATCTTATTAATGGAGTCCTATAGGCTTTTAGCTGTGGTTTCCTTGAATCTTTTGACTAATTTGAAGCTAATTATGGATTTAATAGCTTCTAGTACCTTTCTTTTGTTTCTCTGATATTCTAAAAGCCTTTTATTGTATTTTATAACTAATTCAGGTGAAATAGGCTTTCTTGATTTGTTTATATATAGACTTTTATTAGATGGAACTTCTGTACTATCGATATATAACATAAAGCCATTTATTTCAAAAAAGAGCTTAACTCGATTAATCCATTCAATATAATTAGATCTGCCTTTTAAAGGATCAGATTTAAAATTGATACCAGGAACCATTTTAAATCTTTTATAAATTAATTGATTTTATACTAATTAAATACTAATCTAAATATATAGCTAGTTTCGGTTTTGAATAAATTAAATGAATAAATCAATTTAAAATCGATTTTAGTTTCAAGGATCAAATAGATTAGCCACCTTTTAAATCAGATCTTTATCTTAATTGATATAAAATAAAGACTAAATAAGTTAGGGCATCTTGGTATAAAGAAGATTGATATATCACCTGTTATGAATAGCAATATAGTATAAATATATTGTTTAGGGATCTAATTTTATACATTCAATTAGGTTTAGTTTCAGGGATATAGGCTATAGGGTCTATATACAGTAGTTTTCGATATGAATTCAATTGAATTGATTCGAAAATTCGATATTCGATAGTTCAATAACGATATATATATGATATACAACCTTAAATTAAGCTAATTCCCTTTTTAAGCTAGTTTAGATTAGTTGAGCTTATAATCTCTTGAAGGTTAGCTTTTATAATAATAAGAAATAGTATTATTATAAGGATAATGGAAGATCTAGTTAGTTTAAGCTATAGGAATAAATCGAATATATAGAATAAAAGTTGAATTGAAGTTAATTTAGAAGAGTTAGGTTGAGTTGAGATAAATTGCTTGCTTTTTTTTAGAGTTTCTTTAAAGAATATTCTAGGTTTATATAGTTTATAATGAAATTCCAGTATATTCTATACTTATAAATAAGATCGATTTAAATCGTATCTTATAGAATCATTTTAGATAATAAAAAGAAAATACAACCAATCAATTTAACGAGATTTCCTGTATACTTCCATCTAGTTCCATTTTATTCTATTCCATTATAAATCAATTTGATAAGAGATACTATTATACAACTATATAATAATATGATTTTATAATATGAGATCATATCATATGTGTATTAGTCATCAATATATCCCTTATTTGATAAGATATTAGTAAGTGATTTAGTGGACTTATTATGAATCCTCACAGTATGTCGTAATCTTGTGAAGTCGGCGGAACTTGACATCTCAAACAATCGATGATTATGATGGCCGAATATGTGTAAGGGCGACAGGCGGTTCGAAATGTATATGAAATCATGAAAAAACAAAAACATATGATAATTGGTATCTTTGAATAGATCGCAGATCTTGTGAGATGTATTCATTGAGGGAGATGTTCAGCGATGAGAAGTGGGGTGCCAAGGCCTTTATCTGGGCAAGTAACTACGAGAAACAGTGAGGGCTAGCCTTTTAAAGGCTAAGAAGTTGAGCTAAGAGGCACTTGCCTGTATGTAGATAATAAGTGGGTATAAAAGTGATCATCCCCCCCATTACCTCTTTCAGACCAATACACCACATTACCCACTCAACCTGAGCCTTGTCTTCTATAATCCCTTTTATATCCACTTATTACTAATCTACAGGCAAGTGCCCCAGAAGGAAGGTGGAGATGAAGGGGGTGCACTTGCCGTATATAGATTATAAGTGGGTATATAAGGGATCATCCCCCCATTACCTCTTTTAGACCAATACATAATTTTACCCACTACTCGTGCGGCCAGAAAGTATGCAACTCCTGCCTCAATAGGATTAAGCCACTATGGGGAAGCTCTCTAAAACTTGAAAAGGACATAAATCATTGAAATTTGGGCTGAAAATAATAAAGCTTCAATATAAGCGAGCCATTCAATCGATTGATTTTTCCAAATCTCCATTTAATATAATGGGATTGAAAGAAACAGTGAATGCAATTAGCCTGTTAAGACCGAGATAGCGTATTTAGCGCTGGAGTTGCATACTTTCTAGCAGCACGAGTACTTTCTGGCAGCACGAGTATATGCCAGCCTTGTCTTCTGCCCCCCTTAAGCTCCACCTTCCTTCTTCTAGTACCAAGTACAGGCGCTATAGCGCTTTTATGGATATGTTTAATTCAAATCATTTCCACTGCGATAATCACTTGTGCGGCCAGAAAGTATACAAGTCCAATGCTAGATTCACATACCACAAGATGGTAAACTACAAAAGGACTAACCTGGTTTTCATAGCACCGGAGTTATATATTTTCTAGCCACGCAAGTACCGTATTCTTTTGGATTATTGGCAATGCGCTAGTAAGGATAATTACTTTAAGGTTATTTTAAAGCCAATTGGCTCGCTTTTAAATAAAGTCAAATGCCTCAAAATAGAAGTTTTCAATAGAAATACTAGGCATTTGGTGATATTACTTAATTAGTACCACAGCCTAGGTGAAGGCATAGCTTAGGTCAGGGTCAGAAGGAAAGGGCACTTGCCTGTAGATTTGTAATAATTGGCTATAAAAAGGATAATTCCCCTTATTACTCCTTAAAGATCAATACAACTCTTTACCCACCCAACCTTATAACTTGTCTTATAGGTCCAAATGATTGCGTACCTAGTCTATGCTGATTGGATTGAGTGTACTTGGCGTTTCACATTAGACTCCCCCGCATACCAAACAAGAAGCTGAAATATGAAATATGGGGAGGTGGGATATATTTCATACATCTTAGTGGTGGCGTGGAAATTTCCTACCGATATTAATTGCATTTCTTTTCTCTCATCCACTCATCATTACTTTGTTCTTCCTGATTTATCATATTCGCGGCCAGTATGACTTTCATGTTACTTTACATCACACATTACTTCATACTTATGGACTACAATTTAATATCAAGGAAAAGATATCTGGATAATTTGTAAATGTTCTTGTCATGAAGGAGCAAAAGGTATGCTCATTCTCTTTCTAAATAAAGCCAAACTTAATGAATCATTCTCTCAAACCACCCCCTCATTTAAATACACAAATTTCTGAAGTTTTGATGAAATAGAAGCAAACGACATCCTCTTCCCCATTCTTCTTCGCCTCCACACAATTCAAGCATTCCCCCTTTCTATCCCATTCCCTTGATTCTAATTTCTTATCATCAGATCTCCAACATCTACCCGCTACCTCTGGATTTTCATTCGCCGAAATATTATCAATTCTATGCTTGGTAGCTCTAGCATCTTTCCATATGATTCTTTGTTGAGTAGAAAGTGGAATATCATCAACCGATACATTCTTCAGGAGCTTTGGTTGTGACTTTTTATTACCATTCTTGCCTTTGACATATCTGTACCCAATATCGATGATTTTGAAAGCCTTTGAACTCTCATCCACTGTATCATTTGGAACATCTGGAACCAAACTTTCATCTCGTCTCAGTCGTTTGTTTGGCTTTATTGTTGGATCTGGCGACATTCCTCGTTTTTCTGGTGTAGACAATGGATCTTCCACAGGTGACGCGGGTCTTTCATCATCTCTGATCTCGGATGCTGTATCAGAAGGATTCGCCTCATCCAACATCGATTCTTCATCATCTCTAATCTCCGGTGCTGTAGCAGAAAGATTCTCTTCATCCGAGACCGAGTCTACATCATCACCTTTCTCCGGTAATGTAGCAGAAGGATCCTCTTCATCCAAGACCGAGTCTACATCACCACCTTTCTCCGGTGTGGCACGTGGACCTTCCTCGAACCAATCAGAATGGTCATCATCGCTAAGCAATTTGATTCCTTCTCGATCGGCCGCTTCGATATATCTCTTTGCCAAATCCACGTTTCCGCTCACTTCGACGTGTGACATTGGAAATCTGCATCCATTCTCATCTAGAAGACTTTCCATTTCAATTTCCGTCTGAGTTGATTGATTTCGAGTAGTTTCCATAGCATGAGATCTTCCTCTTCTCTTCTCTCTTTCCCATTCCATGACCTTGATGACTATGTAGTATTTCAGATCAATGACCTGTATTTCATAAGTCTCAATCTCTTTCAAAAGTATTCTAGCCAACTCCTTTCTTTGATTGACATCAGCTTCGATTATAGCCCGGTTAGTCGAGGTTTTGGCTTCTCCTACACGATCTTCGAGTTCATTCATGCCATCATTAAAAACATCTTGGAGATTGTCCAAAGCTTTCATGACTATCGAATCAGGATTGTCGCAGTTACATTGAACAAGGGTAGCAGTTGATGACGGTATCTTATCCAAAGATTCCACTAGTTGATCCTGTACAAGGAAGCACGTATTGGTAAGTTCGAGGAATTTTTGATCGATCATTGAGTTTGTGCTTCCTTGGTATGATTGAATATTTTCCATGATACCGGAACCAATCAACCACATCCCATATAAGAGTTCGTATGTTTTATTATGAACTTTTGTCGAGAGCGAAGTATTAACAGCATCCAACCTTGTCCGAAAATCTTCCAATATACCATCTTGAATCAGGAATGACATGTTGGTAATTTCCAAGGCGTTTTGTTCAACAATCTTCCGTGTACCAGCTGAATTTCCTTGAATAGCTTCAACGATACTATCTTGGACAAGATAGATCTTATTCAAATGTTCATGATGGTTGGCACTGATAGTTTTGTGTGCAACCTCAGTTTCCTCGACAAGTCGATCCTGGACAAGGTATATCGTGTTCATAGATTCCACATGAGCAGTCTCAATGCCTCTGCAGATGTTCTTTGAAGTATCTTCTAAGCCATCAATGATTCTATCCTGTACAAGGTATGCAGTGTTTGTGGACTGGATATGAACATCCTCGATAGTATCGCATACATGCTTCGAGGAATTCTGGAGACTTTCGAAGATCTCATCTCGTATAAGGTAGGCGGTGTTGATCGCTTGAGTTTGAACACTATGGATTGTTTCGCGTATATTCTTCGATGTTTTCTGCAGACCGTCGACAATTTCGTCATGTACAAGGTAAGCGGTATTCATGGCCTGGGTTTGAACACTATCCATGGCATCGATTATGTTCTTCGAAGTATCCCCCAAGCTTTCGATTATCCGATCTTGAATAAGATATGATGTATTGGAAGATTCAATCTGAACGCTTTCCATCTTCTCACATATAGCCCTCTTGTTAGAGTGGAGTTCTTCGATTATTCCATCCTGAACAATATATGCAGTGTTCATTGATTGAGTGTGTACTACATCGATTCCCTTGCCGATATTCTCGGATATTTCCTTCAACCCCTTGATATTCTCGTCGGTGTGGCATAGATTCTTTTGAATTGTTTGAACCTCTTTGGTTATCTCGTCTTGAATGAGGTATGCTGTATTTGTTGACTCGATGTGTGCGCAATCGATGATCTCACAAATTTCCTTCGAATATTTCTGTGTTTCCTCCACAATTTGATCCTGGACCAAGTATGCGTTATTCATGGCTTCAATGTGCCTCTGCTCATTGTTAGCGGAAAGCGACCTAGTATTCGTTTGGACTTCTTCATTGACTCGGTCCTGGACTTGGTATATGGCGTTGATGATTTCGATATGATCCTGAGCCATTGAGCCTTGAATTTCCTTTGGCAGATTTTCAATCTTCTCGTGTATATAATCTCGAATAACGTAACTAGCGTTTAACAATTCGGTGGTGTTCCTGCCTATCAAATGAGACAATGCCAAGTTCGATGTTGTGGTAAGCTTTCTCGATAATCGGACATCGCGGAGTAATTGATTTTGAGTGGTGTGAAGATATGCGAAAAGTCGAGATATTCCAAATCCGAAGCTATCCTGAATGGTGTTGAGTGATTTCAATGTTTGGGTAGAAGTTTCATCCACCTTCATTTGAACCAGATTCGATATGTCCTTCATCGAATTTAAATTCTTGGACTCAAATTCACCAAAAGACTTCTCATTGGGTTCCAAAATGGATAATTGAGACCAAACTTTATCAGATTTGACCCCTCCTTTAATAATATCTTCCTTGTGAAATTTCCCCGTTATCGCCATGTGTATCCCACCCACACAACCTTTCTCGCCGTCATAAATAAAAAATGAAAAGTTGTTTCCCATAATATCGCATAAAATAATCCCCCCACCTCAAAGCCATAACTTCCTACCAGTGCAAATCATTATTTACCCCATGGAAGGCGGTTATTGTGAATAATGTTGAGTTTACCCCTAAGGTTATAAGTATGAATAGCGGGCTCTGGAGCAGATGCACCCAATTTTCCATCATCCTCGACCTCATCATCATCATCGGGATTGACTGTCGCGTCAGACAATTACCTTTCTTTGCTTGTCGTTTTCAAAGTAATAATGTTTCCAATTGGGGCAAAACCTTTCTTTGCAGGAGCACGCTTGTTTGAGGAACCACCTTTCTTTGATGGACCTCCTTCTTGGCATCAGCCTTCCCTTTTGTTGGAATGTCTTCTGTTGAACCATTTGGGGATGGGTGATTATGCAGTAGTTGCGGGGCCGGTGAGCAAGACGCTGGTAGTTCATACACTAAAGTTAAACAACCCAATGAGGTTGTGGAAGGCTCATTAAACAATAAAGCTTATCGTGGATATATGGTTGCAACTTTTGGCTTGAAAATTGGACGACTTTTGAAGAAAATGAGAAAGGGTATACCAATAGCAGGTTCGGACGAAGTACAGCAATGGTCCAACATGGATGACGACCATGGAGTAAGCGTCAGGTTCAAAAAATGTCGACCCCGAGGCGCGCACTACCTACCACCACCAACGAATCGAATTCATACTGCCAACGTACACATGGCTGAGTCTGTCAGAATGCAGGCTATGCTGGCTCAATTATCCACTAGGATGCAAGGCGAACACTGTGCTTTGGTATATTTCAACTGGACCGTTAGTCAAGTGTAAGTTTGAGTTTATTTTAAATATCATCGGCAAAAATGTATGCTAACTTATTCTTCTCCAGGGCTGCTGAAGGAGTTCTGGTTCTTCTGGGATTTAAAGTCCTAACTCTATGCTCTCATCATAACCCGAAGGAACGTCGTAGAATCATTGCATTGTTTCGTGATTCAGCTTATGAGTGCGATGCACTCTTGGTTGAGTTCAGAATTGGGTCTCATGGTCAAAATTTTTACGAAGCATGTTCAAAACTACTGATAATAAATGAAACATTCTCAAGCATGATAGATATTAATCATTGTTGATAACTATCAGTCCGAATTTACATAAGCTTCAAAAGCTTTTGTTTCCAAATCATTAACCTGCCCACCTTTCTTCATTATTTGTCTCCTGAAGTAAATCCTCTTCACCCATTTCCAAGACTCCACGCCAATAAAGAATAATATAGCTTCCACAAATACTATACCCCATTCCCAAGATATACCAGTGTGTTTGAAAACTACATGATTAACTGTTGGGATATACACCACTGGGAATATCGTAACGAAACCAGCAAAAATAGCCCAGAATAGAAACTGATTCTGCCAAACATCAATTGCCCATTGAGTGAAATATCTATTGCTCTGCGGCTTCATCCTGAAAAAGGAACGACGCATATCAACCATCTCCCAAGCAAGGAAAAGTGCAAACCAGGTAAGACAAATAAAAGTAGTAGCGCGGGCGCGGAAGACAGTATCGCAATCATTAGAATAAGAGTTATTACATTCACTACCGAGATTTCCGTCGCCAAAAGCGAACATGACAAGTGAGAAGGAAGATATGCAGAGAACCGCCATCCAAGACCCGTAGATAATCATGTCAAAAAGCACTTCAATGGTGAAGACACCTACTTTGAGAGGATGGGGTGGGCGTGACATTATGTTTGTGGAAGGTGCTTCAAATCCAAGCCCCATATCAGGCATTCCTAATTCATTGTTAATTCTGTTTCAAATTGCAAAAATGAGTTTTGCCACGCTTACCAGATGTAATCATGATAATCCACAAGATCTCAACGGGCGCAAGGGGAAATACAGATAGATTGGAAGTGTCTTTGAATATAAGCCCAATGAGCAAGGTTAACGCCTGCGCAATATTCTCAGCGAGAAGATGGAGAATAAATTTTTGAATATTATCAAACATCCGGCGGCCTTCTTCGACAGCATTGAGAATCGACGCGAAATTATCATCTGTGAGGATAATGTCCGAAGCGTCTTTTGCAACATCAGAACCTGCGAGACCCATTGCAATACCAACATCAGCACGCTTTAAGGAAGGTGAGTCGTTTACTCCATCACCAGTCATTGCTGCGAAACGGCCACGTCGATGAAGTGCTTCAATCATTCGGACTTTGGTAGCTGGTGAACATCGTGCAATGACTAGCGGCAAAAGTGGAAGCGCATCGATCTCATTGTTTGACAACTTATCGAACTGCCCAGCTGTCATAATCATGCTCTGGATCTTGTCTTGAGCAATTGCTTCCATATTGGTGGGTAAAATTCCAACCTGAAATGCAATAGTTTTCGCTGTACTCGGGTGATCACCAGTCAACATGTGCACAGCAATACCTGACCTATGACAAGCGCTGACTGCACCTGCAGTTTCAAGTCTGGGGGGATCGTAAAGACCTACAAGCCCCCGAAATACAAGGTCAGATTCGATCACCTCTCGATCAGGAACTTTCAGCCCATCGACCTTACTAGTCAACTCCTTACTCGCAAACGCCAGGACACGGAGACCTTGGCTAGCCAGTTCCTCCATGTTATCGTGAATCTGGCCGCGGATTCCTTCAGTCAATTTGACATCGCCCTCAGGGTAACAGATAATTGAACACGACTCAATAATCCTTTCCACAGCGCCTTTAGTAAAAACCATGATGCGCTCGGCGCTCTCGAAGATGACTGACATTTTCTTGATGCTAGAATCGAACGGATACTCCGCTCTTTGGGTCCAGATGAGTTCTTTATCGCTAGTCCAACGGGAGCGATTCCAATTGAATCGAGATGCGAAGACCTGAATTGCAACGTCCGTTGGGTCACCGCGTGCTTTCCATTCACCTTCATGTGTATACAATTGTGCTAGGTTAGCAAGAGAAGCAACGTTGAGGAATTGTTTGAGGTCACTATTATCCTTCAGAAATCCTTCGGGGCTGGATACCAATGCGCCTTTCTCGCTTGATACTTCAGTGTCGATTTTCTCTCTAGGCTCTGCTTTGTGGTAGGATACAACTCCAACAGTTGGATCAATAGGATTATCAGAGGTGCCGACCGAGTAAGTGCCCTTGCTTGGAATCCAAGCTTTCTTGACAACCATTTTGCCTTGCGTTAGAGTGCCAGTCTTATCAGAGCAGATATCTTCAGCAGATTAGCATAGACTGGAGATTTTTCAGTGATTCTTAACTCACCTGTTACGCCACCTAAAGCTTCAAGAGAATCGAGCTTTCGGACTACAACATGACGACTGACCATTCTCTTTGTACCAGCAGCCATAGTAATCGTCAAAACCACAATAAGCGAAGCAGGAATCATGGAAAGACCGGTAGCAACTGCATAGATTATAACTTCCCTATTGCTTGAAAAGCTATTTGCACCAAGGACAATTATAGCACATATTATAGAGATCCCAAATAATAACAGAGCAAGTTTAGAGAGCTTTCGTTGCAATGGTGTTCCAACATTTACACCAAGAAACCTACCCACGAAGTCACCTGCAATGAGTGCTCCTGCTTCTACATATCGGTAGGGTTTTGCGCTTCCGTCCTGGTTCCGCTTAACATGGCGTTGTTTGGAGTTCTCGCTGCGAAGAGCAGTAGCAATAGAACCTATCTCAGTAGTCATTCCAGTAGCATACACAACGCCGCAACCACGGCCTTTCGTAACGGTAGAAGAGCTATAGACAACGTTAAGACGATCCCCCGGTCCAGTGTCAGCTTCAAAGATAGAGGTAGCTTCCTTTTGCACCGGAAGGGACTCGCCAGTAAGTAAGGCTTCATCGGTTTCGAGGTTCATAGCCTCAACCAGACTTCACAATGTAAGTAAAAGATTTGGAAGAAATGTATGCATGGACATACCGAATATCTGCTGGGATAGTATCTCCAACTTTCATCTCAACGAGATCTCCAAACACAAGTTCGCCGGTAGGGATAACAGTATTGTTTCCGTCACGAATGACGCTAGCAGTTGGAGAACTCAGAGAGCGCAAAGAATCCATTGTTTTCTCAGCACTAAATTCCTGGAAAAACCCCACAATGATGTTCAATGCGATAACGGCAGTAATAACCCCGCCCTCAATATATGAACCGATTCCAAAACTGACTGCCATTGCCAGGATAAGCACCTAAGATATTGGATCAGAAAATTTACAATCATCGTATAAGCAGGTGATACGCTTAACTAGAGTCATTGCATTTGCAATTTGTCGTATGAGAATTTTGACTGGAGAAACCTCAGGGCCATTGTCGAGCTCGTTTTTTCCGTAGTTCTCAAGACGAGTTTTGGCTTCAGCCGCTGTAAGACCACTATTGAGATTCGTGCCGATTTCGGTCGATATCTGTTCAATTCTCAATGTGTGCGGTAGGCCGGACAAAGGCTCGTTTGCTTGACCAGATACGTGAGCGGTGCTCTCTCTTTTCTTGCTTTTGATAGCAGTCATTATGCTAGATAGGCCAGTGGTAAAACTAAGTGTGCGTTGTATCAAAAAGTGATTATTTTCTATGTAGCTGCTTGCAAACTTGAATATGAGATCGTGGTGACGTGTGAGTGGGATTAAGAGCTTCTTTCTTATAGACTTATAGATCAGAGATGCACCCTAAGTGGCTCGAATTCACCAAATTTCATACACTTGGCAATTGCATCACTTTTCTGGGCAACAGTTGTCATATGACACTCTATCTTGGCGCCCAGGTATGACAAGATGGGGCCAAAAAAAAGTAAACTCAGAAAGATTAGCAGAGCCTGCATCCAAGAAAGTGTAGTAAGATTGATTAAATGACTGGAAGTTGTGAAATTTTCGAACTCAAAATGCCCTAACAAGCTAGAACAAAGACATCTATCTCTATTTGTACCTCGGAAGAAAAAGACAACGATAGGTCCTAACGAACAGATCGCTTTGTCCTTCTAGGAATCATATTTATAAGTTCTCTTTCATGAATATTTGAATTAAATAGCGGGTTTGATATTAACCTTTTCTCATTCGGGGTATGAAGATCGGCGACCGAAAAAGTTACTCCGCATAGACTAGCCCGCCAAGTCCACTCAAAAGTTCAATTTCTCTTGGAATGACGTTCAAATATATTTTGTGTAATGCCAAGCGTGACTTGCATTTGGGTAAGTATCGACCGAGTAGCTACCTTACAAAATATTTCAAAAATAATTCTACATTACTGCTAAGCCAGCACGCAACTGCAGAGAGCCCCGAAAAATGTACTGCCCATTCACTGAGTATAGCGACTTGCTGTAAACAAGAGTTTGAATGATTAATGATTCATTGAATGGATAAACAGATGATTATTCTTATTATAAATCTAGTATAGCCTAGGAGCCTATCAATTATTTCGATATAGAATTCAACCACCACGGGTCCAGGAGGGAGAGCAAAATCGCATCGAAACTCGAACTTCTGCGGATAGTACACAATCATTCTTGGCCATGGGTGCGAGATCATCAATATTTGACTTTGTTCGTGTATGAAATGCAAGGTCCGAAGGGGACGAGAGAAGGTGATCTGATAGTTGTGATTGGAAAATGTGAGGAATTGATGACTTTGAGAGAGGGAGAAGGAGGGCTGAAGGTCATTGGCACGTGCCATATTCCTAAGCTTGTCTCTTCAGCATCGTTCTGGGAGAATACCGACTGGCATGTGAAGGAGATGAGGATTCGATGAGGTCTGGCTGGCAGATGCACTACCTCCCGAGAGCCAGTATTGAAGTAACAATCCGCTCAATATCGGTTGCTTCTTCAAAGCTAGAATTTCAGACCTGGAAACACCTTTCTTGTTCTTACCATGGACTGCAGCATTCTCCGAATTGTTTTTCAAGTCGAGTTGATTGACTGGAAGCTCTGCGTGGCAAGCCCAAACATCACATAATGAGAATATGTCCTTTTTAAAACTCTCACTTTTTCTGTCCAATTCTCGCTTCGTGGTGTCTTTCATAAAATCCATGAAACGCAGGTGTGTGGGAAGGTCTCTCCTAATGAAACAATATATGGTATTCGAAATGGTGGTCTTCGCTTAGAAAACCATCTTAAAATAGTGAGAATCCTCAGAATCCTGTGGATTTGATTGGTTGATAAGCCCCTATTAAGCGTTGGAGCTCATTTCTAACACCTTAGGCGATAGACAAATATATATCTTCCAATATTATTATCTCAAATTTGATGAAACAGACATTTTTGAAAGCTTTAAACTTGTTTTACATAAAACCTAAATTAAATTTTGATCATCTAAAATCTGAATCAGATCACGTTTTTAATTGAAGGTTCTATACCGAGTTGAAATTGAAGATTCGATTGAAAATGTGGCAGCATTAGGAATAAGACATAAGAGGCTTTAGGAATATAGTTCATTCCTAGGCCTAGAAAGATTTGGGACCCAGAGATATATCCTTATAGCAGGGATCTTTAGACGGAGCGTCAAGGGTTTGAGCCAGTATGGGGAGCGATTTTCTCTAAGTGACGTATTGGCCAAGTTTCACACAGACAAATGCCATATACATTAAATCCGCGTCTCCGAGCTTATCTCCATCGAACTTCTACATGTCGGCCGGGATAAGGAGGATGGTTGTACGTGGACTTATATAAGTATTGCAAGGGCCGAATGCAAAGTTCAAACATATCACCCCTTCATTCGTACAAACCCGAAGTCAAGATGCCACCTATATTGCCCACCCGCAAACTCGGGAAGAATGGACCCCAGGCTCCGGCTCTTGGACTCGGACTGATGGGTTTGTTGTTTGCGTACGGAAAAGTTGAATCGGACGAGGCACGCTTCAAAGTTCTCGATCGTGCCTTCGAACTAGGCGAAACTTTCTGGGATTCCTCAGATCTCTACGGAGATAGTGAAAGGATTGTGGGAAAATTGTTCGCAAAGAATCCAGACAAGCGCAAGGATATCTTTTTGGCTACGAAGTTTGCTTTTGTGCACATGGGGGACAAGCCAGGACCAATGATCGATTCGAGTCCTGAATATGTGAAAGAAGCCTGTTAGAAGAGTCTGAAACGACTAGGCGTGGATACAATTGATCTTTACTACTGCCACAGGGTTGACGAGAAGACACCAATTGAGTTGACCGTCCAGGCCATGGCCGAGCTCAAAAATTTAGCCCCATCTCAATCAATGAGCGATATTTGCACTAACATCGTACAGGGAGAGAAAGGTTAATAATCTTGGGCCCAGCGAGATTTCTTCAGAGACACTTCGTCGAGCCAACAAGGTCGCCCACATTGATGCTGTACAGATCGAATGTTCCATTCAGCACCGACATTGATAGCCCCGAAGTAGGTCTGTTGAAGACTTGTCGTTAACTCGGAGTAGCAATCGTCGCGTATTCTCCTCTTGGCCGGTTAGTTAATCTGTTTGTCTGAAACTCGTCACTCTAATGATTTGTTAGTGGAATGCTCAGCGGTGCCTACAAATCACCAGCCGATTTTGGAGAGGGCTACTACCGTGCCTACGCTCCTCGCTTCTCTCTGAAAACTTCAAACGAAACCTTAAGCTTGTCGACGGCATGAAAACTCTTGCTAAGACGAAGAAGGCGACTACTGGTCAGCTGACTCTGGCATGGTTACTAGCTCAGGGAGATGATATCTTCGCTATTCCGGGCACTAAGAAGATTGAGTACTTGGAAGAGAATTTGGGTGCTGTGAAGTTGGAGCTGAGTAAGGAAGAAGAAGCTCAGATCAGAAAGCTGGTCGATGCTGCCGAGGTACACGGTGGGCGGTATCCTGATGTTATGAAAGATCAATGCTTTGCGGATACACCTGCTTTAAATGCATAGCCATGTTTCTGTATCTTGAAAGATGTCTACTATCTACAGCACTTGGGAATAGCTTTAGTGTGAAGTATTTGGAATGATTATTGGGGAGTGGTATAGATAAATGGTAGAAATTAATCAACACTGCGCGGTTAATAAATATCCCACGTCCACAGGTAGACAGACATATAAAAATTTCTTGATGATATATGTATCAAGGTCAGAATGTGTATATCATCTTCCTAAATTGTCTTCAAACCCATATCTGACATGTAAATCTCCCAACCAGTTCTGCGTGACTTCAAGTCCCCATAGCATCGTCATAACCAGCACACCAAACTCTTCTAAGTCTGCCGGTTTCACATTCGCTATTGTCTCATCCCAACGCGCTATCCATATCTCGAGTCTCGCAGTCTCGTCTCGGGCCCTAATCCAATGATGGGCGGATTGCGCATCCCAAAGTGCTGCCTGGGCGGTGAAGCATTCATGTGATTTCTTTGGGACGTAATAGCCAAGTTTCAAAAAACTATAGACTCCGTTCAGCATAAGTGTAGCTATAACGGTCCGTCGTATGCTCTCATTCACGAGCCAGGAATTCCAATCTGAATCACTACCTGTCACGTCACTTGTCTCTGTCGAATTTGGATCAAACAACCCAGTCTGGTGCTCTTGGTAGATCATGTTATGGAGTTGCGCTGCCCATGAGATCGTAATTGGTTCATCGGCTTCCGCATGTGCTCTTAGACGAATGTCGCCATCGAAGAACCGGATTATCTGATAGAGTAAAAGTGCTTGCAGAGCCGCGAGAAGTTCCGTTTTGGTAACTAACAGCGTGTTGATACTGGCAATCAAATGCTGGCATTTAAGCTCCAAATTTCCGAATACAAACGCTTGATTCATCGTACCTCTCATGCAATACAATGCACATGCGCTTATCGCGTCATGCAAAGCGACAGAAGGGTTTTGGTGGAACTACATCCTGTGGATGAAGATAGTATGGCCATGCTGTACAAATGTTCTCGGAATTATAGCAAGCCGCTTTGCCATGAAGTTCACCCGGGGCAGAAGCTCAACATCTGAGCTCGCTTGGGTGATGTTCAAGTCGGGACTACTCAGGATCTGTTGAGAGGTAGAGGTTTGTATGCTGGGAAAGTCGAAGCTGTTATTGTCAAAGAGGCCAGCGAGGTTGAAATTGCCTGTAAATTCTAATGGCGCTCCGTCCCAGCATGGTGTAATTGCCGACAAAGGTTCCGCATGATACTGCTCCACTTGCCAGTTAACTGTACTTAATGCTTGTCCAAAAGACTGCTCTTGGCTAGAAACTAGCGGCTGCGCTGCAGCATCAACGATGCGCTCCTGCCGATGGCAGTTTTGGCCGATATAGTGGCATTCTGATCCCCTTTTAATGCAACGCTGACAGCGTGGCCAGCCTCGGTCACATTTCCGCTTCATCTGGATGCATGCGACGCATGACTTGTGACGTAATCTGTTCGACATTGCATTTCATTGTTCCTCGGTCGAGGGGTTACAATGAGCTCTGGTTGTTCGTTTTGCGGATTTTGCGGATTTTTCTCAGATCTCACGAGGGATTAAAGAATGGGTTGCGGAATCGTATTATAGTTTGGTTGAAACTCCGCTAGCGTCTTTCTTGCGGAGAACGCTAACCGCTGTTATGTGATTCAATTGAAGAGATCTTCTTGGCGAGCTTGGGTGAATCATGCCGGGATTTAAAATTCTACGTTGAGCGATGGTCAGTGCTTACTCGTGCGTAGGTGCGGCCAGAAAGTATGCCACACTCGAGCCACACTCCACTCACAACCTTGGAAGCACGTCCCATAGGATGGTAAAATACATGATGATTGGTGGACCATATTCATGTGGAGTGTTGCATGCTTTCTACGATAGCAGCAACAAGTATCCCTATCCGCATTCAGGGAATGCCAAATCCTCCCACGATCAGGCATTCTCTGATAACCAAGTGTCATTTTAACAGTTCAAAAGTTGACACGGAAAAGAGTATGGCAATCCGCAACTCCGCAAATGCAATGATGTCGACTCTTGTCGAAGTTCAAATGATATCAGGGGAATAGACAGTTACGTTGCCGTGGAGAATCCAAATCCCGGTACCGGAAAATTAACCGGTGCTTACAGTGGCAGTACATATAAAGACATTCGTTCACTGCTCGAATTTTTATGATATCAATATCCATCCATTGAACTTTCAATCTTTGAGAAATATCTCCAAATTCCAAACCTCTACTTCCTTTAAGACAAGCAATACAATATGTCTACTCCAAATCAAACTCTTGGCGAGTGGGCAGCAGAGCTCAACGATATTATTTTTATGCAACCAAATACCGAAGTTGCTCTCAAAGCGCTTTCTGAGAAAGTAGATCCCAGTCTCGTGATGAAGTACGTAATTCGGATCTTACAAGTTCTTTGGAGCCCAGCTAATGTAGTTGTATTATCAGAATTAATCACACTGTGTGCTTGTATAGTCAGTTTGTGTCAATCGTTGAACAAGCACGAAAGACTACAACAATGTTTAAAGACACGTGGGATGTGCTTCACGAATGGCAAGACCCGGAAAAGAAGGATGGCGTTGTCGCCATATCTACAAAATGGAGGATCAAGGATAATGCAACAGGCGTGGAGACGAAGAAGAATAACTGGGGGATCTGGGAGGTCAAGCTCATTGATGGAAAGAGGAAGCTCACAGCTATGACGGAAGTGGAATGATTCTTAGCGACATCACATGAGCTAAGAGGCAATAGCTACGTATCTCGAATTCAATCTTCTTGAGTCTTCATCCTAGGTATCAAATGCTTGTGATTTCTTAGAGTTGGCTATCTAGTGCGCCTTCCTTTCGATTTCATGATGATATATACATACTCAAAGTTTAAAACACAATCAACATTGACTTTTTTAATCAAATCGCGCATCGCTTCATCTTCGAATTTCTGAAGAACCTGTTTCTCATCACAATTGTAGAGGCTATTTCTCCAGGTTTGTGCCGAAAATCGTAGACTAGTTGCCACAACTCAGGGTTATAATGTATGGTGCTCAATCCAGTTCAAGAACTGAGCTAGTAGACGCGCGGGTATTGTTCCCCAATGCTAATCCGGACCATTCTACAAGTTGCTTTTGTATTCTATCCAACCATCGAACTTGAGTACTTTCCGGCTCAAAGCTCGAGTGTATAACGCTTAGTGGAAAGAATAAAAACGATGGTGTGACATCATGATGGATTGAGAGGCAATATTCTATGATTTTACATATCTCTGTAGCCACAGCTCGAATATTCTGTGCTATCCCTACCCTGTGGTGGCAAAATTAATACCTATATACGAAAAAAATATCAGTATAAATCCCCATACTAATATTTAATATATACATTATAGAATTCAAACTTTTTTGTTCCTGACGAAATACATATTTCATCAGCCACAAATCTTTCCAATTCAAAATGAAAACCGTTTATTATTGAATTTTAATAAATATAAAGAAAATAAAGACCCTTCAACTAAAGGACCTTTAAGATTTTAGGAAAGATAAACAGAAGGGAAACGAGCAAAGAAACGAATATAAAAGCTAGGAGGAAAAGAGGAATAAGTATAGGAGCTAAAAAAAAGAGAGAAACAAGCGGAGAAACTAAAAAGTAAATAAAAAGCGTTAGCCGAAAATCTAAAGGGGGGTTTGTTTACAAATCATTCACTTCACTTTCGATTTATTCTTTAATCAAAAACTTTATTATTGTGCTATACAGTACAGAATATATTATTTAAATAGGAATATCATTCAATTTTAATATATATATAATTTTATATTAAATTCGATTAATGATCGAATTCAATATAAATAAACTTTTTTACTTGCAAATAACCTTAAACTAAAACTTTCGAAAATCAATAAATTTCAAAAAAAATTCTAAATCCCCTTAAAATAAAATTCTCTAATTATATATATATATATATAAAAGTTAATCACATTAATACTATATAACTGATTTTTTCAATATAATATTAATTATTGAAATTTTTAATACAATTAATAAAATGATTTATTTGTTAACAACGGATTCTGCCACCACAGGGCTAGTCTTGGAGGTTAGCTCTTATAATAAGAAGGATTATAAGGATAGTGGAAGATCTAGTCAGTTTAAGCTATAGGGATAAATCGAATATATAGAATAAGAGTTGAATTGAAGTCAATTTAGAAGAGCTAGGCTGAGTTGAGATGAAATTGCTTGCTTTTTTCTAGAATTCCTTTAAAGAATATTCTAGGTTTATATAGTTTATAATGAAATTCCAGTATATTCTATGCTTATAAATAAGATCGATTTAAATCGTATCTTATAGAATCATTTTAGATAATAAAAAGAAAGTACAACCAATCAATTTAGCGAGATTTCCTGTATACTTCCATCTAGTTCCATTTCATTCTATTCCATTATAAATCAATTTGATAAGAGATACTATTATACAACTATATGATAATATGATTTTATAATATGAGATCATATCATATGTGTATTAGTCATCAATATATCCCTTATTTGATAAGATATTAGTAAGTGATTTAGTGGACTTATTATGAATCCTCACAGCTAGGAAAGTGAAGCGTTTGCGAGAAGTGTTGGAAAGTTGAGGAACATCGGACATGTAAGTCGGGTACCCTACTTTCGGGCCACCCCCCTTTTGGGCCACTTTTCAATCACTTTTCACACCAAAAATGGAATTTCTAACTTTCTTATTTATGAATAGAATTTATTGAAAATTTATATATATATAATTTAGATCGATTTAAGTTTATTCTGAAATTTTTAGATTTTTAGGATTTTTCTGTATCAAGATCTAAAGCTTCAAAATATCGATTTTTTAATTTGTATGGGAATCACATACAAATTTGAAAATTTTATAAAATCTTTAATAACTTTCTAATAAAAATTGCTAAAAATAAACTATAAAATTTTACTATAAATTTATAGTATATTTTATTCAAAAAATTCAGAAAAAATAGAAAATTTCTTATAAATAAATATTTAAAGGGGTACCCTCGAAATGACAGGGATTATTTATACTATTCTAAACTCATCGTATACTATATCTCTATATCTGTTAATTTTTTTGAATTTTTTTTTGAATTTCTAAATAGATTCTAGCTCAAATATTTCAAAAATATATATAGTTTCCTTTTAATGATTGTTGTTAAAAAGTTATTAAAGATTTTATAAAAGTTTTAAATTTGTATGTAATTCTCATACAAATTTGAAAATCGATATTTCGAAGCTCTAGCTCTCAATCCAGAAAAATCCTAAAAATCTAAAAAATTTATAATAAGCTTAAATCGATCCAAATTATATATATACAAATTTTCATCAAATTATATCAAATATTGATAGAGATATTAATAGGCCTAAAAAGTGATTTTTGGTGTGAAAGGGTGGCCCAAAACAGGGGTGGCCCGAAAGTAGGGTACCCGACTTAGTCCTCAAAGTCGCGGCCAATTGTTTTAAAACCAAACTTAAGAGAAAGAAGTAGAGTTGCGTTGTAGAAAAAGGATTTCGTTTGCCCGCAGTATGCTTGGAAAGCATATCATTGTTGGATACGGAGGTGGATTTTCCGTACGCTGCTGTGTAGGAATCTCTGCGCATGACTTCGGGTTATTTTGTTCCCACGTAGCTCGCCATTGATCAAGTTGGCTGAAATGGTCGAGAATATTACTCGAGAGCTTGGAGTGAATCGAGTTTCTCCTGGACGGTTCCAATTTAGAGTCTTGGAACTTTCTTGCGTCTTGTATCATGGCTGGGATGTTGAATAGAATATCCTCCAAGTTAAAGAGTGCTGTTTTCGATGCAGGCTCGAGTGCCCAAGGCACACTCTTCCATTCAGGCTGTTCCAAGAAACATCGCTTCCCCTTATTCCAATACCACCACAAAATGTTAGGCCTATTGCACTCGAGAATTTGTCTCTCGATATGACTCTGATGCATCTCAGGGCCGCGTAGTTGCGTTAACCAGGCTGACTCAGAACTTGGGGCAATGAACTAAATCCCATATGTTAACATCAGTAGCTGCGTGATTGATAACAGACTTCATAAATTTGAAGCATTGACGCTGAGTCCTAAGTTTACCTAGATTAATCAAGCTTGCAGTTTCACTTCACAAGATCACCAAAAGATAATTGACTAAACAGGTTTAAGCATAACATGTTACATTTTTAAGGCATTGAAAGTCATTAGATTCTGGCATACATTGAGCGGAAACATTTGATGGGACACAGATAAGTAAAAAAGAAAATTTTGATTTTAGAACATATGATAAGTGTCTTTCTAACACTTAATTCTACATCTTGACACGGGTTAAAAGAGAAATGATAATTGTGGTCTAATGACATCATCTAGTACAAGAATTCAAGAACACGCAAAGCAGATCAGAAGAGAAAGACAAGTGTTTTGCTCAGTATCAAGGGAATTAAGGTTTCGACTTGAACATCAAGTCAATCACATCCTTGAATGTAATCTACCTACTCATTGCCTTTTCTTATTCTTCCTCTCCTCCTTGTTTCTCTTGGAAGCCGCCCGGCAGTATTGACAAGGTGTCGAAATTTTCAAACCCTGTCGAAATACAATTTTTGGATGTTTGAACTGAGAGCCTGCTCTCATGTTTGCGAATTCATTATGAGAGCTCTCCACCCTGAACATTCTGGAGATTATATCCCTCCAAATCTCTTGATCCTCGATTGAATGAATCATGTGTCGGTGAGGAAGATTGCAGTCGAGATCCTGGATGATGAATTCTTCGAGATCCTGAAAAACAAAATTGACGAAAATTCTGTCCCAAAAGTCAAAACAGTTATTTCGATAATTCATGTCATTCTCTCTATCATCCGGAGAGAGAAGCGATAGTGGTGTGATTTGAACTCGTTTAATGTCCCAAGGGTTGATAAGCCATGGTTGAAGGATTGGGGTTGTCGAAGTGCGCCAGGGTTGCCACCAGGGACGGAATGGCGTATTGAATTGCAATAGCCATAGTTCCGCGCGGAATCTTGTACTAGGGCTAGAGGCGGACATTGTGTAAAGAGAATCGAAGCTGAGTACATCAAGATTCTTGTTGAAAGGGACAAGGGGTGCAAATGGACTAAGATGCTCGGGTGTTCTTTCCAAAAAGATCCCCCGCGCAGCGCATTCTTCGCCCGACATTCCGATCTGCTCATAGGACTTTGTGACTTCTTCTTTACTCTCAAAACAGGCTCTGAAGGACCCCGGCATAGTATCGTATGGTACGATATTCAATGGTGCCAAAGGTTCGAGCTTCAACGGCATTCTACAGAACTTATCTTTAACTAAGCGTGGCTGCGCTGTGAAACTCCAAATCTTGTTTCGGATTTCCACTGGAAATCGGGAAAATGGCTTGAAAACAATGACTTCTGGAGAGGATGTTTTTGTAGAATTTGGATTTTTCGTTTTGAGTTGAGTAGCTGGTGTTGATTCTGGGAAGTCCTGCTTGATATCTAGCGTCAAGATCGGCAAATCTTGAATATCAAGCATGCGATACACCCCCAACGCCATGTTTGATAAATCTTTAAAGTTTTCCATTTTGAGGTTGATTCTCTATTTTCGTTGACAAATAATGCCTTTTAGGGTTGGTCTTGATGTTTGTCAAGTAAGTTATAATGTCATCGATGACTTGAATGAGTCTGATATTTCAAAATGCTGACGGAAATGCCAACTTTATAAATGTAGCTGAGAACGTTGTTGAACATCAGTTTTGCATCTGTTCAAACCAATTGTCTTAGTTTCTTTGTTCTCAGTCTGTAGGTTTCGGATAAAACGTAGTAGTTCTTCTGGAAAATTCTTTATTGTAAGACATAGAGATTGTTCGCAAGCTTGTCTTTCTTCTCAAATCTGATTTGAAGACAATGCTTGGCTATCGTCGTCAAAGGAAATAATAAGCAACACGAAACAAGTGAATTGAAACTGTCAACGTGATCTACTCTAGTCTATCGCGAATTCGCCAATAATTCAGACCTATGATATTTCGTCGCGTAGAGGCTTGCCCCTACATCATAGGCATGCCTAGCAAATCGAACGTGTTTGATTTTCAAAATTGAGACAATAGACGCCCCACCCTGAATTCTACTTCTGATACAACTCATAGAATCGTACACCGCTCCAAATTTTTGTTGCGCGCGATGCGGTATTGCAACACACCATGGGTATCTGGACACGAATACATCTGCATATCTTTGTTTTGATGTGTGTTCAGTACTCTTTTATTTCCAAATTAAAGCTCTTTCTTCCCGACTTATAATACATTTGAAGTTTCGATACTCTACCTAGCTAGGTAGCTAAACACCTCATCTCATTTTACATCATTAGCCACGTGAGCCTTGACACATGAAATGGAAGCAAAAAGGCCACAATAGAAAACATAACTCTAGATAATCAATCGCTTCCATATCCTACACCGTTAATCAGGAAACTTCAATTTCGTGAGGATTTGTATGTCAAACATTTTAAGATCATCACTTTGCGATTTATCAGTTCACCTCATGTTTCGTTATGTGTCTATTTTAAAAACCATCGCATGATTTCCGTGTAAAGTTCAGTCCTTATGCATGCTATTGAAATTTTCCCACCAGTACCAAATTCTCGGTTTTGATCAGTCCAGGTGATTTCTCCTGTAAGAATTTGACCAGATCATCTCCCATGAGTGTTCATTCAGGATTTCAAGTCTACCAAGCCCCCCATTGAAGACTACGGTGCTCTGTCTTCACCTTATTTGAAAGAAAACAGTTCGAAACATTAGCTGGAGGACTGTTCAAAACTGATTTCCCGTTTCCTTCTTTCTCATCACAAGCAGCGCGATTTTCTGGCATAGGTTGAGCTTTCTTTGGAGTGACGACATCTTCGTTAAAGATAGCAGTGGCTTTGTTATCAGCAACACGAAATCTCTTCACAACTTTCTCAGTTAAAGACTGCAATTCATCCCCTTGTCTCTTACGGTTCATCAACGGGTACGCAGCCGATAGTGAATTGTATCTCATTCCACTGTTTCCCACACCAGTCGTGGCATGATCGATGATGAGTGCTCCAGACATTACGATATCTTTGTCGCCGTTTGTCTCATCCTCATCTTCGTCTTCTCCGTCTTTAATGCCAACACCCACAACTTTCTCATTACCCAGCGAGTCACTCAAGACATCTGAATGCTTAGTTTTACTTAAAGCTTTCACTGACTTTTGTGGGACTATTACTTATTAGCTCTTATTTCGTTGATTCAGTCGCGAAAGCCCAGGTCAACATACCAAAATCTTCGGGCTTCAATGCTTCCAAGTCGACGCCTTTTCTTTTCAAAACCATGAGCAGTTTTCGAACAAACATCCATAACTCGCCGAGTTGGTTCCTTCCTGGCCAAAGTTTGACCGGTGTTGCAGCACTTTGACCCATGTTCAAGCCGGAACCCCAAACATAGTCAGTGCGCATCTCCACAATCAGACAATCGGCAGTATGTAAGAGTTCCAGCCTGAACTTTGGATTGGAAAGAACCTTCCACCAAAGACAATCAAGCATCACATCTTGCGAGATCTTGTCCCATTCTACAACATCGATTGGGATTTTGTTGCCAAGATTTTTCGCATCCTGAGGTTCACGTCCATTTAAGAATTTCTCAAATAGGGCGTAGTTTTGAGAGAGGTGTGCCTTGCCGGCCTGGAAATAGCTATATGAATGTTAATATTATCAAATAATGAATGGATGGGTACTTACTGTTCTTGGAGGTTAGTTCTTATAATAAGAAGGAATAGTATTATTATAAGGATAGTGGAAGATCTAGTCAGTTTAAGCTGTAGGGATAAATCGAATATATAGAATAAGAGTTGAATTGAAGTCAATTTAGAAGAGCTAGGCTGAGTTGAGATGAAATTGCTTGCTTTTTTCTAGAGTTTCTTTAAAGAATATTCTAGGTTTATATAATTTATAATGAAATTCCAGTATATTCCATGCTTATAAATAAGATCGATTTAAATCGTATCTTATAGAATCATTTTAGATAATAAAAAGAAAGTACAACCAATCAATTTAGCGAGATTTCCTGTATACTTCCATCTGGTTCCATTTCATTCTATTCCATTATAAATCAATTTGATAAGAGATACTATTATATAACTATATGATAATATGATTTTATAATATAAGATCATATCATATGTGTATTAGTCATCAATATATCCCTTATTTGATAAGATATTAGTAAGTGATTTAGTGGACTTATTATGAATCCTCACAACTGTTCGCCTGTCTGCCAAGTGCGACCGAGATTGTCCCTAAAGGGTGATTTGTGGAAGTTGGACAAGAATCCCCATTTTCCGCCGGCGTTATGAAAACCAATCGTGTTTCTGGGAATGTAACCTCCATTCTCCTCTGCGTACGCCCTGGTAATCGAGCCTGGAGGGGGCGGATTGGGAGGTGCCAGTGGGGCTGCTGGTTTTTTCTCTCTAGCCATTTTGGGTGATATCTGATACTGATAGCGCCGAACTTGAGAAGATTTGTTAAAAATGAATGCTTTGTTGGTTTCGATCCGGTGCGTGGAGAGGAGGATATGGAAAGGGTCGCTGATAGCTCGAGTCGAATGCCTGAATAATAGAAGGTATAGTGGTTGCTAGCAGCTGGAGTCAACAGTGATCTGGTTTCAGTTTCTCTTGGGTTCCTGTGAGTGGAGATGTAGCGATGGATAAGTTGGTATCTGAAGAGGAGAAACGTAGTGCAAAGGATCGAATGAGACAACCGGTCGTTGAATACTGGAGTCGAATGGACCTAGATCGGTGCAGAGTAGACGAAAACGGGAAAGTATAAGAAGGAAATTTAAGATCGAGGATGTGTCGGTTCCCGAAACGACCGTTTATGTTCACTTTCGGGAACTTGTCGAATATGTTCGTTCGGATGACGATTTTGCAATAAGAACAGTAATGAAGGGAAGCAAATAAAAGAAAAAGCGAACCGGGTCGTTGTCGACTGGAGACGAGTTTGTAAAGATTGAATAAGTTGTAAAGGGTTAGGAATATCAGAGAGAGAGAAAGTTCCTCAACTGAAAGATTCGCTTAAGCCCGGAACAAAAGCGAGCTAAAATCGGGCCGAAGTATGCTCCGAAAAGACATTCGGAATAACTTCAAATGCACTGTTGACTAGCGTCGCTCTGAGAGACATGCCCCTTATTCGGTCTTTGGGAATCTAGAAAATTTTAATCTTTCACATCGACAGACAAATTTTCAAAATACTCCAAAACTCGACAGTCGAATTGCAACAAACCCACTTTTCTCATTTGTTATTCCAAATTCCTGCTCGAGGGACTTCTTGTCGATGGATGATGAAATGGAGTATGCCATGCAGCGGCAAGATGCTTACAACAAAGAACCGGCTTCAGCTGATTCTGATCATGATACACAGCTAAGATGAAGACAGATACGAAGAAGAGAATGAGAATTATGAAGAAAGGCAGAAAGTGAGTGGTAGAAGAAGACTAATTGGTAAGTTATGAACTTCTGCATTCAAATGTGGTTTTTTTTACCAACGTGCCACTGCTATAGGTTTGGTGTCATGATGGAATATATGAAGTGTGAGGGGAAGGGCTCATATCGATGAAGTAGATATTTTACAATGCATTAACGGCCTATCTTTCACTCCTTTTATGGCAGCGGTAAGATTAATACATCGACCGATGTTTTGAGCCATTAGCGTTCTGATATTATTTTTTAGCGTTTCTTCATCCAACATCAGACTTACATACATTGTTTTACCAATGGCTTCTCAGGGGCAGTACCTCATTCAGCATAATGAGCATGTCATTTGATTCGATAATACAAACGAGAATTTCCTAGATTTATCGATGCAAAATATTTGTGACGTGACCCGTAAGGTTGACTCCTGAACCATCTGAATAGATCAAACTGTAAAAATTGGAAGAAGATAATTTGTATGACTAAAGAAATCGCTAAAGACTGAAGAATAATAGACTAAAACTACCTACCCACCTAGGCTGATGTGTCACGAAGAGAGGTTTGGAATAAGTTCACATTCACTTAAATCTGGCCCCACCTTGGAATATATACGAGTTTCCAATGATCTTCACTTCTAATCTACAAAACTGACTCGATCCATCAGTCAGCCGATTGACTATTCTTTTATTTTGGTCATCTTGAGAATTCAGTATAGACTGCAGGTACAACACCAAGTACTTGTCTCTCAAACGCAGACTCAAGAAAATAAGGTCCAGGGGATTTCTAAGAACGAAATATCAAGGATTATCAAACATGGCCGACAATACATTTGTCCCGGTTCCAGACGCGATAAAGCAAAAGCTTTCTGAAGGAAGAATTCTCGAGGCCTACACCTTCGCTGAGATAGACCGCATCTTACCTTCTCGATTCCTACGTGGCAGTGATTGGGTATGTAGACCTCTCTCAATAACTCTTTTCTTTATGATAGAACAGGCTCTAACGTTTTAAAGGACTCTTTAAACTTGACCTCTTCCGAATCGATTAACTGCGGAATCGCTTTCGACAACCTTTGTCTCTTAGCGTGGGAGAAGGTCAATCTCTCCACATGGCAAATCGAAAGCGAATTGGAAAAAATGGTATTACAATGGGCGGAAAAGAACAAAGATACAGGGAAAGCAATTATGCGGGATATCTTACCAAAAGCTAAAGAGTTTGGCTGGCAGGTAAGATTTGGTTGCAGGATAGAGGGGCTTGAATCATGGTAATCAAAGGACATTATTTAAAGTTTGGAAGCTCGTGTAGAGACGGGGAGATCTTAGCAAATCATTGGAAGATGGTACTTGATGTTATTACTGCTTCTGCTGAATCATGTAATACAACCACTTGCCCCAACCTTAACTGGTTCAGCTCTTGGCTCTTGAGTGAAAAATCTTCTCAACAACATTCAATTTCTCAAACATAGCTTCAACTGTTAATATAACTTTACATGGCCTATTCATACTGCAGATCATACAGATCTATGAATTGAAAATTACTCAAATTAGTTTGTTGATGATCGTTGTAGTACTTGAACAATTGAATTTTCATTGAAATTTTTCCACCAAATGACAGCATCAAGGGTATTAACCATTAATTAACTTGATTCACGCAGAAGGACAACGAGTTGTTCTCTTTCAACTCTACCACTTTCGAATTTGCCAGCTAAAAGAGGGGTCTTCACATTACACGAACAGGTAAATGTTGGATTTAAACTATTGGAAGGCGATTTACAAAACATATAAATACGACAGCTTATTCTCACCCTTTCTTCTTCTCTTTAGCTACATATTTCCTGACTGGTAACGTCGATAGAATCCAAGAACGATAGCTAGAAGACTGGATCATAGACCAGACAATAGTTTAATGAAAATAATTCGCAAAGTTTAATCCACAATTCAGATGAAATCATTGTCATGAAATCACATATTTCTCGCCAATTCCTCGTTTGACAGCAGGTCTCTCTGCAATTCTCTCAATCCATTCAAGTAGAGATGGAAATTCTTTCATCTCTTCCTCCGTAAATCCACTTCCTGGCCAATTTTTCACCCACGCCCAAGTCCCAATATCAGCTATCGAGTATTTCCCTTTGTCCTTTCCAGCAAGAAATTCTTTTGGTTGCCCGGTGTACTTGCCGGAAAGCTGTAGTTCAAGAACTCCGTATACTCGATAAGTTTCCTTTCGAAATCGATTAATGGCGACTAATTAGTCAGTACCTCATGTATTAGACTCGTCAAAACCATTCCATGTAATAGAGAATGTGCACACGATTACTTACAACTACTTTGTTCTTCTGCGCGGCTGAAAAATCTAAAATTTCCTTGGTATGGAGCACCGCTTCCATGCCAGAAAAATAACCATTGCAAGAGCTCACTTTGCTCAAGTTCATCGGTGAACCCAAATTGATGGTCTTTATCTAACCTCAAAAGGTACAGCAGCTCCGCGGAAGTCTCCATCGATGGAAATGGTGGCGACTGAGTGTTGTCAATGATGATTGGTATTCGACCTGATTCACGGTGTTAGAAGCTTGAGATCTGAAATTAAGATTATTTCTACCATTTGGATTGAGGCGAAGAAACCAATCTTTCTTTTGCTCATTTGTCGATGTATCTCTAATTTGAGAGGCTTAGTCGTTGTATTTCATCGCAATTGTTGGAAATATGTTAGGCACTAACAGTAATGTAGTCGTCCATTCTGTACCATATGCATCTGCTAGTTCTTCAAGCAATATTTGTACTTTCTGGCCATTGGGTGTATTCTCTGTGACAAGATGGAGACCCTATTTTTGCTTCGTTACTTGCGTGATCATGATTGAGGAGGAAGTTAACTTACTTTGGCGCTTTTGACATCCAAAGGAGTTTTGTCATCGTAAGGCTCAAATGTCATTGTTCCTAAAAAAAAGTCTTTTGCACAGAAATCTTTCCGCTTCTGGGTGGGACGGAGTGAATTAGATTCGTGAAAATGTGGCAGCTATATCAATAAGGTTATTCAAGATACAGTTGCTGATCAAGTTTGATATCTTGATCTTGGCGTTCGGTCATGATAGTTCAATCCCCTTAATTTTCGCTTATCTTCTCGATAACATGATGAATATTAGTTTTTCGGGATTATCGGATACCAATTTGAAGGTTTTCGGCTCCTAGGCTCAGCAAGTCGTTTGGGTGACAATGGTGTTGTAGGGATTCTCCGAACGCGATTCTCCTACGTCGATCCTTCGATAAGCGATAAATCGGGTACCCTATTTTTAAACCACCCTCCATTTGGGTCACCTTAAAAATTTATATTATATAGTATTAAAACATTAATTATTTAATAATTATTTGGTATTATAATAAATACTTGAGGATATATTTTCATTATTATTATTAATATTTCTTATATCAATTTCACAATCTCTTATTACGATTTATACCTTTTTAATTTCTTTAATCTTAGAAAACTTTGAATTTGGATTAGTTTTTATTTTATACTTTTTTTTGAAAACAATTTATATTAATTATCACGCTAAAAGTGATATCACTAATAGTATTAAGCTAATTGGGTTTATATAGGCATATTCTCTCGTGATATACCCCCGAGATTGCTAATTAGCTGGTTATAGGTAATAATCTCTGTACTAGTTTCAATTGAGTTATATATATACAAATCTCTTTTTATATCTTTGTACTATCAAATCTAGGTTTTTTATGGATTCATTTGATAGGCTGAGCTGTATGGATATAGTGGGGCAATAGAGCAGGGTCCTTATATTAGCTTTAATAGGCTAAGATTAGATGATTAATGTGGGTTTATTGAAATACTTGCTTATAAGTAGACCTACAAACCCTGTAAAAGAATATAGTTAAGTAAAGAATTATATTATTGTGTTATAAATATATATTGGGCTTATAACTATTACGCTAAAAGTGATATCACTAATAGTATTAAGCTAATTGGGTTTATATAGGCATATTCTCTCATGATATTAATTGATATTTCAATTATTTTATTTGATATTCAGATTGCAAAAGTTTATAATTCTTAATATTAAATCTTTTAGTAATCTTTTTAAAAAGCTAATAGCAAGTATAAAGATCAGTTTTTTTGCTTTAAATTAATATATAGGTATATAATCTTAAATTATTAGTTTTTTGAGATATTCTAAAAATTGAAATTACGGATTTCTTATTTTATTGATATATAGGATTATTATCAGAATATAATTTCTGATTTGTAATTTTCTTATTATTATTTTTAAGTAACAATCTTGATATAATAAATTTAGTATGATTTAGAGGCTATAAATTTGAAGCTTTTTATTTAGATAGTATATTATATTTTATTAAACTATCTAATTATGCTTTCTGATAATATATAAGGAAATTAATCTTTTCAAGTATTTTGGAATCCAATAAGGAGGTTAATTTATTGAGATAGTATTTATATACTCTTTTAAAGAATAAGAATATAAATAAATCAAGAGGCTGTAGGATGTATAATGTATATAATAGTAGGAATAAAAGGTGTATATTGTTTTTAAAGTATTTATATATAAATTTAATAGTTTTATAATTTCTATATTTGTTTAATATAAAAAGTCTCGATTTATTTAGTAAAAAGGGGATTGTTTGAGATATAAATATCTTTTTAAGTTATTTTAGGGTAATATTATTTGTAGTTTATTTATTTTCTATAGTAGTGAAATGTTATTCTTTATAGGGATTTAAATTAATTAGAAATTATTATTGTTATATTGATTTTCTTTTTAATATAATAAGGGGATTAAGAGTTTTTCTTATAATTAAGATATATTTTATAAATAATATCCAAATTTTAGAATTAAATTGTTTTTTTTGAATAAAACAATATTTTGAGTTTTCTAGGATTAGTTTATTTAGTCTTTAATCTTTTTGTATATTTGTTTTGTTTATATTGTATTGATTTTAAGGCTTAATATAACAAATTGAGGGTAAATCTAACTTTGGAAATTATTGATTAATAATATCGATAGTTGTATTATTGATATGTATTAAATCGATTTTAAGTTGTTTTTTGATATTAATCTCTAAATTCCTTTAAAGAAAATTTGTAATCTATTATTTTCCAAGTGTAGGATTATTTCTTTTAATATTGAGGAGGTATTTTTCAATTTCACAAATCTAGTAATGTATAGAATTAGTATTTAAGGATTCTTGAATTAATATTCAATTTGTTAATTATTTTTTCTGGATTGAGATTATCTTTTATATATATTGTATACCTTTTTGATGAAATAGATGGCTATTTATATAGTTTTAAAGAGTAATTTTTGGAATCCTATAATCCAAAGTAGTTTGTTGGATTGAATGTTTATTTATTATTATATATAAAGTCGAATTAATATCAACTTCAATATATATTTTAGATATAATATAAATAATAATATATCAAAATTTCAAATCAATTGATTCAAGTATTATAAAGTTATTAAAAAATAAATAAAAGAGATCCCTTTTTGCAATGAGCTTTTTTGAAATGGCCCAAATGGGGAGTGGCCCAAAAGTGGGGTATCCGACTTAAGAATAGCCTCTCCTAAGATCGCATTCTTCCGATGCTGGAAGCTAGCAAGGGGAGATGTATTTAATTTCACGAAATTGATAAAGTCGCCTATGAAATGAAGATATTTAAAAGTTTGAATAAAGATTCTACAAAATTACATTTCATTCCAACTTCTTATCGACGCCGAAAATATCAAATTCCATTCCTGGATAAAAATACTTCGAAAAAATCGAATATTCCCTTGAACCTCAACGCAACAAATCATGCAACCTTTTCATCTTACTGCCACTGGTTATAATCTCAATTATCTCCCTGAGTATATCGCCTTACGACATGGTTTCTTTAAAGAGCAAGGACTTGACGTCACTGTAAACATACCTACGCCTTGGGATGGTGTCCTTGACGCTCTCGCTGATGGCACAGCCGACATGGCTCTTGGTGGCATCTGGGTACCATCAATGTACCGTGACAGAGTTAAGGACTACACTGTATTCGCACAGATTGCAAATCGATGTCCTTTAGCCATACTCAGGCGTGGCCATGACGAAGGATTTAAACTATCTGATATGGTTGGGAGCACGGTTCTGATGAAATCCGGCGGTGGAGCTAGCGTTGGCCTTTTCTTCAAGATGTTATTGCGCGAAAACAATATCGATCATAATTCTCTTGACTATATTCAAGATCTTGATGGTATAATGCTGGGCAATTTATTTCAGGGTGGTATGGGTGATTATTTCATAACAGACAATCTTTCGGCGCGGGTTATGGTTGAACAAAACAAAAATATCTCCATCGCGATGGAAATGGTATCTCAGAAAGATGTTCCTTGGAGCGTGTATTATCGGGAGACTGAAGGAATCACGCCGGAGGTTCTGGATGCACAAAAGCGTTTTTGTGTTGGTCTAGCTAAAGGTATTGATTGGGTACTCGAGCATGATGCAGAGACGTTCAAAGATGAGCTCTCTGAGCTCTTTCCTTCGGCACCTATCAATTCTGTTGTTAGCGTGACGAACTCTTTCCGGAAAAATGGAATGTGGACTTCCACCGAGATACCCCGTGAAGGATACAAGAGGTGGCAGATTGGACTTGCTGGTCACCGTCTGATTAAGGAACCGTTTCCTTATGAAGTCGTTGTTGACAATGGACCAGCATCTGCGGCGCAAAAATTACGGGGTGAAAAATAGAGTGTGATTATCACAATTTGGATGTTCGCCTGTAAAAAGCGTTGGATCTCCGATCATTGTTCACTGTAAATATTTCAAAACAAGAATTTGAGTTGTTAAACTTTGCTTCCGAGCGACTGAGGGCAATGGGGGATTATAGCAGTCATTGGTGTATTCTGATTGTTCATATATAATATACCACGCCGATTCCTTGTAGAAATTCAAATGTCCAAGTTCAGTCAAGTACCTTAGTGTAGTGTGGATTACAAGAGAAAATCTCTGGTTTCGGTTCAATCAACCACTAACTTCGTACTTCAGCCCGATACTCTAGATCATGTTATTTTTGTGTCAACTAAATTGATCCATCTCAATGATCACACCGCAAAACTGATTCACTATGTCTCTTCGAAGTAGATATCGTCAAAGAAACCGGATCTCAATAATGACATTGGAATGATCAATGACCACGAATCAAAATACATTGTTTCACGAATGAGTACACACACGATTTCAAACTAGCGCACACGTATCGCATTTAGCGTTTGTTGCTCTAAATTTAGGATGGACATAAACAACCAATATGACCACATACATAACATGAGGAAATCACACTACTGTCGAGTTGATATGAACAAAATTGACTTGTAACCAATTATTTCACTGAGATTAAGAAGCCGAGGAGGCACGAAATAAATAGCTAATTGGAAAAATTTGTTATTTGAATATAAAATATTCATTCGTTGTTTGACCTGGGTCTTGATACCAAATTAATAGAAGAAATTATTCACGTCCCCATCATAGGGTCAAGTCCTATGTCTCCAAAATCTACATCCTGTAGATCAGGCCACTGCGCAGCAAAGCTGAGCATCTCACTAAAGGCAAAGTTGTCCGCCGATAACAGCGTGGATGTGTTGTCACCGCTGATTTCATTCGTAGTAGCGATACCACGAGAAGACGGTTGTAGTTGTTGCACCAAATTTCTCATTTGTTTTTCAAATTCAATGCGATTTTGATACACATCTTCGGCGTTGTTGGCCACTAAGAAGTCGACCGTTGTTGAAGAGAGGGTATCAAACACATCACGACAGCCTGCTGCACCAGGAAAGTTTTCCGACATGGCAGAGAGTGTAGAGGCACAGGACTGAAGTGTTGAAATGTTCTTGCTTACAGAATTTCGATTGCGTATTTCTTTCGAGTGCCAGAGTCCATATATAACTCCGAGACCAGCCATGAAGAGATGATGTACTGATTTCCATAGTACATCAATTTTCCCATCTCGCTGCAAAATTTTGATACTTGCGATCAGTTTACAGGAGGCTTCAAATGACATTACCAGCTCTTCACTTGAAACCTGTATAACTATGGATGCAGGCCTATACAACAGAAGGATTGCATTATTATAAATCACATCCCAGTATGCCTGATGAGCGAATATGGACGCTGGGTGGGCTTGACTAAGTCGTGGAATAGCAGTATACCATTGCTGTAGACGAGGTTGAATGTCCTGGACCCAAGTTGAATAGTCAATTCTGGGAGAAGATATTTTAGGAGTCCAGGCTTGCGTGTGAAGCACATGCTTGATCTCGGACTCAAGTTTTGACATATTGAACATGTGGTTATGGGCTCGTTGAGTGTGAATGTCGAAATCGTAGAGCTCGCGGGTAAGAGAGCCGCGTGAAACATTCCATGGATTCGGAAGGGGTACATTCGTACTTTCATCAATGATGCCCAAGGGCCGCCCGAGCGTTATACATAGGACGCGATCAAATTGGTAAGTAGAATACCAAAGGCGCCGGCGTTCGTGTAACAAATCCGGATCCATTGTTGAGGACTGTTCCTCGGTCTCCCAATGTAAGCCTATATCAACACATAATCGCAGTGCAAAACCTGTCAAATGCCATAAGCTTCCATGAGAAGGACAAAGAGAAACAAATTGAGCTAGCAATAATATGGCGCGAAGTGTCTCAAGATCATTCTTCGAATAAGCAATGATCTTTTCGATTGACCCAATTGCTGACCGGAAGCAACCCTCGCTTTGAGATGGGCGACCTCCGGATGGATTGGGAACATCACAAAGGGCAATGGCGAAGATCATGTAGGCCGTAAAAATATCATTCTCAGTTATTTGATCGGAAGATTGTGGATCATTCCTGGAGCGATATGCACCCTCAACAGCTTTCTCAACTTGTGCCCGATTTACAATAGGCAGATGAGGAGTACGATATTGGAAATAGACTCCGACCAAATGATCGGCAGCGTGGCGTGGGGGGAGAGAAGCCTCAGCTGTTGGTACAGATGAGAATGGATCATAAGAATTTTGCTTGGAGGACAGAGAAGAAGGGAGGGAGTCGATTCGAATTGCCACCATCACCATTCTGGCTAGCGTTATCCCACTGCTTTGTCCTAGAAACCGCGGTTGTCTTGAGGGTTCAACAACGACACTTCTCACACTCTTGACTAAATTCTGAAAATGATTTGTGCTTGCGTTCGACGTTACTGAACTTGCTGTAGGAAGGATACCAAGATCAATTCTTGTCGGGGAACATGGCTCGACAGGAGTGGGACTTTCGGTATTAACTGAAGCACTGTTTCCAATTTGCATGCGCAATTCTTCGTTTTGCTATCGTAGCTCTCGATTTTCTCGAGTTGTGCTCTCCAACTGCGCCTCTAAATTGGCCACATAGTTGCGTGGTATCTTGATAAAGTTTAGTTATTAACGACGAAGGATGTGAGGATTCATAATAAGTCCACTAAATCACTTACTAATATCTTATCAAATAAGGGATATATTGATGACTAATACACATATAATATAATCTTATATTATAAAATCATATTATCATATAGTTGTATAATAATATCTCTTATCAAATTGATTTATAATGGAATAGAATAAAATGGAACTAAATGGAAGTATACAGGAAATCTCGCTAAATTGATTGGTTATACTTTCTTTTTATTATCTAAAATAATTTTATAAGATATGATTTAAATCAATCTTATTTATAAGTATGGAATATATTGGAATTTTATTATAAACTATATAAACCTAGAATATTCTTTAAAGAAATTCTAGAAAAAAGCAAGCAATTTCATTTCAATTCAGCCTAGTTCTTTTAAATTGACTTTAATTCAATTTTTATTCTATATATTCGATTTATTCCTATAGTTTAAACTGATTAGATTTTTTACTATCCTTATAATAATACTATTCCTTTTTATTATAAGAGCTAACCTCCAAGAGGTTATAAGCCCGGCTAATCTAAATTAGTTTAAAAAGGGAATTAGCTTGATTTAAGGCTGTATATTATATATATACCGCTATTAAACTATTGAATATTGAATTTTCAAATCAATTTAATCGAATTTATATCGAAAATTACTGTATATAGACCCTGTGGTTTGTGTCCCTAAAACTAAATCTAATTGAGCGTATAAAATTAGGTTCCTAGATGATATATTTATACTATATTGTTACTCATAGTGGGTGATATATCAATCTTTTTTATACCAAGGTGCCCTAACTTATTTAATCTTTATTTTATATCAATTAAGATAAAGACCTAATTTAAGAGGTGGTTGATCTATTTAATCCTCAAAAACTAAAATCGATTTTAAATCGATTTATTTATTTAATCCATTCAAAACCGAAACTAGCTATACATTTAAATTAGTATTTAACCAGTATAAAACTAATTAATCTATAAAAAACTTAAAATAGCTTCTGGTATCAATTTTAAATCTGATTCTCTAAAAGGCAGATCTAATTATATTGAATGGATTAACCGAGCTAAGTTCTTTCTTGAAATAAATAACTTTATACTATATATCGACGGTACAGAAGTTCCACCTAATAAAAATCTATATATAAACGAATCAGGAAGGCCTATTTCATCTGAATTAGCTATAAAATATAATGAAAGACTTTCAGAATATCAAAAAAACAAAAAAAAAACACTAAAAACTATTAAATCTATAATTAACTTCGAATTAATCAAAAAATTCAAAAAAACTATGGCTAAAAGTTTATAGGACTCCATTAATAAGATATTTAGAGAGTCTTCTATTGAATTAATGAAAAAATACTTAAATAGACTAATAAAATCTAATTATATTAATTCAGAAGGAATGGATGAATATATTAATTCAATCCAATCATCATATAATTACCTAAAATCAATGAATTTCGACATTCCGGATACCTTTATAATGTGGTTTCTTTTTAGAGGTCTACCTAGCTCTTTCAATGATTTTGCCTCTCGAAAATACGAAGAATTAATTAAAAATATAGCTAATATTGATCTGGATAAACTCTTTTCTGAGCTAATATTCGAAAAAACTAGAATATAATCTAATATTGATTTAAATACTAATAAAATAAACTTTAATAAAACTCCCTATTATAAATATTACTCTAAAAAGAAGCATTTAGAATCGAAATGCTTTATAAAATATTCTAAATTAAAGATTAATAAAAAGAATAATAAAAAACAATTTAAATCAAATCCGAATAGAAATTCGAATAAAGATTCAAAGAAAAATTCGAATAAACCTATTTCTAACAAGCAACTAATAACTATAGACTATTATATAGGCTTAACTAATCAATCTCTTAAATCTAAATATAAATTTATATTAGATTCGGGTACTACAGAGTATTATTCACCCAATAAAGAATAATTTATAAATTATAAGCTATTAAATAATCATTTCATTATTATAGCTAATAGGGAAAAGCTTTGTATTAATAGTATAGGAGATATTTCTATTCTAATTAATAATAAATCAAAGGTACTGTTACAGAGAATATATTATATTCCCAATATAGCCTCCAATCTTATCAGTTCGAATAAAATAACCCAAAAAGAATAATCTAATCATATTATTCCCTCAGGAAACAAAATCGATATTATTCATAAAAAGACTAATATACGAACTTTAGCTCCCTGGCTAATTGATGCATATTATCTTAATTTTAAGGTAGATTCTAAATATCTTAAAAGTATTAATATTTCTGAAAAGGAAAAGAAATCAATTCAAGAATCGGATTTATTATTAAATAAAGTCAATCTCAATCTAATCCATAAAAGATTAGATTATATAAATAAAAATTATATCATTAAATCCTTAAATATCCAATTAGATATAGCTAAATCTGATTTAGATATATATGAATCATACAAATTTGGCAAATTCTATTAGAAAATAAGTAAAAAACCTTCGGAAATCCTTAAATTAAGTTCTAAATTCGAAAAATTCAGTTTAGATATAACTGGATCTTTTAGAACTATAAGAATTAAAGATAAAAAATACTTTTTAATATTTATCGATTAAACCACTAAAACTATTTGGATATATCCCATTAAATTCAAATCCCAGGTCTATAATATTCTAATAAAGTTCTACAATCTAATTAGAAATCAGTTTAATATTAATATTAAAATACTAAGATTAGACAATGCTCTTGAGTTTCTTTCGAATAAATGAACAGATTTTATCCGAAATCACGGGATTATATGCGAATATATTAGCCCGTACGCTTACTCCCAGAATGGAATAGCCGAGATATTAAACAGATATAGTCAAAAGACTAATCTGTATAACTAAAGAGAAAGAGATTCCACTCTATTTATAACCATACCTAGTTAAAGCCATTGCTCATATCAAGAATAGAACATATAATAGTTCTATTAATAATTCATCATTCGAATTAATATATAATAAGAAGTCTGATTTAAGCTACATTAGAATCCTAGACTCTCTTACTTATATTATTAATAATAAAAAGATTTACAATGGAAAACTGGATTTTAGAGCTTGGAAAGGTATACTAGTAGGCTTTGATTCGTTTAATAATTACTTAATCTATATTCCAGCCAATAAGAGAGTGATTAGCTTGAGAAATTGTTGGTTTAAGAGAGATATAGAAGATGTAGTTCCCATTATATATAGACCCCTAAATATCTATTTGTATTTAATCTTTAAGGAGCTAGTTAAATAAAGGGAATAGTAAACTTTATATAAATACTACTAAAAAAACTAGTTTTTTTTGCTTTTATCTAAATATTTTTAATATAGTTGTTATTGTATAAAAATCATTTTCTTGAAGTAAATTCCTTTAAATAAATTCCTTTATTTATATATTCAAAACTTTTTTTTATAATTTTAAATATAATAATGGAAAAGAAATTTATAAAATCATAAATATCCTTTATCTATCAATTAAAGTCCCTAATTTTTTATTAGTAAAACCAATCCCTTTCCTTAATCCCATTCCACCTACTTTATTACTTTAATATCGATTTTATTTATATTAATTAGATTAGCAAAAGCTTAATACAGTTTTTCTTTTGTTATTGTATTAGTTGGATTAGTTGGATTATTAATCTAGATTATCTTAATAATTTTTTTTTACTTATAGAATTGATATAATACTATAATATTGATTATTAATCTCTTTTTATTAATTATTTTTAGCTTTATGAATAAATTATATAATAACTTAGAATTAGTATACAAAACTAATAAAATCTCCTTGCCGAAAATAGTACTAATTATAAAAATAATTACTACATCAATATCGAATCTCTGAACTAATTTGTATAGTTTAGATACTAAAATATTATATATAATTCTTTTATATTTAATAAATAATTAATGAATAATATTAATATTATTATATTTATTTATTATTATAATTATATAATTTATTTAAAACAAATAGTTCTTATTATTTGTAAAAAAAATATTAGTAAAAATAATAATCTTAAATGAATTTAGGTTAAATAATATATATTTGAGTTTTTTGATAGAGTTTTCTTTTTACCACTTGATATATTTGTTTAATATTATAATATTATCTTTATTGGGTTAAATTGTTTATATTGCTATAAACAAATCAAAAAATACTTCAGATTAATATATAGTTATAATATATATTTTATAGATTCGTTATATAATATATTATTTATATATAAAAATATATTTTCAAATCTTATTATATATATTATATATATCTATAAATTCAATAAATACAAATTGCAAATTGTTATATTGCTTTTCCTAATCAAAATAAATATTATTACTTTTAAATATAAAAATAATATTATTAAACTTTAATAAATAATTATAAATAAATTTCTCATAATTCTTAACCATAAAACCAGTCTACTTGAATTGCTTATCCTTAGCTTGTATAAATATACTATCCCCAATAATAAGTATATTATCTGTTTGAAATCCTACAATACCGAATCCAATTCTCTTATTACTAATATATAAAAGATAAAAATCATATATAAATTACTACATTTTAAGTTTCTTACAATAATAAATATGGTATATCCGGAATTAATGATTTCCTATTTCAAAAACACTATATAATAATTTAACAATTAATAAAACCATATTAATTGATAAGTCCATCTCTTCCAAAATATAGATATAAAAAGTACAATACAAATTCGAAGTAGATTGAGTATACACCTAAATAATATTTCGAATATACATTCCTATACCTATCTTTCGAGTTGTCACGGCGCCAACTACATGATCTGTAGTTGCCTTCGTGCCTCAGGCACAGCATACTAGCGCGCCCTACTTCCTATAAGTAGGGCTTCACTCTTCCATAGCTCTTCTACCCTTATGGTACAATATAAGTCTTTACCCGTACCTTGACAGTTTGTACCATCTTCAAATAAGCTATCACAGCTTTATTTCTTATTTTATTTCCAAAGCCCCACCGACGTCTTGTCCCGATCGCGCCGATCGCACCCACCGTTGATCCATTGTACACCCTGCCGCCGATGTTTTGAGCCTCAAAAAGTGCCGAAGATGGGTGAACAAGCACCTGCACCAGAAGCGCCTGCATCTGGCTTACCTCCGCAGTTCCTTTTCTTGAACCACGTTCTCAACTCCGCCGAAGCCGATATCTCTCCCTTTACAGACCTATTCAATGATCCAAACGCTGCACACTTCGCTGCCGCTCAAGCCGTGTTTGAATCGATCGAATCGATCGCAGGCTCATTACAAGCCCAAGCTGCCGCTGCTCAGGCCCAAGCCACCGATGCTCAATCAGAGATTGTCGAATTGAAAGACACAATTGAGACATTGAAGATTGCTGTTCGCAATAATTCGCAAGCTTCACCTCGTCGCAAGTATCTCGCCGCCCCCGAAAAGTTCAGTGGTGATGAGCAAGATATCGCAAAGCGCCAAGATCAGTACACGACTTTTCGTAGCGCAGTCAATCGCTGCTTGACCGCGGATTACGAAAATGAATCAGAGTTTCAGAAAATCACATTTCTTGCTAGCCTACTTTCTGGCCCTGCTTATACGAACAATCAGATACACTTTGATACAATCACAGACAACGCGCATGATTCCGACCTTTGGCCCTCTGGATGGCGCACTGTAGCAGGCATCTGGCGTGAATTAAACAAGCAATACCAGACTCTAGATCTCTCACGCAAAGCTTCCATGGATTACGATAAATGTAAAATGAAGAAGACCCCATTTGGTAACTTTATTACCGAATTCAAGCAGCTCGCTATCAAATGCAAGAAGACTGCCGAACAACAAGTCGCTGATCTTAAACTCAAAGTCTCACAAGAACTAATCGATGCTTCAGTTAACCGCCCCAATAAACCTTCTGCCGCCGACATCGACGCATGGGTAGTCTGGTGGCAAGGCATCTACGATGACTTAGAGGAGAAGATTCATCTTGACAATCAACGCAAGAACCAAGGCACCAACTTCAGCGATCAGAAAAAACCCAATGAAAAGAAGCCTGCTATCGCTGCTGTAATACCTACGCCTGATCCCTCTGGAGATCCTATGCAACTGGATGCTGCTCGCCAAGGCCAGCGACCCTTATTACGTTACAATAGAGAACAATGTCTAGATCTTGGCCTCTGTCTTTATTGCAAAAAGCCCGGTCATATCAAATTCAACTGCGAAGAAAAGCGACGCAACGATGCAAAATATAATACCAACTCAGGAACCATACAATACCCCGATCGTCCCCCTGCTACGAACCAACACGCTCCGAATGTCCACCGTTTTCCCGTTACCGATCACCATCACAACCCCGGACCCTATCGCAACGCTTATAGCCCTACTTACCAGAATACATTCCCGCCTGCTAATCGTTTCCCGACTGCCGCGGCACCATTTCGATACGCCTCTCCAGTCCCCACTGGCAGCAGAGATCTGGGCGGATTCGTTGAAGGCTCCGTACATTCGGATGATAGCGGAAATTCAATTCCCCAGCCAAGCATGTTAAAAGACTAACCTCGATTCATAGTCGCGAATCGAGGTTCGTTGTGGAAAGTTTGCCTTTGTGGATTAAGAGATCGGTTATGTCTAGGGATCCTTTGTATCTTAGAACAATGAATAGCAAATCTCTTAAAATCTCAACGGAAATTTTCCTTGCGCCTAACGTGATCATCCCACTCATTGGCTTAGTAGATAGTGGAGCCGCGGGATATGGGTTTATAGATAGAACCCTCATATCCAAGCTTGGTATCCCTACACGTCCCCTCCCTACTACCCGCAACCTGTTACTTGCAGACGGAAGGACTTCTGATATCCTATCTCAGTATGCACTGTTAGATCTACGGATTAACAATCATAAAGAAATTGGCTTATTCTATATTACCAATCTTTCCGACGCGGACCCTATGATCCTCGGTCTTCCATGGCTTCAGCGCCATAACCCTACCATTAATTGGGCAACAATGACTCTTAAGTTCACGTCCACGTACTGCTCCAGATATTGCTGCCCAGTTAACTCTGCTGCAACTGTCGTCCCCGATCGTAACGATGTGCCGACCCCAGCAGACACAGCGCTCAATCCAATACCACGTACACCCGTTAGGAAGTCTATTTTGAAGTCTACTTCGAAGAAATCTACCTCAACCCCATATCGTGCCTTTGCCGAAGAAGTCATCGACGAAAGTCTCCAGACTCCCTCCTTCTCACCCCAAGACCAGTCGATACTTTTGGAATACGATCCTCCGACTCCAGCTGTGGAGAAGAATACTGATAGAAACCTCTACAACATAGATCCTGCTGATCCAATGCCACCCGACTCAAACCGCCGCTACACTCACCGAATCAACGGAAAAACAGAGACCCGCGCCAAGATGATACCAAACCGGCCGATCCTGAAACCGGCCCCAGCGCGGATCATCGCAGGCTCTAGGATACACAAAAGACCGCCACGAAACCAAAACGTTTTACCCCCATTGAACCCCCTATCGCTACAGAAGCCCTCTGAGGAACCGACTGACGCCTTACGAAATATCCGACAGAAAATGAACGATATAAAGTTTCTCACAGCTAATAGCTTTGTTCAATTCTGTAAAGATCAGGAAGCTTATATCACAAAAGTAACCTGGGATGAATTAGATAGAGCTTGCGAGTTACACCGTATAATAACAAACGATCCTATTCAACTACGTCGCAGTATCATGGAAAGCGATATCAAGAAGTTCATGGAAAAGACCGACCGACCCGTACCATCTACAACAGAGATTCAGAGCAAGCTACCACCCTGGCTTCGCGATCTGTTCGCTGGGTTCTTACCCTCCCTCGCCAACGAGCTCCCGCCACGACGCTCTTGGGATCACAAGATCGAGATCATGCCAGGCAAAGAGCCCCCGTACAACAAAGGTCGCCCAATGTCCCCAGCCGAGCTCCAAGTCGTTCGCAAATGGCTCGATGATAACCTAAATAAAGGATTCATCCGCGAATCCCGCTCCCGATCGGCCGCCCCACTCCTCCTAGCTGCAAAGCCCGGGGGGGGCGTTCGAATTTGCCAGGACTACCGTGGACTGAACAATGTTACTATTAAGAACCGTTATCCGCTGCCACTGATCAAAGAAACCCTCGATGCCTTATGCTATGCTAAAGTTTATACCAAATTGGATATCATCGCCGCGTTCAATAAACTACGGATCGCGGAAGGTCACGAATGGAAGACCGCTTTTACAACTCGTTTCGGCTTATTCGAATCCCTGGTGATGCCTTTCGGCCTTTGCAATGCTCCTGCCTCGTTTCAGAACTATATCAATCATGTTCTTTTTGATCTCCTGGATAAGAATTGTACAGCGTACCTAGACGATATCTTGATCTACTCTGAGAATGTTACAGATCATCGAAAGCAAGTTCGCGAAGTCGTGCAGAGACTCATTGACGCTGGATTACAAATTGACATTGACAAATGCGAGTTCGAAACGAGGAGAACGAAGTACCTCGGCCTGATCATTACTCCTGGTGGTATCGAGATGGACCCCGACAAGGTTAAGACTATCCTCGAATGGAAGTCGTTAACTAAGCTAAAAGACCTCCAACGCTTTCTAGGGTTCGCCAACTTCTACCGACGCTTCATTCGCAACTTTTCTAAAATCACGGAACCTTTAAACCGCCTGCTGAAAAAAGAGAATATATGGAATTGGACTGCTGATCAAGAGAATGCCTTTGAAAACCTGAAGCATGCCTTTGCCTCCGCTCCAGTCCTTGCACTGTTTGATCACCACCGCCGCACAGTTGTCGAGACAGATGCTTCCGACTGGGCTGCGGGCGGAGTACTCTCTCAGTATGACGATGAGGGCCGACTACGCCCGGTTGCATACTTCTCCTCAAAACACAGCGCTGCCGAATGCAACTACGAGATCTATGATAAGGAACTACTAGCTATCATCAAGTCCTTAGAAGAATGGAGACCCGAACTATATGGAACTCAAGAGCCGTTCGAGATCATTACTGATCATAAGAATCTAGAGTACTTCACATCGACAAAGATGTTGAATCAAAGACAAGCTAGATGGGCTGAATTCCTGGCTGGTTTCAACTTTCGTATCATATACAGACCGGGTCTTAAAGCAGTTCGCCCCGATGCACTGAGTAGGAAAGCAGAAGATCGCCCTGTACACGCCGACCCTAATGACGACCGAATCAAGAATCGCTTACAAACAGTCCTCCCGAAAAGAGTATTCGACACCGCTGCATTCAAGAACCTCATCCGACAAACAAATAACGACATCGACCTCACCGCGGCGCCTATGGGTATGATCATCCCCGATACTGAGAAGCCGATCGACGATCTTATCGATAAAGCATACGAATCATCCGAATTGGTCACTACCATGCGTAAAACACTTCAGAACCCAACTGCTCGCCATTGGCCGCTATCGATCCGAAAAGACCTCCGAATCGCTCTTCAAGACTGTAGATTAATCAATAATAAAATTTTCTATCGCGACCGCCTCTTTGTTCCCCCCTCCGCTGAGCTTCGCACCCAGATCATATACCGAACGCACTCCACTGGTCCGGCAGGACATCCCGGTCGAGTTAAAACTATTGATCTCGTCTCCCGCACATACTGGTGGCCCAATATGTCGAGGGAAATCGAAACTTACGTACAAGCCTGTCAACTCTGCTTCCGAACCAAAGCCTCCCGTCTTGCCGCACCCGGATTCCTAGAACCCCTGCCAGTACCATTCCGCCCCTGGTCCGATATCTCCATTGACTACATTACACCGCTACCAATCAGCGAACGCTATGGCAAAAAGCATCAACATATCGTCACAGTTGTCTGCCGCCTAACGAAAATGCGTCATTTCATCCCGGTTATAGGACTGTCCGCAGAGGAGCTCGCCGATCGGTTCGTCGAAAAAGTCTACTGCCTACACGGTGCACCTGACAATATAGTATCCGATAGAGGTTCACAATTTATATCAGAATTCTGGAAGCACTTATCCGAGCGTCTATCGATCACTTTGAAACGATCCTCCTCGTTCCACCCCGAGTCCGACGGACAAACAGAGAGGATCAATGCCATGGTAGAACAATATCTTCGGGCTTTTATGAACTTCCACCAAGATGACTGGTACGATTGGCTCCCACTCGCGGAGTTTGCGCTTAATAATACCACCTCAGAGACTACCGGCGTATCCCCATTCTTCGCTAACTACGGTTTTCACCCACGCCTCGGCGTTGAGCCCTCTTCACCTGTTCCCCCAAACCTATCATATCAACGCAAACGCGAGTTCCTAAAGGCCAACGAGATTGCGGACCGATTTGATATCATCCTAACAAAATTGAAAGCCCTAGCCGCTCAATCCATTCAGAGATATGAAGATTACGCTAACAAGACTCGCACCGACGCCCCTCTATACAAAGAAGGTAACAAAGTATGGGTTAGTACTAAGAATATGAAAACCAATCGCCCGATGAAGAAAGGTGATGACAAATGGGATGGCCCCTATAAGATTCTAAAAGTTTATAAACGAGCCTGTCTACTCCAGCTCCCCACTAGTTTTAAGATCTTTCCAGTATTCCACAACTCATTACTCCGACCACTCCACCGCTCACCTGGACTAGCCGGTCAAGAAGCGATCAACGAAGCCGAATCCCGTCGAAACCAAGGCCGTATCCTAGAAAGAGATGACGAAACGAACGAGGAAACCGAGCGGTGGGAATTCGATAAACTACTTGACTGCCATAACGAGGACGGATTTCACTACCAAGTCAAATGGAAACATCACCCAGCATCTTGGCAACCCGCCGAAGACCTTCGCGGCCAAGAAGACACGATCATCGCTTTCCATTTAGCAAATCCAGATAAGCCAGAACCGCCCGCTTGGGTAGGCTTCAAAAGATCTACTACTCCTGATCCCCCGCTAGTACTTACACCAAGCGCACCCCCGAATCGAGGCCGAGGCAGACCTAAAAAGCTCCGGCAATTGATTACTACTCCCAAGAAAGTTCATTTTAATCCAATAGTAGAAATTAGAGTATTTTAGTGTTATTTTGTTTTCTAAAAGGTCAATTGGTATTGCGATCGTGGACCGATCGCCTTGAGCGGGGGGTACTGTCACGGCGCCAACTACATGATCTGTAGTTGCCTTCGTGCCTCAGGCACAGCATACTAGCGCGCCCTACTTCCTATAAGTAGGGCTTCACTCTTCCATAGCTCTTCTACCCTTATGGTACAATATAAGTCTTTACCCGTACCTTGACACGAGTACTCACAACTAATAAAATTAAAATGCATTAATACAATCATTAGATTATTAGGGATTATATCAATACAAATATCTTATTAATATTATTATATATTTGAATAACTAATCTCGATTTACAGAATTTAATATCCATTCCCTTGTTTTTGATTTTATTAACAAACTATAACTTGAAAATATATATATCAAAAGAAATATTCGAAAATAATATAATCTCGAATACACCCTTAACTATTAATCTATCAATCTCTTTCTTTCTAAATTCTTTATATAAAATAAAATCTTTAAAATTAATAATAAAATATTCGGAATAATAATTTTATATATAAGCTCGAATCTAAGATATAATTATTTATAAAAAAAATATCAGAATAGGAATCTAATTATTCTTGAATAAATCTAAAAAAGGTTTCTCTGAATTTGTTATATACGTAATCGTTATTTCTAAAAAAAATAATATAATTTTACCAGATTTTGATAAAGTTATTTTAAAATTAATATTATAATTAATTTCCTCAATCTCCTTAATATATCCAATTCCTAATTGCTTATAATATAGCTTTATTGATATAAATCTAAACCTTATAGATCTATAAAATAAATCAAGAATACATATCTTCCCTTTCATACTAATAAATAAAAAAAATTCTTTCCACTTACCAATAACTATTCCATTACCCTCCCTCCAAATCAAAACCTTGCTATTCGGCAATAATTCATAAAGTATAGTTATAAAGAATCCATTGCATATATTCAAGGCTTTCTGTATTTACATAGAACTATATAATCTGTAAATCTCTATTATAACTTTAAAAATTATAATAGTATACTATTGAATAATAGATATCGAAAGATTAGTATTGATTATATAAAAAAATATCCCAAAAACAAATAAGGTAAGTATTAAACCATCAGATTTAACAATATCATTAATTGCTTTTATAGTTATCTAAAATATAGTTGTCTTACGAATACCGAATTTATAAACTTCTTTATAAATAATTTTATAAGATCTATATAATAATATATAAAATCTCTCAACTATACCAATCAAATAATATATTTTTACAAAAATTATTTTTATCTAAATAAATATTGATATAATATATTATTGAAATTCCTTTTTAATGAAATTGGTATTAATATTATAAGTAATATATTCTAATAGATTAATATATATATCAATCCAGTATTCACAAAGTTTATCCTATATATATTTCGCAAATATATTATTTAGTCATCGAATAATTTAAAAGCATATGGCTTTATCAATAATATATAGAATCAGATTATTATTGATATAAAGTATATCAACAAATATAATATAATTAAATTCAAAATCCTTATCAAATAAAGAGAATTTGAATTTATCAGGCAATTTATTATAGATTTGATAATAATAGCAAAACTTAATAAGCTATTTGATTATTTTAAAATTCTTGTTATACCTGGAGTGTTTAAGTATTTTATAAAACTTGTATATAGATAGATAGCTGAATTAATAATAAATTCGTTATAGCTCAACTTTGGTAAGATAGTAATCCTTATTATCAATAAAATAATTAATCAATCCTTTAATATTAATATTTTATAGTAAAAATATATAATCAAATTATTGATATATAGAATAAACGCTTTTAAATATAATAACAATATTATTAAGATTATTATACTTAAATCTAAATCTATCTATATCAATTAAAAAGAGTAAAAATAAAAAATCAGCTTTTATTACATTCTATTTTATCTCCTTAAATAAAAATTTAGTATAAAATAAATCAATAAAAGTTATTGTTCCGATGTTGTACTGAATTATTATCTATTTAGTAATAGTTATATCATATTTAACATCCTCGATCTTCTTCCATACCAAATATTGGTTGTATCTGACAGATGATTTCTTAACTGTATTTATATCAATTATAATACCAAAGAATATATCAGTACTGTATCACTTATTATTTGTTATAAATATTTCAATTATCAACTTATAAACATTTATAATATTATTGAGATTAGTTGTCACTGAAGAATCATTACAAGCATCTATGGAGGTAAAGAATATTCTGGAGATTTTTTTAGAACTATTTGTATCAATAAGATATTGATTAATAAAATGATCATTATTATTATTACTATCATCATCTTAATTATCTTCTTATCCGATATCAATAACGAACTATTTATATCGTTTTGTAAAATTCTTATTATCAAGATTGCTATACTTGGTACGATAATCCGTCTTAAATCGATTTTTTTCCTTTTGTATATACTTGTAGTATCTACAGCTCTTCTTTTTGTAACCAGAAAAGTAACAATCGTTCTTGCCCTTATTAGCTAGTATAGAAAAAGGTTATCGTCCATTATACTTATTATAAGGTTTTTGAAAGGAAAAACCCAAAGATCCATTGTTATAGAAACATCGATTTGTAAGGAATATCTCAAATAATATATCTTATTTCGAAAATGCTTTTCGATAAAAATCAATAGTTTACTTAATCTGATTAATAAGCTTTAAAACAGTCGGACGAGAATTGTATATTGCAAAATAGCATTTTAGAATATTATTATATGCAAACAAGATTTTAATATAATATGATTAGAAATCGTACATATTCCTAAGAATAATATACTGAATAAAGCATAAATCCATAATCATTATATTAAACATTTTCTGAGATTCCTTAATCGGATTTTTCTCGATATAATCCTTGAAAGTAATTCTATTTTATTTGAAAAGTATATTTCACTAATATTCAGATCCTTCGAAATTATTAACCATCATTTTACATATATCCTTATATATCTCAGGAAGAATACTGAAATTAACTTAATAAAAGTCTCTAATTATATCTGAAAGTATAATCGGAAAGATTATTAAAGTTATTTTGATTGATATAAATACCTTATAACAATACTTTATAAATATAGAGATCTTCAATTAAAAAGAATTATTGATATTTATATATTTATTATTATTTTTATAGATTTTAGAAAAATCAATAAAGTAATGATTCTAATTATATTAATTATTTTTTCAGTAATTGGAATAATCAAAATAATCTTTATTTCTATTATTTTTATTATTGCTTTTATTACTATCTTTACTACTATTTCTATTACCTTTATTACTATTTTTATTTCAGTTATTATTCCTATTACTATTATTATTATTATTTGAACCGTTATTATTATCAGATAATTCTACAAAAACATTAATTAGTGAAATTCTAAAACCTGGTAAAGGTGTATTTCGTGTATCCCCAGATTGAAATAGAAATTAGAATAAAACTAGTCCTTTTATTATATTATTTATAACTTTATTAGATTTTAATAAAATTAATTAATCAGTTATATCACTATCCTGAAATTCAGAAGATTCGGTTTGTAATCTCAAATCAAATCTAATAAAAAAATAAGCTTATTTCGTTAATATGAATGGTTGTATTTCATTAAACTAATATTCCAGAAATTGATTCACAGTTCAATTGTGATATTTGTTGTAGTCAAATATTTCTATAAAAGCATCTTCGATATTCATATTAATATTAATATAAACTCTATAATATCATAGGACTATGTGAAAATCATATAATATCAGCTTATTAACATTTCTTAATATATTTTTGTGAATATATTCGAAATTGGATATAATTATATCCTGAAGAGATATATCGATGACCTGTATATCTGAATATACAGCTTTTCGAAAAAGAAAGTATCCATCAGCCTGATGCTTTGTTCTCAGTCTGAATATATATCCTTTATAGAACTATCTAGCTTTATTAAAATCTTTTAAAAAAAAATAATTCTAAAGTTCTTCTTTGAATTTCAGTTTCTTTATAATTTTCTAAGCTTTTCTTTTTTCAATTGCTTTATTAAAAGAAATATAAAGATCAAAAGGAGCGGTGGGCTGAGGATAAAGAAAAGCACTAGTCGTATCCAGACCTTCATAAAAAGAAGTACTAAAACCTACTTGTAGAGAATCAGTACTGTCAATCGTTATATCGATATACCCTCCTATATTAGTAGATTAATCAAATGGAACCAGTTTCTTGTCAGTATCGGGTTTCTTATCAACTTCGGATTTCTTGCCGACTTACTTAAAGCTAATACTAACACTTACCCGGAATGTCATAATACTAATAACGGGAAGTAAAAGAAGTAAAAGTAAAAAAATATTTCGAATAAGTAAGTTAAGTAATTTGTGATATCACTAATTAGTATTGATTTGAGAGAAATACGGAAAACATAATTCCCACTATATATAAACCTTTAAATGTTTATTTGTATTCAATCTCTAAGGAACTAGCTAAATAAAAAGAATAGTAAACCTTATATAAACACTACTGAAAGAGCTAATTTCTTTTGCTTTTGCCTAAATACCTTTAATATAATTACCATTATATGGAAATCATTTCCTTAAAGTGAATTCCTTTGAATGAATTCCCTTGTTCATACAGAAATGTTGATATTCAAAAAGATCTTATATACTCTAATGAATATAAAAATTAGGATTTAAAGCTATTGAAAAAAGAAGATCTTGAATTTGAATTTATTTAGAATAATATAAAGAATGAAGATATCACTAATATCAATAGATATTAAGCTAATCCCGAAATAGACGAAAACAATAAAAATAACAAAACAATCGACTATATAGAGGTCGATCCCAATAAGCCTATGTCTGGTGAATCTATGCTTGATGAATCTAATATATGGTAATCTAAGTATATAAGAGGTCTAATTTCTGATAATAAAGGCCTTGATAAAAATGGAAAATATATAATTTCTTATTATGGACTTGCTTTTTTTGGGTACTTCAATTTAATTAATAAGAGGGTGAATATCGAAATAGATTAATAAGATTTTTAATTAGCTTTTAATATTAGATTTAAAAATAATAAAAAGATTATTATTAATAAGCCAGATTATGTATTGATTGAATCTAAGATTTATAAAAAAGCTATTAGCTTTTTGGAAAAGGAATACTAATTAAAAGCTATAGAATATAAAATAAATACTCTTGAATCTAATAAAATTTAGGATATTATTGATAATTCTAATAATAATAAAACCCTAAGAACTAAATAGGTATATAAAATAAAGGATTCAGATAAATTCATTAAATTCAAAGCTAAATTTGTTGCTAAAGGATTCAAACAGCTATACGGATTAGATTATATTGATATGCATGCATTAATAGTTAAATCGATAATATGGAAGCTCTTATTCGTATTAGCTTTTCAAAACGATTGATTAATTTATAAAATCGATATAATGCTAGCGTTTGTACAAGGCAATATCGATATATTACTTTTATTAAGTTTATTAGAAGAATTTAATGAACTAAAGAATAAAGCTTTAAAACTAAATAAAGCTTTATATAACCTAAAACAGTCGGTTAGGATATAATATCATATCTTAAAAAACATATTAAATAAATTAAGCTTTATAAACCTAATTTTCAAGAAATGTATTTTTATCAATAAAAATAAGAATATAATTCTAAATATATATATCGACGATATTGCTATAATAGCCCCAAATCAAAAGATTATTAATGAATTTATTAATAATCTAAAGGAATACTTTAATCTAAAGGATCTAGATTCTATAAAGGATTATTTAGATATTCAAATCGAAAGAAGCAAGTATATAGCAATCAGATTTTACTATATTAGAGATATTATTAGATCAGGGGATTTAGACCTAATCTATATATCTACTAATGAACAGAAAGCTGATGGGCTTACTAAATTATTAGCTTAAATCAAATTAATCGAATTTACGAATCAGATTAATCTGAATTAAGATATATAATAAAATTGATTTAGTATACCTATTAAAGGGGTGTGTAAGGATTTATAATAAGTTTACTAAATCACTTATTAATATCTTATCAAATAAGGGATATATTAATAACTAATATATATATAATATGATTTTATATTATAAAATCATATTATCATATAATTATATAATAGTATTTCTTATCAAATTGATTTATAATAGAATAGAATAAAATGAAATTAGATGAAAATATACAGGAAATCTCGTTAAATTGATTGGTTGTACTTTCTTTTTATTATCTAAAATGATTCTATAAGATACAATTTAAATCGATCTTATTTATAAGCATAGAATATACTGGAATTTCATTATAAACTATATAAACCTAGAATATTCTTTAAAGAAACTCTAGAAAAAAGCAAGCAATTTCATCTCAATTCAGCCTAGCTCTTCTAAATTGACTTCAATTCAACTCTTCTATATATTCGATTTATCCCTACAGCTTAAACTGACTAGATCTTCCACTATCCTTATAATCCTTCTTATTATAAGAACTAACCTCCAAGAGGTTATGAGCCCGGCTAGTCTAAACTAGCTTAAAAAGGGAATTAGCTTGATTTAAGGCTGTATATCATATATATACCGCTATTTGAGCTGTCGAATATCGAATTTTCGAATCAATTCAATCGAATTCATATCGAAAACCACTGCATATAGACCCTGTGGCCTGCGTCCCTGAAGCTAAACCTAATTGAGCGTATAAAATTAGGTCCCTAGACGATATATTTATGCTATATTGCTACCCATAGCGGGTGATATATCAATCTTCTTCATACCAAGGTGCCCTAGCTTATTTAGTCTTTATTTTATATCAATTAAGATAAAGATCTAATTTAAGAGGTGGCTGGTCTATTCGATCCTTGAGACTAAAATCAATTTTAAATCGATTTATTTATCTAATCTATTCAAAACTGAAACTAACTATACATTTAAACTAGTATTTAACCAGCATAAAACCAATTAGTTTATAAAGGACTTAAAATGGCTTCTGGTATTAATTTTAAATCTGATTCTCTAAAAGGCAGATCTAATTATATTGAATGGATTAACCAAGCTAAGCTCTTTCTTGAAATAAATGGCTTTATACCATATATCGACGGTACAGAAGTTTTATCTAATAAAAGTCTATATATAGACAAATCAGAAAGACCTATTTCACCTGAATTAGCTATAAAATACAATAAAAGGCTTTCAGAATATCAGAGAAATGAAAGAAAGGCACTAAAAGCTATTAAATCCATAATTAGCTTCAAATTAGTCGAAAGATTCAAGAAAAATACGGCTAAAAGCCTATGAAATTCCATTAATAAGATGTTTGGAGAGTCTTCCATTGAATTAATAAGAAGATACCTAAATAGGCTAATAGAATCTAATTATACTAGCTTAGAAGGAATGGACGACTATACTAATTCGATTTAATCATCGTATAATTACCTAAAATCGATGAATTTCGACATTCCGGACGCCTTTATAGTATGGTTTCTTTTTAGAGGCCTACCTAGCTCTTTCAACAGTTTTGCCTCTCGAAAATATGAAGAACTAGCTAAAAATACAGCTAATATTAATCTGGACAAGCTCTTTTCCGAGCTAATATCCGAAGAGGTTAGAATGCAATCTAATATCGACCTAAATACTAATAAAATAAGTTTTAATAAAGCTCCCTATTACAAACACTACTCTAAAAAGAGGCATTTAGAGTCGAAATACTTCATAAAATACCCTGAATTAAAGATTAATAAAGGGAATAATAAGAAGCAATTTAAGTCAAATCCGAATAAAAATTCGAATAAAGATTCAAAGAAAGATTCGAATAAACTCATCTCTAGCAAACAACTAATGACTATAGACCATTATATAGGCTTAGCTAATTAATCTCTTGGATCTAAATATAAATTTATATTAGATTCGAGTACTACAGAGCATTATTCACCCAATAGAGAATAGTTTATAAATTATAAGCCATTAAACAATCATTCCATCACTATAGCTAATAAGGAAAAGCTTCGTATTAATGGTATAGGAGATATTCCTATTCTAATTAATAATAAATCAAAGGTGCTGTTGCAGGGGGTGTATTATATTCCCAATATAGCCTCCAATCTTATCAGTTCGAATAAAATAGTCTAAAAAGGGTGGTCTAATCACATTGTTCCCCCGGGAAATAAGATCGATATTATTCATAAAGAGGCTAATATACGAACTTCAGCTCCCTAGCTAATTGATACATATTACCTTAATTTTAAGGTAGATTCTAAATATCTTAAAAGCATCAATACCCCTGAAATTGAAGAGGAATCAACTCAAGAATCGGATTTATTATTAAATAAAGTCGATCTCAACCTAATCCATAAGAGATTAGGTCATATAAATAAAGATTATATCATTAAATCCTTGAATATCCAATCAGATATAGCTAAATCTGATTTAGATGCATATGAATCATGCAAATTCGGCAAATTCTATTAGAAAATAAGTAAGGAACCTTCTAAAATCCCTGAAATAAGCTCTAAATTCGAAAAATTTAGTCTAAATATAGTTGGACCTTTTAGAACTACAGGGATTAAAGGTGAAAAATATTTTCTAACATTCACCGATTGGGCCACTAGAGCTATTTGGGTATATCCCATTAAATTCAAATCCCAGGCCTATAATATTCTAATAGAGTTCTATAATCTAATTAGAAATCAGTTTAATATTAGTATTAAAATACTAAGATTAGACAATGCTCTTGAGTTTCTTTCGAATAAATGAACAGATTTTATCCGAAATCACGGGATTATATGCGAATATATTAGCCCGTACGCTTACTCCCAGAATGGAATAGCCGAGATACTAAATAGATATATAGTCGAAAGACTAATCTGTATAACTAAAGAGAAAGAGATTCCACTCTATTTATGGCCATACCTAGTTAAAGCCATTGCTCATATCAAGAATAGAACATATAATAGTTCTATTAATAATTCACCATTTGAATTAATATATAATAAGAAGCCCGATCTAAGCTACATTAGAATCCTAGGCTCTCTTACTTATATTATTAATAATAAAGAGATTCGCAATGGAAAACTGGATTCTAGAGCTCGGAAAGGCATACTAGTAGGCTTTGATTCGTCTAATAATTACTTGGTCTATATTCCGGCCAATAAGAGAGTGATTAGCTCGAGAGATGTCGATATTCAAGAAGATCTTATATACTCTAATGAGTATAAAAACCAGGATCTAAAGCTATTGGAAGAAGAAGACCTCGAATTTCAACCTATTCAGGATAATATAGAGGATGAAGACACCACTAGCACCAATAGGCATCAAGCTAATCCCGAAATGGACGAAAACAGCGAAAGTGACGAAACAATCGACTGTATAGAGGTCGATCCCGGTGAGCCTACGCCCGGTGAACCTACGCTTGATGAACCTAATATACGGCAATCTAAGCGTATAAGAGGTCTAATTCCTGATAATAAAGGCCTTGATAAAGATGGAAAACACGTGATTTCCTATTATGGACTTGCTTTTTCCGGGTACTTCAATTCAATCAATAAGGGGGTGAATATCGAAATAGATCAACAAGATCTTCAATTAGCTTTCGACACTAGGCTTAAAAATAATAAAAAGATTATTATTAATAAGCCAGATCGCGTATTGATTGAACCTAAGACCTACAAAGAAGCTATTAGCTCTTCGGAAAAGGAATACTGGCTAAAAGCTATGGAATACGAAATAAACACCCTTGAATCCAATAAGACTTGGGATATTATTGATAATCCCAATAATAATAAACCCTAAGGACTAGATGGGTATATAAAATAAAGGATTCAGGTGAATTCATTGAATTCAAAGCTAGATTCGTCGCTAAAGGATTCGAACAGCTATACGGATTAGACTATATTGATACGCATGCATCGGTAGTTAAATCGATGGTATGGAAGCTCTTATTCGTATTAGCTCTTCAAAACGATTAGCTAATTCATAAAATCGATATGGTGCTAGCGTTTGCACAAGGCAATATCGATACACCACTCTTATTAAGTCCACCGGAAGGATTTAATGAATTAAAGAATAAAGCTTTAAAGCTAAATAAAGCTTTATATGGCCTAAAACAGTCAGCCAGGATATGGTATCATACCCTACCTCTTATGCGAGCGGCGTTTTACGCCGTAACACACAAGCTCGGACGTTTTTTGTGTGAAAAAATAACTCTAACACCCCACATGCACTCCGCTTTCCAGTAAAACACGTACAGTGAAACACGAGTTTTTCCCCTACCTTTAATCTGGCTCTTTTCAATCCCTCTGCAATCGAATTGAATTGGAATCACATTCATCATATCAAATACTCTTTTCTACAATATTTCATATCAGATTTTAATCTGTATATAATACTAGACATACATTATTCCTGATCCTACCAGTATCGCACAACACCTCCGAAATTTACCCCACCATTTGATAAGCGATGTGCTGAAAGTCGAATTGGTCTACACTTCCACCTTAACCCTAAGATCAATACAGGAACTGCGTACCTCGAAGCCTGTACATGGAACTATCCAATTAGAATATCTCAAAGTCTTTAATAGCTTCCAATATTTATTATACACACTCGATCCTTTTTCGACCACTCATCTTCTAACAATATATCGACATATAGTTACATACAATCGAAAAGCCAGCGAACACAAAATAACCCCTTTATAATAGAAGTGTTTATTACAAACTTATTTTATTGTAAAAGGTTATATTGATTATTTTCGGGTTGTAGAAAGGATTGAATCTCAAGAAGAAGATGGGGGCAAGGTTTTATTGATATAGTTGGAAAAGGATTTAATTGATAAGATTGAATAAAATATGTTGAATACCAGATAGGATCTTTTCAAGAAAGCAGGGGTTGTACGGGATATCAAGGAATCTCGATTCGAAAGGATACCGTGGTTGTACAATATCACCAAGTTCCTTTTTTATTTGATTTATTTAAAAGATAAGGAGATTTAGGATTTATATAAGCTTTTATTGAAAAAGGAATTAGATAGAGATTATCTTGAAATGGAAAATCCTTAACTCGTTTGTATTCTCAATACTGCCGAAGCTATAATACAAGATGCCTATCAATTATACTCTGATACATCCTTTAATCAAAAGATGACTCAACAGCAAACTAATATCCTCAATGAATTTTATTCAAAAGCAAATAACAAAACAAATAAGTTTCAATATCACAAGAATACTTCTACTTTGGTTAATTACTTTCTAATTGGAAAATAACTCTTGGTGTATTACTATCGGGTAGTGTATTCGGATGATGGGTTTTTTACTGCTACGGAGGTAGATCAACGCTTGCCATATGATATTATCGAATTAATCTTTATCCAAATTCGTGCAATGGATACAATCATGGAAGCCTTAAATATCAATAATTGCAAAGAATCCGAATTAGCTTTGAAGCAAGCTATTCAACGATTATATCTGGCCTTGATCTGTTATTCAATTGGAAGTATATTATTCAAATTATCTGTCTTGAGTTTCTGTACTATGAAAAATTGTATAATTCATGGACATAAATTATAGAAAGAGCCAGGAAATTTCAATAGCCACCTCTCTGCTCTCACATAAATAGCCCAACTTATCCTCTTTGATTTTGTCTACTTTCAAAAGCAAAAGGATAAAGATCAAGTTCCCATTCTCCTCACCACTCTTTGCAAGAAATTCTTTTAACAATTAGCTGAAACTCCTTTTGGATATATTCTTCAATAGCATTTATATTTATTCAAGATAAGTAAAGCTTCTATCACTAAACATCAAACTCGTTGGTCTTTAAATCAACAAATAGTAGGGTATCGCGAGATTGAAATTACCATAAAACAGATCTCGAATTTAATACTTTTGGAATTTTAATAAACTCATTCTTTCTTTTTTGATAAATTATTATTTGATATACAGAATTTAATTTTGATAGTTTTGTAATGAATAAAGAATGATTTGGATTCGGAGGATTTTAGGGATTTTTGGCTTTCCCATTTCCCACAATTCGGAATTTTTAATTAAAGTAAATCTAAAGCTTTTTCGATATATCAAGACGAATTCTAAATTGTAAATTATTTTTTTCAAAATGAATCAAGCGGGAAGATTAACCTTGTACTCGAAGGCTATGAGGATTTATAAAATATAAATTTAGAAATTTCTAAAACAACTCTTAATCCTCTATTATATTACTTCTAATCTATCTTTACATAAACCCGAATTGCTTTTTATTATATAGCAAAATATGGAATAATAATAATATATTTATATCTAAAAAAATTTGGTAATAATCTACATCCAATATTATAAAAAGTAATAATAATTTGGAATATATAAGAATAATATTTGATTCTTTCCGAAAACTCTTAGGAATTTATTATTTACTTATATTATCTATATTATTTCTCTTCAATAAATCTTTTTTTGTTAAGAAAATCCCATTACTCTGATATTTCTTTATCTCTGGTTTAATCTTCAAAAATAGATATAGATAAATAGAATTATCTCGATTTGTTTGTATAAAGTATATAAACAAACTCAGGTTTCGATTCTATATATTTCCAATTAGTAATAATTGATTGTTTTCATTACAAAAGAGAAGTTTACAATAAAAAAACAAGCCAACTTTGATCTGGATTATACTCCTAATGAATTTATTGAAGATGAATCCGATTTGAGGGTGTTGGCCGAATTTAGTAATTACAGCTTTCAAATCTTTAATGTAGCTTATACTGGAACAACCAATTTCACCATGAATACCTTATTATATCAAGACTTTCAAGCTTCCATTAATTAGTATTTCTTTTTTTGATTTGATTATATTTTATAAGAAAAATAACCTTTAAATTTATTGAATACTTTAATCCTTCAAACAACAAAACACAATCGATTTCATTAAAAATAAAAGTATTCGAAAAAGAATCTACTTCACACTGCTCAAAAATTATTTCGCTCTACCACTTTCCAATTTCATTAACCAAATCAACGTCGTAGGGTATTAATTACCTTCAGAACTCCCTTCCACAAACAAATCATCTTGATTTTGGAAACAGGTTCCGGCAAGACCTTAATTTTTATGCTTAATGCCAACCTTACAAATACTAGCACTACCATTATAATCATTCCAATAGTTACTTTACGGATTGATATAATCAAATGTTTTAATACAATTGGTATTCCCTCAATGGTTTGATCGGTGGAGTGTAGGGAAACCCCTCCATTAGTGATCGTATCGGCCGAGGCTGTTTGCAACCCTAGCTTTTTGGAATATACTCAAGAGTTAGTCTTTCGACAGAAATTGGATCGGATTATCATGGATGAGTGTCACCTCACTATCATCACTAGCGAATATCGGGCTTGTATGACCCAAGTTGGGTGGTTTATTCGATAGATTTGTACTCAATCCATCTGGTTATCTGCTACCTTGCCTCCGGAAATGGAAGAATTATTTATTGAACAGAATAAATTGATTATATCTAAAATCATTCGGGAATCAACCAATTGATTGAATATTCAATATCTGGTAAGTTGTGAAAAGGGAGATTATTTTTTGATAGAGAAAGTGAAAGAATTTATCGATATATACTAGCCGAATCCCAATATCTTTGATCAAAGTCGTAATAAGATTATTATCTATTGTCCCACTCGAGATATAACTAATGCAATTGCAGAATTGATGAATTGTCCTCTATACACCTCGGAATCCGGTACGGTTCGCGAAAAAGGGGAGATCATTCAACAATGGCTTTCGAATCCTCAGCAACCTGCGATTGCAGCTACATCCGCTCTGGGGATTGGATTCGATTATCCTCATATTCGTTAGATGATCCACCTCGATGCTCCTGATATGATGACGAATTTCGTTTAAGAATCTGGTTGCGTTGATTGCGATGGTAAGAAAGCTTCGTCCATTATTTTAATTAATTCTAAATGGAAGTCTCAAAGTCCTATTTTTTTTTAATCGGATTAAGTTGTTATACAATTATATCTTACCCAATAATACTATTCTTGTAGAGTTCTGAATTAATATCTTGATAATCCTTTGGATTGGTATTAATATATATCAAATAATGAGGTTTATCAAGTATATAAGGAAACCCATCAGGAACCTTGTTCCCCTCACTTAATATATACTTTAAATTCACCTACAGCCGAAATTGAATCTACAGATCCTCGAGAGGTTCACACTCAAGATTTTTATCAGAATCAAATTCTTAATCGATATAAGCAGGATCTCTTAATCTTTCAGGATCTTTATCTCTATTATCGAATTCAAAATCGTTGTTTCGATTACCCTTTTTTACATTGTTCTTAAAGATTCGATTAAATTAATACTAAAGGGGAGGTACTTCAAGTACACAAATTCGATAAAAGAGATTGGATACTATGATATATCATATATTGAAATTATTATTAATCACAAGATATTTATTGCATAGTTAATTCTGATTATGAAAAGAATAAGTATTGATTTTCAGATATAGTGATTTCCATTTCTATTGTAATATATAAAAGGGTAGAGGAATTGATTTGGCTTGAGAAATATTTCGAGCGAATTTTTAAAGATCTTCTTGAATATGTAATATAATTTGAAAAAAGAACTAATTTAAAAGGAAATGAATATATTTTTGGGAATAAGGTTGTAGTAAGGATATTAAGGGAATTAGAATAAAATAATGATAATAATAATATTTAATAATAATAGAAAGGTTTAAGTAAATAAAGGAAAAGCTTAAGAGATTTCCCTAATTAAAAATATATATTTTTATTTTTAGATTAATTAAGAGTTAGAATTATTTAATTTTCTGGAGAAATATCAATCTTTTATTTAAAAATTCATTTATATAATATTATAAAATCGAAATATTGTAGTAGTTTATTTATAGAAAACCCTTTTGATATTTTATATAATATAATTATCGAAAAGCATTTAGATAGAAAGCAAAAGTACTATACTCTTCTAACTTTCAATATATATAATATAGTTCAGGATATAATAGAAATGCTTAATAGTATGGTATTTTATAAAAAGATTTTATAGATAAAGCTTATAAAAGAAAGGATAGAATTTAGAAAACAATAATAAGATATCAAATTCTTCAAAATAAGATTTATAATATCTCAAGAAAAAAAGATAAAAAGATCTAAAGAAATCAGAAAAAGAAAGGTTTAAATCATAAAAAAAAGAGAAAGGGATAAAGTTTTAGTAGTTAGATTGAAAATTAGAGTTGTAATAGGGTTAAAGTTGTATAGATTAGGGTTAAATGAATATAAAGATAAAGAACCGCTATTCCTTATATAAGGCGTGTATTTCCCAGAAATGTACGAGCTTGGATGTTTTTTGTGTGGGAAAATAACCCTAACACCCCATATGCGCCCCGCCTTTTTGCGAAATACCTTCCGCGAAATATATGTTTTTAATAAGCTTATAAAAAGCTTTCATTTTATTATTTATATAATAATTAATATATAATTTAGTTCCATTTTTAATAAGGAATTCAGATCTGAAGTCTGAATTCGATTAGCTTTTAAATTGAGAGATCTGTACCACTTCTTAGTATTTTATTATATATTGTATGGGAAACCTGTAGGCGCTTGAACATTTTTAACCCCAACCCAACCCGAAGCTTGGGGTTAGTATTATTAGTATTGATTAGTATTATTAGTATTGATTAGTAGTATTAGTATTATTAGTATTATTAGTATTATTAGTATTATTAGTATTATTAGTATTATTAGTATTATTAGTATTATTAGTATTATTAGTATTATTAGTATTATTAGTATTATTAGTATTATCGTATCAGTATTAATAGTATTATTATTATAGTATTATTAAGGTTATTAGTATATTAATTTTAAAAGAACTAACCACTAAATATTAAATAAAAAGAATTGAAAAAAGTAAAGATAAAGATATTTTTAATAAAGAGTTTTTAAATAAAAAGGAAATAAAAAGAAAGGAATAAAAAAAGAAAAAGAAAATATATATATTAGAGATAATTAAAATAAAATGAATATAAATGATAATTATAAATTAAGAAAATAATTTGGATATTAATATTGAAATTAAATTTTAAGATTGATAAATTATTTGAAGAATAAAAAAAGAATAAGTTGAGAAGAGTATTATAATAAAATAAATAATAAAATAAATAATAAAATAAATAATAAAATAAATAATAAAATAAATAATAAAATAAATAATAAAATAAATAATAAAATAAATAATAAAATAAATAATAAAATAAATAATAAAATAAATAATAAAATAATAAAATATATAAGATTTATTATTGAGAGTTAGAATGAAATTAAAATATTGAAATAAAATAATAATAATAAATAAGATTGAAAAAAGAAAGAGTAAGAATTAATAATATTAGAATTTAAATAATTATATAAAAAAAGAAAAAGTAGAGAATAAAAATAAAAATAAAAATAAAAAAAAAAAAGTATTAAAAGTTTTAAATTTATAATAAAATTAAAATTAATAAATTATTAAAGGATTAGGATTATTAGTTTATTATAAAGTTAGAATTATTATGAAATTATAATTAAAAAGTAAATAAATGATAAAAGAAAAAAGGAATAGAATTATAAATTAAATTAAATTATATATTTAAGAGTAATATAAAAATAATTTTAATAGAAATATAAAAGAATAAAGGATTTTGAAGAAAATGAGAATTAATAAATAATAATATGAAATAATGAATATTGAATTAGAAATTTATATTAATTAGAAAAAGAGATAAATATTTTAAAAGGTTTGGAATAATAATAAGATTTTAAAAATTAAAATTAAATTAAGATAATGAATTTATTAAAGGATTAGGGTTAATAATTTATTAAAAGATTAAGATTATAATTTAATTAAAAGATTAGGGTTATTATTTAATTGAAGGATAAAGGATATGAATTTTTTGGGGTTAGGGTTAGGGTTAGGGTTAGGGTTAGGGTTAGGGTTAGGGTTAGGGTTAGGGTTAGGGTTAGGGTTAGGGTTAGGTTAGGTTAG